>CAHIKZ030004665.1:490000-1040000 GCA_903632075.3 Acanthosepion pharaonis
ACTTGAAGCAATACAAATTTGGTTCAACTGACAAACACAGAGAATGCCATGGACAGATGATATGAGAAGCAAGGAAAAAATAGAATCTACAAAGAAACTACTCCTCACAATCAGAGATAGATGAAAATTTTTGGATACACATAGAGGAAAGTAGACTTAGAGAATTAAACACTCACCATTTGAAGGTAAGAGAAGTAGAAGAAAGTAGGGCAAAAGCAACACCACAAAGACAAAGAGGAATCGTAAAAAAGTGCTGCTGAGAGCATCAAAAGACACAAATCTGTAGAGAGCCATGATTGTCCATATGCTGAAGGACAGAGCACAACACATGCACCATTTTATTTACATATATTGCGATATATATATATATATATATATATATATATATAAAGAGAGAAATGAAGACATCGATGATTATATTGGGAAAAACAAAAAAGTGTCATCAATTCATGAACCTTAGATTTCAGTTGCAGTTCCTTTTTCTTCAATTTGTTTTTGAGTTTTATGTTTTCCAGGCGAACATTCTCCAATTCTGCATCTTTTTTTGCTTCATTTGCCAAATATTGATCAATGTCCTGAAAAAGATAAACACATGCACACGCACAATTGATATTTTTTGGATTGTTTTCTTTTTCATGTAAAGGTTTTTTTCAAATTTTATATTAAGGTTTCTAACCCCACCCTCTCCAACATAGAATATGAAACAATTATAGTTACTGGTGAGAATAGTTACAAATATGAAATTGACCCAAGTAGAGCAAGAGTTCATTAACAAAATTGAAATAACAATACACAGCTACAAAATCAATTAAATATTTGGAAGAAACAAACTGATCATAATTTAGGGGAGCCTCTCTCTCTCTGTGTGTGTGATAAACAAAAACAACCTTCACAATGACCCCTATTTTTCCTCTTCTTGAATGACCAATGTAGTAAGATCCAAATGTTCACTTATCTATACAGATCAAGTGCTTTGATTTTATTCTGATAAATATTATTGAATATCAATTAATGCAATAATCAATCACTTGGGACTGACTCAGGTTTACGCCAGAACTTGGAACTCATATGTATCATCCTTTGCTAAAAATGCTGGAAAAATGTTCAGCTCCTTATACCACTCCAGAAAGTACCAGACTTCTCCTAACATGCTCTATTTTATAAGTGTCATGTCAGACCCAGAATGCAGTATTGCTGCCATATCTGGGCTGGTGCTGCCCAGTCCTCTTTCCAGCCTTTACAGAGTTCAAAAAGCATTTACACAGCCTTGTAGGTGATGAAATATTTTCCACCCTACAACCTCTCTCCCAAAGATGCAATGGTGCAAACCTCTTCTTGCTACTCTATCACTGTATGGTGAACTGGTGGAGGGCAAACACCCTAGTGCAAACCACAAAAGTGGTAAAGAACTATCTACTGTATTTCTCCTTTTCATGTAAATATTGTGAACTAGGATGATTATTATGGATTTTATTTTGTTATGGTGAGAATAGAAATTTATGAGATCATTTTTATTAAGTGATTTGGGATGGACACTTAGTTTTAGGCTGTTGTCATTATGGTGATATAGACATGATATCGACGAAAGATAAAGTATTGTTTGTTTCTGTTTTATAAGTTAATTCTCACATATGATCAATTTTGTTTAGTTTATCTTCAGGGTCAAGTAAAGTAGTTTTATCAGAATATATTAATAAAGCATCATCAATGTATCAGAATTATGCTGATTACTTAGGTAAAATATTTTGGAAAATTCCTGTACGGTGAACTGGTGCAGGACAAGCCACAAAAGTGGTGTAAGGACTGTTTAAAAGATACACTTAAAAAGTTCAACATTAATACTAACACATGTGAAGATCTTGTATCTGATAGGGTGGAGTGGAGTTGAAAATGCTGAATTGGTATGAGTTGGTAATGATATGGAGCATACTAGTTCTCTCCCTGAGAAGGTAATGAAGTAATCTTTTTCATGTGATGAATGAATGTAGCTGTGGTTTCAAAGGCAGGTGTCAGTAGCCACAGATGACATCAAAGAAATGTCATTGTCTACCAATATGACATCCAACAATATATAAATTTTTAAATATCTAAAACAATTTTAGGGAAATATGTATGACAAAGTAGAAAAAGTTTTCATGTGATGCATTTTGTCCTTGGCTACACATGCACAAAAAGAAGAGGGGGACGCCGAAAATTTTAAATTTCAAATTTTTTAAATATTTGTTTTGGCTATATTACCAATTTCATTTAATCTATTTTTGTTTATATTTTGACCACTTTTGTTATTAAGTATCCCACATTGCGATAATAGTAGATTTACTAAGAAAAGTGAAATGTAAGAACCTGGGAACTGGAACTTGTTTAGTTTATCTAAAAGATCAAGTAGTTTTGTGGGGATATATTAATAGAGTATCTTGGAAAGAACAAGATTCAAGAAATTCTAAGAAAATAGATGCCAAAACTCCACTTAGAAGCAAACCAATTGGTAATCCAAATTTTTCTTTATAACAATTATGGTTAAAGGTGAAATGACATTGATTTGTGATGTGAAGGCAGATTTTTATTATTTTAGCTATTAGTAGGTAGCAGTTTATTTTTGATTGTGTTAGATACTTTTTAAAAGATAGAAGCATTTGTTAACAGGGATGTTGGCATAAAAATTTGACATCTAAACTAGCCATGAGTTTATCATATTTATGTTGTAATTTGTTGCTTTCATTGCTGTTTATATATTTTATCCTCTGTTGTAAAATATGTGATACAAAAACTTTTTTCACATTGTGATAGATTTCCATAATATATATATATAGAGAGAGAGAGAGTGAGTGTGATGGATAATTTGTCATTTAAATTATGCAAAACTTAAAATAACACTAACATCTCATTTTAACAGATATAGTTACCAAAATTACACAAAAATATCTTGAAATACTAAAAATTGGTTTCAACCACAGCCTCCAGATGACTTCATAATCTTCTGTATCTCTTCTGGATGGTCTCATTGTTTAAGTGAATGTTGCCATAATCCTTGCCTTCAGTTCATCTTTGGTATTACAAGGAGTTTTGTTGTTCTCTTGCTCAACTGCGCCCCACATATAATTAAATGTGTGTGTGTGTGTGTGTGGGGGGCTTTGTCTTGGGAGTTAAGTGGTCAAATGTAAGGTGTTATGTGGTCACAGAAATTGTCTGACAGCCATGGCTGGGTTCTCCTGCTTGTATGGCATGGTGCAGAGTCCTATTGCCAGACATAGGGCCTTCAAGCAGCCACCCTCTTGACCCAAGGCAGCAATACCTCCTCAAGGTACTTGATGTAGGTTTCCATGTTGAGTCTGAGGCCCTCATCAACAAATTTAGGAGTTCTTATCAAAATGATCAGAGTGAGTTTTCTGAGATGCTGTATTTCGTAATCACCATTAGACTCATCCAACTCTTTCTAAATCCTCAGCACTGTTCTCTGATTGACACCCAAACATTTTGAAATGTTCATATTGATGCTTGAGGTGTGAATGCCAAGTACAGCATGCCATTTCCAAATTTCTGGTGGAGTGAATTGTGTCATGGTGTTCTTTGTCTCACAGATGGTGCCCAATTGACCCTGCTATACTGTGTAGTGATCAAAATCAAAAACAGACATGCCTGCGTGAAATTAAAAATATAAAATGGTCACAATTTATTAGTCACACATGTACATATATATATATATATATATATATATATATATATATATATATATATACATTTGACCAAAATGAGAGACAGACCCACATGAGGGAAAAAGGTTGAAAAAAGAGGCACTAAAAATCTTTATTGGATGCTGCAACCAAAAGATTGATGACAATCACACTAAGGTCATTAATGTCCAATGGATTTGAAATTTAACCCAGTTAAAATAGAACTATCCAATATCAAACACTGATGAAGGCTGCAGTTGCTAGTTGAAAATTTTGTAAATTTCCAAAAGTTTTATTGTGCTCTTCTCCCACATCAGCTAAATAAGTATTATAAAAAATATACTCAGATTTTATGCAAGTTTCATTAAAAACGACTTACATACTGAAATAGTATGAGTTTAAATATATAATTATTTTCATAACAGATGTACATTTTCATAAATGTTGTTTAGCTAGAGCACTACATAATTCCTGCTAACCTTTGTAGATGTAGTTGTGCTGAGGGTAGGGGTTTCTTTACCTTCTCCGGCATTGGTTTTCCTGTCCGACTGTTTATGGCATGTTGAGCCACTTGCCTCTTCATCTCTTGCAGTTTTCGTTGGTCAGCATTCACGTGTTCTTTCTTCTCTGCACATTGCTCTTCCAGTTCTTCCGTTCGCTGAATTTGGGCATTGGTCTCCATTTCCTGCTTCTCTTGCAAGTCTTCAATTTCAGCTTTGGTTAAAGACAAGCAGAATTCAAAACAAGAAACTTTATTTGACTGAATATGATGACAGAGACTCAAAGAAAGCAAGAATTCCATCTTTGAATGTACACAGAAAAAGAAAAACATTTTAACATCATTTATTCAACCATCTCCTCCAGGATAATTGAAGGAAATTGATAACAACATAAAAAAAAACAAATCTAAGATAACACGACTGTTTCAATACTTTTTTACCTATTACAGTTAGGCATCTTAAATAACATGACTTTCAATATTCCAACCTATTATGGTGACTCCTTGATTACTGAAGATGTACCATGAACAATCTGTTTACTTTTTTGTTATGTATGTTTTTTATTGTGTTGAATGTGATATCATTTAGGAAACAAAGCTTTAATCATCAAACTATCACACTATTTTATCATGTCTCCTACAAAGTGATTCCAGTAGTCTCTAAGTGAAACACAGACAATATCATTTCTTAGCTATGGAAGGCTCTTTTTTTTCTCTCTCCATAGAGCTCTAAATTCTATATTGGATTTACTTACACAACCTTTTGTTACATTCAAACATACAAATTTCTTTGAGATATGTACACAAGAGAAAAACACTAACACAATCCATTCAGTATGTGGCTCTTATGCAGCAACCACTTTTCTAAATAGTTTTATATTTTATCCTTTTTTGTTTTATACCAGCAAAGCAAATTGTATGATACATCTTTTTGTTTTAAGAATAAAATACAAAAATGTCCATTTTGATAATAGAGAAAAAATGAATTCCAGCTTTAAAAAATAATTGATTCTTTTAGGAATTAGTTTGATGATATTGTAATCCCTTATTTTGAAGACAATATTCATAAATGTCAAAATTTTGTGCTTTGCAAAGTTATGAAAGAAAGAATATGAAATTGTCTGTGCTTAATACTAACTGGTGAAGGTTTATTATTCAAAACTTGTTGAAAGTTTAGCACTGAATCTTATTTAGTGTCAGTGAATGCCATAGATTTAATGTTTTCATACCAATAGACGAATCAACAGAGTCCATTACTAACAATAGGTGAATGAAGGGGCCCATTAATAGCAAGAGATAAATCAACAGGGTCCATTACTAGCAATGTTAACTGGTGAAAATGGAATCATTAGCTTTTCTCAGACACTGTTGAATGTATGTAAATTAACAATGAGAAATGGTCTTTCATTTAAAAATTGAGCCAATTCAAAAAAGTGAAAATTCACCAGTTTGTCTTCAAATATTTCAATAATTTAATCAGAAAAAAGAATTAATTACAAAGGATATTTTTAATGTCCCAAATCAAAAGGAACCAATTTTTATTGAATTATTTGAACTTGTTTGGCTTACCCATCAGCTTCAGGTAACGTTGCTCAAGATCGGATAGGTTTTTTGCTTCCTTATCAGCACGGTTATCATCGGGTTTCTTTTTCTTGAAGAATTCAGCCAACTTTTGCTGAATTTGTGCATTCTGCTGTTGCAGTTGGTCACGGATTGAAATGCATTGCTGCAAATAAAATTCAAGCAATGATTACAGCCTCTACGCCCCCATAAAAAAATGAAATTCTATGAATTCTAAATCCATTTTTTTGTTTCTATCATAAAAAGATTTAAAAAAAAATTCCTTGGATTTGTTTCCTATTCATTCCAATGAGAAATAGTCACAATTTTGAAAGACTCTTACCTGATATTGTTCAATGAGTTTGGCTCGGTCATGAGTAGTGTCTGTAGAAAGAGCATCTTCACTTTCTAACTTTCCTTCCATTTCTACAAACAAAAATATTTCAACCTTATTGAAATTCCTTAGTCTAGTAAACTGTTCTGAATTGGCAACAAACTTTGTTGTCCATCATAATGCATTCATATCAGGTCAAGTATCTGAAACTGAATTTTGAGCCCTGAAAATTGTTAATAGTTTACTAGTTGCCTTCTTACTGTGCTTCATTAGAAATTCAAATTAATATCAACCATGATAAGCAATGCCCACTCTTGTATCTAATGGTCAATCAACACAAAAATATCATCCAATATAATTTTATCACACAGCAAAAATATGACTGAATTTTTCAACAGAAATAATTACAAAACTTTATTTTTAATGGCTTATTCTGATATTTTTTGCTAAGTTCAACTTTCTTTGATCACTGTGTGTCCCTCCCCACATCATTCAGTAGATCTGTGGTTCATTCTCATCTAGATCCTAAGCTTGACATTTATTTACCTTTTCTCTAAGTTAAACCTGTGAACCAGATTTTCATTAGAAATATGTTGGACATTAATTAAGTAGAGTGGTCCACTTGTAAAAAATAGTGAATATCTTTTAGGGGGAAATAATTTTTGTAGATTAGCATTCTTTAGAGACATTCCTTAGACTGTGAAACTTATTAGAAGTAAATGATTAATTATTGATTTAGAAGTGGAGTGGGGTCCTGTTCATAATAGCATTACAGTGTAAAATCAATCCCTGACTTTGAAGAGTTATGTGAAACAAGCAGTTTTGTTAACAAATGTCACGTTTGAAACTGTGCTTACATCATTGATATCCTCATAGATTTATTTTTAATTTTCACAATCTTTTTAAGTTTTTTATCTTTTAAAACATTGGGGTTTACTAGTTATCTTAAATGAAGAATAAATGAATATATACTTTTATTAATTTATATAAATTTGAACCCCCCCCTCCTTAATATTCTTTGAAAATAGTTGAATTTGCTGTTCTTTAATTAAAAATGTATATATCCATTTGTTCTTTTGTAAAAATATTTTTGTAAATAAAAAAAAATTATATGCAGATATGAAAGATGAAATCAGAGTTTCAAACTGATGCAATAACTCTTCAAAGTCAGGGATCAATTTTACATTGTATCACTATTATGAACAGGATTCTGTTTCTAAATTGATAACTAGTCAATACTTTTTGATTCAGACAAATGTCACAGCCTGAAGATGGTTTAGAGAATGCTAATCTAAAAAAATTATTTACAAAAGAATTTTTCCATATTTTTTGAGTGGACCTGTTTATTTAAATAGTATTAATGTGTTCAACACTGGATGACTGGCACTTCTAAAAAATCAAACTTTGTTTGGTAAGGTGGACAAGCAAAAAACTTGTCATCTGCTAAGAGCTGGAATTTAAATCAACATAGAGGCAAAAGTTTCAAATGAGTCACCTTTATTTGTCATTAGAAAAATTGACATTATTTATATATGCTAGTAAAATACTCAATATTTAATTGATATATCATTATCATCTACTAATCATTTTCTGTTCTTACGGGTTAACATATTATTACTGTCATTTGGATGCTACTGTAGCAGAGTTTGATGTCAAATTTATCTGAATTATGGTTAATGAGCCATATCCACTCTTGATTATAATTACACCAGAGGTGACTCAGTATTGGATCAGGGGATTGTGGTGCACAAGGTTTTCTCCCAGAGAAACTAATAATTGTAAATCAAAAAGAAAGTGATTTTAAACAAGAATCATATGAATTTTCTCTCTGGCTATTTTAGTCAATTCTGAGAGAATCATTGAAAGTCTTTAAGCGTATTGGAAAACTGACCATTTTAGCATTGTGATAGAACCACACAATGCCAATGGATCATCATGACAGTGTTGCTGGTCAGTTAACAGAACCATTGACCAATATTTGTCAATTGGTCTCCTTGAAAGAGTCACTTAATTATTGTGATAAAAAGATTAAATACGACTAGCCAATTACATATTGTAACAGAACCAGTGAAATAAAACCATTGGTGAGTCATTGCAATAGGATCATTTAACAGTTGATGGTCAATGTGATTGTGATATTTAGCCATTAGCCATGGATGATTAAGCCTCAGAATGCCAATAATCAGTTGGTTAGTTAATGCAATGTTGTGATTTGTAGCAAAGGAGTCAAATTCAATATGGAGTGTAAGGGACGCAACTCTTTCCGTAGGAAAATGTCTGACACGACGCAACGCAAAGCAACGTCTACCGAACACGGGTGTAATGCCTTCTGCCAATTTCTCCAGACGACCTGCTTTTATGGAGCCCAGACACACCTCATTAGCATGCGTGTAACGCGACCATACGAGACTGCACGAGACCGTGAATATTAAAAAGTCACGGACGCCATCTTGGACCCTTTCTTTCATTTCTCAACCCACGGGCCAGACAGACGTGAGGGCATTTGGGAGGTAAGCCATTTCTATTTTCCCCACATGATTATCAAAGAATTAGAGTGGACTGATTTAAGCTGAACTATGGCATGCCAACATGAACCATTCTGGTAAACATTGACCAATGAATAAGCATAAATGATCCCTGAAAGTTTTGCTTGTGTTTTCATGTTCTTTTGACATGTAAAAATTGAACAAAACATCAAATTGAAATTTTTACTGAATGTCAACTAAGTGAATTTATGGGGAAGAATGCATGACATCTGCTTTGAAATTTGATCAGCGGCAACACATTTGGTGAAGAAGAGGTTAAAGACAATGAGCAATAAATATTCAAATTTTTGTGTAAAATTTTTCTTGCAGTCTCTTTATTGCTGGAAACCCTTTTTGCTATCATTTTGATGTTGAGTTATTAATCCCTTTGAATGATTTGTTTTAATTTTTTCTACAACATTCATTGTCAACATCCTCATCTGTTGAAGGCAGAAATAGCCAATTCTTTGTCATTTATTCAGAATTCATAGGTGTTGTAGAAAAAAGATTTCTTAAAGATCATAGAATTTCTATTTGTGTAACATTCTTACTCTCAAATGGTTTTGTAGGTTGAGACCTTAAAAGAGAAATGTAAATAAATTACCTTCTTCTTGCTGCTCACTTGGGCTGTCTGGACGTAAAACTTCTCTAGGTTCCTCCTTCGAAGTGTCACTTTCATCAGCTTCCTTTATTCCTGGCAAAATCTGCCAGAAAAATATAATTGATATAATTGTTTAAATAAGACAATTGTGTGTTCAAACTGTTTGCAATAAGATCATCATAATTCTTTACACTATTTATATTTGTCCTCATCTTTGTTGTCATATTTTCAATGTTTTGGCTGTTGTATGCTCTGGCCTTCTTCAGGTGGTTGAAATTTTGAGCCGAACCCTTTATTTCATCCGCCGGGGTAGATTGTTCTAGTTCCACATGCCATTCCTCTTCCAGATATCTCAGTTTCAGTTATTTACTCAACTCTCCAAGTTTTTGTTCACAACTCTTTTTGTTCACAAATCAAGGATACATGGCCCAGTGGATTGTTCTAGTTCCACCTGCCATGTCCCAGGCATGGCATGTAGAACTAGAACAATCTACCCTGGTGGGCAAAATAAAGGGTTTGATTCAGAATTCCAATCGCCTGAAGAAGGCCTGAGCATACAACAGCTGAAACGTCATGAATATGACAACAAAGATAAGGATAACAGCCCAAACAATGTAAGTAATGTAAATAATTACAATACCTCATCTCAGAAATAGAGACAGAGATTAAAACTCTTATTTTAATTTGAATAATTTCAAATCAGAAAATATGTGCAAACATTTAATTTATGGCTCATGCAAAATAAAAATATTTCATAATTGGGAATGTTTTTCTTTTTTAAATTATTATTTTCTTAACATGGTCAGCAGATAGTAGCCATGTTCATAGTTGATGTTATTGAGTGTTGGCTTTTATCCTTTTTATTATTGCCATTATTTTTAGCTTTTTTTTTTTACATGTGAATGAGGCTATTATATTTGTATTTCCTATAAACATGTTGCATATGGAATTTGGTATGTTTAAATGAGTCCTAATTGAGCTATGGTCAGAGAAATGCAACATGTCCTTTTGATAGGCTTGTAATGGTATGTTTAATAATTATTCATGAATTTGACTTGATCGGGAAAACATTCACATCACTCTATATATATATTGAAAAATCTACACATTCAGTTAAAAATTAAAATGAAAAAATATCCTTGATAATAGCTAAAAGAATAGCCAAAAATGATTGGATATATACAACCTTTGGACAGTTTTTATACACTATGTCCAGAAAAGAAATCACATACAAACACAAGAAAAATTGAATAAAAAGCTTAATTGTAGTACCTTGTCAGTCATCTTTGATGAAACTTGTAAATACATATATATATATATATATATATATATATATATATATATATATATATATTTGAATCTCACCATGGTCGATTTGTCAGGAAGGAAACTTCCTGATGTTATCAGAATGGATGGAGGCCGATATCAGCATGCGGCTCCTTTGGAAAGTGTCTGAAAACCATACCACGGGTTGACCCAATACTTGTGAGTGAAATTGGGTAAATGGAACTATTGATGTCATCGATAGCTGTGCTAGCACAAAGCCACAAGTCATCATGGCTGAGGGATTGAGCATGCTGGCTTTGTTCAAATGGTTGATCACACTAGATAACATGCTCTTTCCCAGAAACTGTAACTAAGGTCTGCTCAGCATAGTTGCAGTATAAAACACAGGTGGGCTCTGTGGGTGTTGAGCAAACACAAATGTGCCTGAGCGAGCGTCTGCAATAGGGATTGGCTAGCCAACCTTGAATATGAGTGGCCAGCTATTATTATTATTATTATTATCATACTTATTATAAAACCCAGGTTGTGTGTGTGTGTCTGTACGTTTATATATTGGATTGGATTTCCTACATTTTTCAACCGATTTCAACAAAACTTCACAGGACTACGTGAAATAAACTTGCGATGGTTCTGACAGCGCCCAAAATTGAAAAAACAATAGTTTTTGCATGAAATCAATTTGAAAACATGATTAAGAGGAATCATGAGAATGAAAGGGGGACAACTCATATCGAGTTATACTTATTATAAAACCCAGGTTGTTTGTGTGTGTGTGTTCATTTATATATGGGATTGGATTTCCTACATTTTTCAACCAATTTCAACAAAACTTCACTTTTTTTTTTTTGGCAGGTTTCTTATTGTCTTGCACACTTTTTTCTTTATTTTTACATTCAGAATGCTTTAAAAATTCCATTTACAAGACAATTGTTTATAATAAAATTCTATTCAATCGGTAGAGACTCATAACGATTGAAAACAATGTTTTTGTTTGAGTTTGACCAATTCGTAAAAAAAAAAACTAATTAAGACATGCGTGTCCATCATCCTTAAACAATAATCTTTGTCAATTTTATTTTTCAGTCTTTATGATGGTCGATACTTGATCTACCTCTTACTGTTACATCCCCAGCTCTACTGCTAGTAATATATATACATACATTACATTCACTTATGTGCTAATACCCTTAAGAAAGGTATTAATCCTCTTCTCCCTCCAGCTATGGGTAAATAGCAGGGCAGACTGGGTTCTATAGCCTTGGATGGCATCTGGTCTAGAAGAAGGATAACTCTGAATTCAAAATTTTTGGGGACCTTGTGGCATGTAATGCACCATGTCTCTGTATTCCACCCTTCAAAAAGTGTGGTTGGTTCTGCACAAAGCCTTCTCCATTATAATCAAACCATATGTGCTGGTGTCTGGGCTGTTGGTTACTAGGAACTGAGCTGCTTGACCCTCAAACGTTGAATATGACGGGAGAGCCCACCATATATATGAATAAAAGACAATAGGAAAAACTATTCTTAGCCAATGTTTTGTTCTCTGAGAGAATTTATCAAGGCAAATGTATTGGCTAAGAATAATATTTTTTCTCTTGTTTTTTTATTCATTTTGTTCCTTATACATACACTCTATCTGAAAATAATTTACAGACACACACACATATATATATATATATATATATATATATATATATATGATAATATATAGTTTTACAGTATGCTATATATTGACCACTATAGATAGATAGATATAAATATAAAAAGGGCACACAGTGAGTGTCAGTGGTAATAATAAAACAGTGCTTAATATAAAATAAAAGCTAAAATTTATACTAAAAATGCAACTTTAAGCACAAATTAAAAACTGATCATTGTAAAAAGTCAATGATTATAAACTACTGGTAAGATAGTAGAGCTGTCCATTTTCTTATGAGAAAAATAAATTAATTGGTAAAAAGTGAATTGGTTACAAAAAAAGATACTAATAAAAAATTGAAATTGATATAAAAAAAATTATATATATATACATAAATATATATATATATATATATATATATATATATATGATGGACTCTCATGTCAATTTTGACGTATGAGGATCTAGCAACCTCATTCAGTTTTTGTTTGTGTCACTTCAGTCTCTCTAGACATACAATTCCACATATTGTGCAACAGCAAGGATTTGTTGAAGCTTTTCATTGTTGTCTTTTGTCTCTTAGCTGGTTAATATGACTGTTTTCAAAATTTATGATACCACTCTGGTGCAAATATCTCCAGTTATTTCTATCCAGGGCAATTCACTTGAAGTTAGTATGAGGCACACTACTAGCTGATCTTTACACCTGAGGCACAGATGTTCAACAGTCCATTGTCCACTGTCAAGCTAACTATACATGAGGACCTTAGGTATTCTGTCATTACTCATCCTTGCAACATGACCAGCCCAGTGAATATAATATATATATATATATATATATATATATATATATATAATTATTTATTTAAAAACTATAACATAAATATGTTATAAAATCACTACAAAAATAGCCATTTTGTTTCAACACCTCTGGTGTCTTATCAAATGATGATGTTGAATGTAAAATAAATGGTTTTAAAAGTTTCAAGGTGGAGATGTTCCCTGTCTCGTCACTTTTTGTGTGTGTATATATCTAAATATGTCTGGGTGCTTATTTATTATAATCTGAATGTGCTTGTATTGTTTTACGCGAGGTTAGGATCCCATTCACACACTTGGGATTAAAATGTATACATATTGTCGGAAGACCAGTAGACATTAGCATCTATTCTAACTTAATTTCAATGAAGAAATAAATTGAATAGCATATGTATTTTTTCTTTTCTCCTCAGTAATTTTATAATTTTAAACTTAATAGAGATTAAATTTGGATTTTAAAATTGGTAATTTTTTACTTTTAATATCAAATTTTATCATGTAATTTAATAATTATTGGTTAGAATAAATTCTTTTTTAATATAACCCCTATTTTAAAGATCTAAATAGCTATTATAACCTTACTTCATTGTCAAGTTTTTTGAATTTTCCTATACTTGTGTTTTGATTGGTCATTCTAGCTTTTGTAACAAGTTTTCCCCTTGCGAAGGATCATTAATGAATTTGAAACTTTTAAAACCATTTATTTTACATTCAACATCATCACCTGATAAGACACCAGAAGTGTTGAAACAAAATGGCTATTTTTGTAGTGATTTTATAACATATTTATGTTATAATTTTTAAATAAATAAGTATATCTGCTCTACTCTGTATTGAGCACTCTTTTAAGAATAGTAATTGTTGGTTATTGGAATTTATTCCATATACACCTATCATATACTTGGGTATATATATATATATATATATGTTACCTGCTCAGGAAATCTACTTTCAATATCAACATTTTCCATTTGTATATTCTTGGTTTCTTGGTCACCTTCACTTTCTTCTTTGCTCTTGGCTTCTGATGGTTAGAAAAAGAAAAGAGAAAACATTTGAATAAATTTTACCTTTTTATTGTTTTACTTTAGTTCTGGATTCTCATCAGACTTCATCATTTCTATTGTTCAATAAATAACAGTTTTGTCTTTGTGTAAATCAAGTGATCTCTTGGACATGTTTTAAGAAACACATTATCTTTCAAATCCATCAGCACAGATACATCGCTGGATTCAAGTTATTGAACTCTCATCTATCTTGACTTAGTTTTATTTTAAAAATACGAAACATACTCAACATTCACGTATTATGCAACTTTGACATATTCATGGTCAGGGGCCAACAAATAATACTACAATTTGTTCCATTTAGTATGCCAGCTTCATTTTTTTTTATGTCTGCTTAGTATCAAGACAAGAAATAAGTTTAAAAACAAGAACAAATATTTATTTCAGCTTCTACATTCGGCACAAGAGAATATCTGTCATGTGTGGGTGTTGAGGAAAAAAAAGAAAAAAAAAGAGGCCTTCATTTGGTTGTAAGATTTTTACATTTTGCTTATCAAATAATAGTGGGTCTTTTATGTGTACCTCTCATCCAGCTTTATAGGCCAAGCATGTCTATCTGTAGAAAAAGGTAATAACCTTCCCTTAAATAAGAAAGTAAAGATATTTCATTAAATTCCCCACTGATAAAGACTTCTTGCTTTCATTCTTCCTTTTTGCTGGATATACTGGCAACCATATTCATGGGAGGTACGAATATTGTAATGGTTAACGGCTTGAAGAGGTATGGGCTCAGGCTATCTTTGCTTTTAATCATTTCACTCCAAGCAAGGCAATAACACCACTAAGGTGCAAGGGGTTACTGAGTATGGTAGAAGATGAGGAAAGAAAACAAACAAGGAGAGAGAACAATAAAAGAACAGGAATTAAGAAAACAAAAGATAATGATTAACATTGCTTTCAAATTTTTACAGCCACTCTCATACTGTACATTCATAATGTCTAGGTACCAAATAAAAAAGCTCTTCAGAATAATTACCATGAAAATATTTATAGAAAATGCAGAGGAAAGCTATGTTACAGTAGTGGGAAAGTGACTGAAGCCAAGATACCAGGTCAGGGCCAATAACATTGCAGATACTTTTTTGTATTTTATCAAGAATCTCTGATGTGTCAGCAATATCTTGCCCTAGACACACCACTGTTGCTATGACTGCAGCACATGTGGTGCCTCTATGACCCTAATGGATTACAAAACTCATGATATGATATGACATTCATATATCATATCTTTAAAGCATTCTTAATTTACTCTTTTTCATCTTTTAATTTCTATGGTTTGAATGAATGAATGAATGAATAAAGTAAAAAGTGTCACTTACCTTGATACTGATAGAGAAACCGAATAAATAAGGAAGAAAATCTTTTTAGACAAAGACCAGATCATTGCAGGGTAACGAATGTCTCTATAAAGGGGAATAGAGTGGTGTTTTTTGGGGGTGGGGGAGCTTTTTTGTTAAATTGATTTTGGAATGATAGGTGTAAACATTCTGATTGCCAAAGTTAAAGGAAGAAGAAGAGGAAGAAAAGGCAACATAGAAATAGAAAGAGAGAAAGAAGAGCGTGATCAAAAAACAACTGTGAAAAGGAAGTCAAACATAGAGAGATCAAATATTATTTTCCCACTTGCTTGTTTGTGGTAGGAATTGGTGGGTAAGTGCAGTTCTTCATTCTTGTTTATATTATTTAAAAATTAACCACAACCTTCTTTTTATTGTGATGTTATCTTTTACTGAATGATTTTAGGAAGATTTTTGAATTATAACAATGTTGAACAATCGTTTTATCTTATGTCTTTCTTTATAAAGGTGTAGGTGTAGAGAAGGAAGGACTAAATATTAATTGCAAGAAGAAAGAATGCATAGTTGTCAGCAAAAGGAACAGCCCAACATACAAATTGCAAATTGGAGATAACAAAATGTAACAATTACGACAATTTATATATCTCAGCAGTATTTTAACAAAGGACAGAAAGTGCAACATTGAAATCTGAAGGTGCATTGGGATAACGAAATATGTCTTCCAAAAGCTAAGCAAAGTATTAAGAAACAGAAAAATTTCATTAGAAACAAAGAAAGGAGTACTAAACTGTTCTCTAATAACAGTCTTACTATATGGCAATGAATGCTGAACAATCTCCTCATAGATGAAGAAGAGACTTGAAGCAGCAGAAATGTGGTTCTACAGGAGGATGCTGTGAATACCAGGGACTGAACATGTGAGCAACGACAAAGTTTGGGAGAAAATATAAACGAAAAGGACACTTATACTTAACATCAGAAAGAGTTAAAATTTAGGACACATAATGAAGAAAGAGGGTTTGGAAAATTTGATACTCACAGGATAGATTGAAGGCAAGGGGGACAGAGAAAAACAATGCATAACTTACATAGAGAGCTTGTGTAAATAAATGGTGGAGCAATGTTTAGGAGAGATAAAAAAAAAAGACAAAATTTATTGAAAGCTACAAAAGACATGAAATTATAGAGAACCATGATTTCCAAAGTGCTGAAGGGACACGACACATAGAACAAGAAGAAGAAGAAGAGAGATTTGTTCCTTGTGGATCAAAGACCTGAAGAGTAATTGTTTTTTGTATACCTCTTGCTAAAGATTTCATCAATGAGATGGTAAAGAATTGTGTGATGAGAATTGAATTACCTTCTGATAAAACATCTTCATCAGTAATTTCAACTTCCTCCTGCCATTTGATTGATATTTCTTTTTTCTTTTTAACTTTGTGTATATCTGATGTAATAGCATCTTCCTCTTTCATTTCCGAACTTTCAACAACAACATCATCAGAATTCACAGTTTCTTTTTCAGATTGTTTATCATCCTCATCTGTTTTTTCTGATGTCACATTTTGACTCTCGTCTGCTTTGGATTCTTCTGTAGCTTCGGTTTTGTCATCATCATCTTTTACAAACTCATCACCAGTGGTTGCAGCTGCATCAGAAGCATCTGCATCCTTAGCTTCTGTTGTCTCAGTTTGGACTGTGAACAGAAAATGCATAGAAAATAATTTTTAATGAAAAAAGACTAAAAAGGATTTGGTATTTAACAAATGAGTTTGTCTGGTGGAGAGGGAAATCAATAAAAGAAGTAAAAGTTTTATTTAATGAATTAAATTTATTCAAAATTTGTATAAGTAAAGAAATACGGTCTAAAGAAATAGAAATATCATTTGATTTCAATATAAATTTTCAAAAGAAAAAGATGAGTTTTTCCAAGAATAGTCACTAAAGGAAAAGCATTGAAGTTATATATGGGGGTCACAATTTTTTTTTGACAAAAATGTATTGTATTGCTGGTAATTTTTATGGTGAAAATGTATTGCTGGTATTTTTGCTATAAAACTTTTTATTCTTTTATAGTGCTTTGACCCCTGTTTGGGTGTTAACAATTTGCCCATAGCTGGGACCCTACCAGGGACTACCAACCTGGGTCAGGCTGGACCAGGGAACAACATTGGTTCCATGCTCTTTAAAACTTCCTGATCAGAGGCCTTGCTACTGGATGTAGTTTATCATCATACCCAGGACAGGGTTGATTCAGTCACTAGAGTTGTGATGCCTTGATTCACAAGGGAGTCCAACTCAGCCTTGAACTTGTCCTTTACACCTACAGAAACTTGACGAGATGGATCTATGACTAAAGGGTATTGTTGCATTTTCATTTATCAAATTCTCTCCAAGCAGACAGCTGATGTCATCAAACATGTCAGGAATTTTAAAAAAAATAAATTCTTGTGATTTAGGACCTCCTCTTGTGCTTGCCCTTGGTACTGCAATAAATTTTGTTTTTCTGTGTTGATCAGAGATGTTTTTAGGTTATGTCTAGTCTTAGACTAACATTTCTGTGGTTGTTCACTGCATAAAGTCTTTGCCTTGATTATAAGGTTGAGAGTCACTTAGTCCAACTTTCTGCAGGTTTGTCATCCTAGTATAATTGGTCCTTTGGTGTTAATGACAAGGAAGAGCACACAACAATATTTAATTCCCAGAAGGTACACTTTTGCTTGCTTTATCAAAGAGCCTCCAAATGCAAACCACCATATTGTGGTACATAAGTGGTACATTTTTAATTGCTTAGTAGCAAGTTGCTCATAATTCCATTTTGACATTGATTTTAATCTGAATCTGTTATCTGCTTTTCACTTTTGCATCAGCCTTTGTTGTATCTGAAGGCACACTCTGATCTTTTCAGCCCTCTGTAGTTATTGTTTAAAAGTATATAATCCTCACTTGTAGACCCATCTCCACTAACGTCATGGGTGGCTGCATAGATGTTTCTCTTTATTTCTCATATTTATTAACAGAGCCACATATGGAGGCAATGCCCAGAAATAAACAGATTAAGAAAATATTAATGCAAAATTCCGAAACAAGTCATTACTATAAATCCATGAAGTTGAATAACATTCTTCTCCTTGTTGGTTTATCATATTTATGGAATCCTTTCATCCTTTGTCACATATACAATTCATAAAGATGAGGCAAAAGTTCTTATTATAAGAGAATTCTAGAATTAGATATCTGTACATAGAATCAATCTTTTTCTTTCTTTCTTTTAGTGTAAAGATTAGCATCTACTGATCTATTTTTGCTATTTTCTCAACTGAAAAAAAGAAGAAATCAATTGCCATAATCTCAATGAAAAAAGTAATGAAGCTACTAACAGGAATCTCTGACACCAAAATCTGGTACTGGCTATTGTAAATATTCCTTTCCCTGTCACAGGATGCATTATACATTTAAAGAAAGCCAATGAGGAGTTTAACTGAGACAGTGAAAAAATATAGATATATGAATAAGAATACAAAGTCTGTTCAGAAAATATGTGGCCATTTTGAGTATCATAAAAATTGGTTGAAGGGCCTTGATGAAACTTGGCAACCAATCAAGGAGGATCTTACTGTGTGTATATGAACAGACACTCTCCTATGAAGTTATTCAGTTAGCAACAAGATGTCAATGAATGACATTGTGTGCTGCATGACCACAACATTCACAAGTAGATTCTACACATCTTTTGTGGGAGTTTCTGGCAAAATATTGCATCATTCAGTTCTGTCAGTCTCCACTCCCACCTGCATCTGTCTAGGTTTGGCCCTCTGCAAGTTTAAGCTTTTTTTAAAGTTAAAACTGCCATTAAAATGTTGGGGATAAGATTAAGAAGAATGTAATAAAACCTGTAAGCAGACTGTTTTGAAACATAGAAGGGACATAGAGATAAGTGTGTGATGCCTCAAGGGTAGGACTTTGAAGTGGACTCTGGCACTATGAAATGGTTGGATACTTTCCAGGCAACTCATGGAACTAAAAAAAATATTCTTTTATAAAATGTTTCAAACCTGGAGATTGTTCTTGAACAGAGGCTGGTGGTTCCTCACTTTGACTTTCTTCAGTTTTGGGAAGTTCTGTTTCATCTGTAGCATTAGTTTCCGAAACTTTGGTTTCCTCACTTTCATTGACATTTTGGTCAGGAACTTCCTGAGGTCCTGTCTCATCCAATTCTTCATTTGTGCTGGGACCATCTTTTGCCTAAAATATAAAATACTGTTTATACTACACCTGTTTCTTCTAGAAATAAATAAAACCTTCCAAAGTTAATTGTTCTGAGAAGCCTAAGATATTAATGTGACCCATGATAAAGGTAAGCAGTGGATGATTGCTGGTGTCATTCTTAAAAACATAGATTTATGACCTATTTTTGTATTAACAAGAACATTTGATAGTCAATTTCCCACTGCCATGAGGTCTCTCTCTGCCTTTTCTATAAATACTTTCATGGTATTTTGGATGAGCTCTTTGCTATGGTACCTAGACCTTTTGAATTCAAGCGCAGTACTAGACTGGTGTAAGAATCTCATCAATTTACACTTGAGCTGGCTAGATGTAGCTGTAAGTTCTATGCTGACAGTTTCTTTTCTCACCCTTCTTGCTTGTGGAACTTCCTTCTGGCTCCATGCTTTCCAACCAACTTTAATCTCAGAAAAGAATGCCAGTTCTGTAGTTCTTGCCATGAACCAGTGAAGGAACAATGTCCAGCTTATGGAAAAGCATGTCAGAAATGCCACGGCAAGAATTACTTTGTAGCAAAATGCAAGTCAGGAAAGAAACAGGTTAAGACACTGTGCACACAGTAGCTGAGTGGAGATAGTAGCAGTAGTCAGTCGGACTTTGAGCACATAGATATGATCACAACGAGTAGCTGGCAGTCTAGCACATGGAACAACTCGAGCTGAAATGATGGTGAACAATAAAATAATTGTGCTTCAATTTGATAGCAGTGCTTTGGTGAACATGTTAAGTGTCAAACACGCTCATGAGTGGAATCTGAGGCCCTCTGACAAGACCCTAGTCATGTAGAATGGGGCAAAAATGAAACCACTGGGTGAATGCCATGTAAAATTGAAAAACTTAAAAAATGAAAAGGAGTAGCTGTAAATTTTATGATTGTGTGAGATGACTTGCATTCACTCCTAGCCACACAAAAAATGGACCTGGTTAGCATGAACAAATAGGAGTTCCAGATGGGGGCTAGAGTCCAATAGGAAAAAGTGAACAGACCAAAAACTGGATGCAAGGTAATACCATGTTGATGTTGATAGGGAGCTGCACTGACGAAACCAGTTTAACTTGAAGAAAACAGCAGAGGCACTCCCAACTCCATCTGTGGGGATTCAGCTATATCCAGTCCAAGGCAATCACCTAGGCATGACTTCAGAAAACCAGTTCAATGTAGCAAATCCAACACCCCAACCAACTATAAACCCAGACAATAGGAAGATCCCAAAGACACTTCATCAGGATGATTCAGTGAAGAAAATGCATTCTTGGAGAAGAGTCAGAAAACCAGCAAGACTAAGGGACCAATAAAGAAAAGAAAGTTGAGTGACGGGGCAAAATAAACCCTGTAAGGCAAGAGAGCAGTCTACCGAGTGAATGCCTTGGCCACTCATCTCTTGCTCATTTCAATTTGAAAAAAAAAAACATGTCTTTTTTCAAAAGGAGAAAGATGTTTTATGAGATATCGCTTACATAGGCTAAGCCAGTCATGTTTCATGTCAGCTCTCTCTCAAACCTGAGTCTGTCCTGTTTTCCATGACTTAATATAAAAACATCTTGAATATATCATTGATTATATCATTATTTTCTCTTCTAGTTCCATATGCTACCCATTTTTTTGTTGAAGCTATTAGAAGTGTTCAAGTGGTATAGCTCTTGTTATTTGGTAAAGCTCGTAAAGGGAATATTAGTTCAAATTATGCTGGAAGCTTATCTTTTGCTATTTTCAATTTGTGACACTTGTTGCTGTGGCAAGATCATTTGAGTAAGTTGTCATAAAAACAACTAAAAATCAAGAAAACTATGAGTTAAAAACTTACTAATAGTTGATAATGCTTCATCTAAAGATAAACACTTTGAAAAATCAACATACACCTGAAAAAGGACAAAGACTCAGTTGAAGCAATATAGAAAATAATATGAAAAATAGGGAATAATAAAAAATATTTAGTTTTGGAAATTTAAAAGGTACTAGTTAACTCTCATAGTTTCAAGAAGAATTTACTGTCATCAAACCTTCCTTGTATTTTTTTGTTTTTTATTTCATATTCAACAGAACTATTGACTTATTCCAAAAAGTCTTTATCCATTATAAAAATAATTGAAATAGCTCAGCATTGTGCAAATGTTCAATTCTTTGAAAGAATTCAGTAGCATTTAAGGGGACAAACATTGCTTAGAGCTACAAAGTATAGGAATAGTAAGGCATATAAGAGAGATAATTCCTCATCTAGATGATCAAAGTAATAGTAATAATTCCTATCATTAGGTTAATATTATCATTAAAATGAGGGTCATTCAAAAAGTTCCAAACCTCACCCAGAAAGAAGAGCCATAGCTGAACATTTTCATTGTGTCAACACCTTACCAATTCTTATAAAACTAGAAAAACTAATTCAGATTTTTGTCTTAATTTCTGTGCAGGTGAGGTAATACAAAGGTGAGAGCTGAGCGACAAATGTAAAAATGGACAAAACTATGGCCTGAGCAGTCATAAAGCATCTGCAAAAGAAACGTATGATACCCAAGGAAATCCATGAGGACATGGTACAGACACATGCTGAGGACTCTCCTTCCTATGCAATTGTGAAGAAGTGGGCTGTGGAATTCAAGTGGGACAGGGTCAGCAGAGATGACCCTCAGTCAGGTCATCCAAAAACCTTGCTCACTGATGAACAAACTGATGTCATTCACCATATGGCTAAGTCCATAGGAATTAGTTCTGGTTTGGTCCATACCTGTTTTAACTGAGATCTTGTGGATGAACAAGGTGTCTGCAAGATGAATCTTAAGAATACTCACACCAGACTAGAAGCTGAAAAGGGTTAAAATTTCCAGGACATTTCTGACTTGCTTCCAGGCTGATCCCGAGAATTTCCACTGCAGATTAGTAACTCAAGGTGAAACCTGGTATCACTACTTCAAACCTGAATCAAAGATTCAAAGCAAACAGAGGAAACTCTCTGGTTTTCCATCCCAAAGAAGTTCCAGCAGACAGTGTCTGTTGCTAAAGTGATGGCTTTTTTGATTCTAAATATAGATAGATAAATATGATAGATTGCTGGGAAAAAAAATAATTAATGGACAGTACCATGCCTCAGAATTAAGACAACTGAAAGAAACAATCAAGTCAAAATGCAGAGGGAAGCTGAGGGCAGGTGTGTTTTTGCTCCATGATAACACACCTGTTCACATTGCTCAGGTTGCAGTAGCTAAAGCAGCCAACTGTCGCTTTGAATTGCCACCCCTTACTCACCAGACTTAGCCCCATCTGACTTCCTATTTTCTAAATTCAAATCCCACCTGTGTGGTTGCCATTTTGGAAAGAATGATGAGATCATGTGTGCTGTGGAGGAATTTTTGGAAGACCAAGATGCCACCTTCTTCTGTGATGGGATTGCAATGCTTAAGCACCATTGGACCAAGTGCATTGATGTTAAGGGGGACTGTACTGAAAAATAGTGAAAAACTGTTTTGTTTCTCCAACTCCTTCTGGGTGAGACTATTTGAATGAACTTTAGAATTCCTCATCTGAAAGATTAAAATAACCTACCTAACAAGAATGTGTAAATGGATGGCAGAACAAGCAATGAGATGGATAGGAAGAGGACAGACATTGCTTAGAGCTATAAAGGATAGGAAGTTGGGGAGAGCCATGATCAAGCTACCTAACAAGCTTGTGTAAATGGATGGCAGAACAAGGAATGGGAAAGATAGTAAGAGGACAAAGAACACTTAGAACTACAAAGGGTAAGAAGTTGTGGAGAGCTTTGATTGTACAGAGACATGGCACATAAATGAAGAAGGAGCACAACAATTTCAGATTATGTCTCCAACTAATGCAAGATTATATCCTTCACAACTTTTAGCAATTTTGGGTGGGGGTGGTTTTCTATAGATAAAGTAAGCGTAAATATATTTATTGGATGTGTGGAAAGTGGAACCAATTTCGGTGTGGCAATTGGAATTGTTGAGTTCTAGGCTTGTGTGTTGCATTCACTTTCACATAAATGTTCCTGGGAAAGGTATGAATCAATCTCTTCTCTCCACAGCTATGGAAAGCAGGGTAGACTGGGATCTCTAGCCTTGGGTGGCAATCAGTCTAAGAGAAGGAAAAACCTTGGAGAAAGCAATGGGAAAGCACTCTACAATTTTCCCAAGAATGCAAATGGTAATACACAGATAATAATGGATCTGTGGAGATTCATGGTTGCCAACATCCGAGAGGGACATGAAATCCAAAAGGAAAATGACTTTGAAATTCCTTGGTGATATATAGATGAGAGATTGATGAGCTTTACTTGCACCACCCCAATGGTTACACACAGTCACAGTTAACATCGAGCCCCACCCCCCACACACGAGGACATTGCCAATAATTCTTCAGTTTCCTAGACCTTACCACTTTAGGTGTAATGCGATGGTGCTAACCTGGAACTGAACTTATTCTGATTTTTATTTAGTTTTGCAAAATAATCTATCACTTCTTGCCAATAGTTTATTAGAATTTGAAACTATGTCACTGCAAGATTACATTCTGGAATTGGATTTCTGACCATATGTTGTGGAGTAGTTTCACAGTGGAGGCTTGTATTTGTACTAAGTCGGTCCTAAAATAGGTTTGACGTACAAAACGTTAGGAACTTGATATAATAGGTAATGATGCAGAGAAATCTAGTTGTGGTTGCTGATACTTTAGTATCCGACTAACGGTCGTCCGGCATTGACTGACTGACCGAACTCCCTGAGCGACTGAGCAACTGACTCGTTACTCTTATTACTCCTACTTATTATAGGTGGGAGAGTCTATTAACTATAGAATAAGTGTGTTCCACTATAACACCATACAAAATTTCGTTGTCTTATTTTTACTATTTGGAATTGTCTTAAAATAAAATCTCTTTAGAATAGATACCTCCAAACAAATGATACCTAAATTTAAAATGCATTTAAAATAAATTAAAATCTTTCTTGAAGCTTTAATTTTAGTTTTAATTCCAAACTAATGGATTTAAATTTAATATTACCAATAAGCAAAATACTTTGATGTATTTTAAACCAAATTCAAATTGATTGGAATCTTTTTTGTCTTACTCCATATCAGTAAAATCTATAAATTCGTCCATATTGACAAATCTGTCAACACAACATAATTCTCTTTATTAAAAACATTTTCCAAAATTTAAATATATTTTTCTGAATAGTTTTTTGAAAAAAAATTAACTGATTTCAAATTTAATTAATTTTGAATCTGAAACAAATATTACTTACTGTTATGCCCCTGATGAAGGCCAGAGAGCACAATGGCCGAAACGTTGTTATAACAATGATGAGGACAATAGTCCACATCTGTAAGTAAGTTTAAAAAATTGCAGACGAACATTTTTTTAGCATGGAATTGGGTATGTTTTGTGTTGACTTGAGTTTTTTATTAACAGCCTGATGTTTGCAAAATTTAAGTATAATTGAAAATACAATTAATGGAAAAAATTACATACAACATGAACACCATTTTAATTTTTTAACTACGAAATAATCTTAAAAATTTAAAATATTTTAAGCATTTCAATATTTTATTGAAGTTTAGATACTTTGATTTTATAGCCTTCCTTACGAAAAGAAAATGTTTTAAAAATTACCACTAAATTTTAAATTTACGATAGGTACCCCACTTACTTTCTGATAGTGATAGTGTCATGTATGGATGTCTGTATTTAAAGATCGACACTTTAAAAAATTCAAAATTTTTTTAAAAAAAATTGGGATTTGTTGAATTGTTGTGCTTTTCTATTTATGATTGGTAAAAATAGTTTTAATTTAATATTACTTGGCAGCAACAAATTAATACAGAATTTTAAATGATTTATGTTTATAAATTATTCTTATTAAAATTTAAGAAAATCAAAACAATTATTGTAAAAATTTATTATTCATTGATTTTTTTCTGCTAGTGTTTAACTGTTATTTTGATAAAAGCAATCAAAAGTTTTTCTAATCAAATAGTTTCTTAGTTTTATAATATGGCAGATTTTATTTTACAATTCAGAACGGATTTTCTGTATGGTAACTGCGGGGCCCTGTTTAATGAAAATTTTTATCATTTAAATTCGCCGAGGACTTGTTAAACATTTAAAAAGCAAAACAAAAAGTTCAAAGAATCTTTCTCTGGGATGGGGAACAGATGTAGTAAAAAAAAATATTTGTACAAAGATTTTCTAAAAAAGAAACGTGTCAAAAATAAATCCTGAAAGTTTCATTCGATAATTATCTGATTTTTGCAAGATTTTTTCCCAAATCAATATGCTTTTCATTGCAAAAGAAAGCGCATCAAATTTCCTGTACAAATTTATAGTCCCGCGTTGATGCTAGGAAAACAAGATTGTTAAACAAAATTTCCAAGGTTTTAAAAAGGATTAAAAAATCCTTTATGGATCTGTCCTCTTAATACAAAGCTTTTGATGATAAAATTTTATTTGAGGTATTTTTTCATCATACACTTTTTTAGGGAAATTTTGGCGGTACCTACTTTAAGAGGAGGTTGCTCTGATGACAAACCATTTCACTTTCAGTGTGGAATCTCTTGGGACCACTATCACTCAGAAACTAAAGTTGACTGAAATTTTCGAAATATACAAAATTTTCACGCAAAATGCCCGTTTGTTAATGTTCCCACCTTAAAAGCCAGAAGCTAAAAAAAAAAAATAATAATTATAATTTAAATTACTGTTTTTTTTATATTTTTTTAAAACATATTTATTACCTACCTCATTCATTTGACCCCAGAAGATAAAACTGAAATAAAGCTAGACTCTAGCTGCTAGAGTTTGACAGAATGTTGGAATATTTATTTTGGACCATTTAAATCGCCTCCCATTATTACACTGACCAGTCGGAGTGATTTCTAAAGTAATAAAACCAAGTTTTTGAAAGTTTAGGGGTATTATTCCGGCATTAAAAAATGTTCTGAGAAAATAATAGTAAATATCCCAAGTCATTTTAACTTGACTTCTTTTTGTTCAATATATATTGTTGCAAGTTCAATTTTAAGTTTTGAAAAATCAACGACTGAATGTAAAACTTTATACAAGCACTTCGCAGTCATGTTGTTTACATACCTCATCATCCGCCATGTTGTTTCTATGAAAAACAAATGTTGCTAAGTAATGCTCAGCAACTCGAATGAGGTTGATAAAATGTTTATTATTTTTTTAATAAAAATTATTTTAATTTATCTTTTTAATAAGATAAGCTGAATATTAAAAATATTATTAAATATGACAGCTATAATTTTAAATTCTACTTATAGTGAGTAAATAAAACCGATAGTTTTTAAAAAAAGTTATGTACCTCTACTTTTTCGCGGAAAAAAAACAGCATAGCTTGCATAGCAAGATTTAAAAAAACTCAATAAAAACAAAGTTTTGTCATCAAAATGTTATTAAGATGAAAGACCAAAGTATTTTTTATTATTTTTTTAAATTTCTTAATCTTTTCTAGCACGTACGAAATTTTGGTTCAAAATCTTGTTTTGTTTACGCTAGCGGTCGACGTGATTGGTTGTTTTTTTCTGCTTTTTCCGGTGAAAAACACACTGACTTGGAAATTCTTGCAAAAATCAAATAATTGTTGGATTTTAAATGAAACTTTCAGGACATATTCATGGTAAATTTGCTTTTTAATCCCCGTGCTAAATATCTATAAAATTTTTCCCAAATCGTCATATTTCCGTGTAAATGTACATGCTGAACCCGAATTAAGAATTAAATTAATGATCGCGACTGAGTCTGAATTTTTCTTGTCAATAACTCCAAAAAAAACGATAGGTTTTATTTTTATCATAATTTAATTGTTATTTCGAGTTCAATATGTACATTTACACTGAAATATGACGATTTGGGGAAATTTTAATAGATATTTAGCGCGGGGATTAAGAAGTAAATTTAAAAATGAATGAAATTATTTTTGAAATTTTTTTAGAAAATCTTGGTAAAAAATAGGTCTTTAAGTTCATGCAGACGTAATTTTTTTAAACAATAATAAAATGATAATATTGCATAACACACGCATACACACACACGCGCTCGCACACGACACAAACATATATAAGAAGAGAGAGAGGGAGATGTAGAAAACACTGCTCTGCTTCCTTAGAGTGACATTTTTACGTCTGAATGTGACATACAGTCGAGCTACAATATCTCTGAGCATGACTTTTAAAGTTTAAAAGGTCGTGTTTTATTTCCAAAGCTGAGCACTTTTGTTGCGGAATTTGAGCTAATTGGAGGTATCAGAAGGTGTAATTGTGTGAAGGCTTAAGTTAAATGTGCGTGCTCGTTAAACATTCAACTACAACAAATAAAATAAGCAAACATTCAAAAGGCAATTCAATTGGAAGAAATCAAGGAGAAACAACGTAGTTATAGATTTCAACAAATAACATGCATTTATATACGTTTGATATACACAAGTGAATTTTAAGATTGCTTGTTCAATGTGATGTGAGATAAAATTGTTAGGAGAAATCATGCAGTGATTTGGTGTATGAAAACTTGTAGTTAAGGTTTGTCTATGAAATTAAAACAGTTTGCCTTCTGCAAGGTGAAATGTCACTTGTGTGGGTTCAAATATTAGTGTGTATGTGTGCTGAGAGAGAGAGTGGCGGTTGTTGAGTCAGTGTGCTGGCGCGCGTGAAGTTTGTTGGCATCTCTCAAAGACTTCGTTACTGACTGGTATGCTGAGGTTGATTAAATGTACAATTACTATGTCATAGTGGTAATGTCACTTTTTTAGTCAATTGTAATTTAAGTATCTTCACGCGGCAATAGCTGTGTGGGTTGTGTTGAATTGTTGAGAGAGAGTGGTGGTTATTGAGTCAGTGTGTTGGCGCGCGTGGAGTTTGTTGGCATCTCTCGCAACTTAGTTAAAAAAAAAACGATATTTATTGTACAGAATACAATTACGGCACAAGGCCGAAAAAAGGGGAGGGGTTGAGGCTGAGGCTGGTGTTAACTAACTATCCTATACCTAGCTAATCCGATTCACAACCCATTTACTCGTTACAATTTGCCCATTCACCACAAAAACCCATCCATCACCAATCAGTCCTCCATACACCATAATACCGCATCCTCTCAAGGGGGACCTACAAAACGCTCCTCAAACCATAAAAATATAATGATTATATATGTACAATTAAAAATTTATGGATGAATAAAATGAAAGGCGAGGGAGATGAACCCAATAATCAACTAAAACGATACACAAAAGCAACTAAACATAACTGATGTTAGTAGGACCCGTCCAACCCTCAAAACAGAGAGGCCGCTGTATTCTGCCCGTGGGACAAAATCAAGAGACTCTCTCGCTAAGGGGTGGGAGAAGGATAAAAAAATTATATGGCCATGGGAAAATATCGTCGAAAAAGCTTTGTTATATTAAGAGGAAGGATCAAGCTATTTTTTTAATATTTAATTAATTTTTTTTATTATTTTTTAGAGCATTCGAAATTTTGATTTAAAACTTGTTTTTCTTGTGTCAGCGGTTGTAGTTTTAGCATAGCAAATTGTCGCCGCTTTTTTTTTTTTTTGCAGTGACGGACACATTAATTTGGAAATTTTTGTAAAAATCAAATAATTGTTGGATTTTAATGAAATTTTTGGCGAAAAAAAAACCCTCAAACTTTATCGTCTACTCCACCATACTTAACTATGGACACGTTCAGCTGTCAATAAATCGATTAACACATCAGAAAAACAAGACCCCGTAGTTAAGAAATGTTTGTGTACAACATTTTTATGCTATATTTGTTTCAAATCAGATTAATTTAATTTTAAATTTGCTATTTTTTCTCAAATAACGTTTCAGAAATATATATTTTATTTTTGCAAGACTTTTAAAATTGAGAAGTAACTTTTGTTTACAAATGTGTCAAAAATGGCCGTTTTGATCGATTTTACTGAAAAAAATCGATTCCGATCAATATAATTTCTTTTTGAAATACACCACAGAATATTTTACTTAGTGGCAATACTCAATTTTAAATCATTTAGCTTTCAATTAAAGAATATCTTCAAGAAAGCTTTTCATTTAAAAAAAAAATCATAAACCTTACATATACCGAATTATTGGAAGTACGTAATAAAACACTAATTTCCTTCAGATTAAATAAAAAATACAATTAATATTTTTAATTACATTTAAAATTTCAGTTGGATTTTGAAATTCATCCCGTTGTTGTTCGTAACAAGTTTTTTTAAATTAAATGAAGACATGTTTGAAGAATGGAAAAATGTCAAGTTTAGATGCCAGTTTTGACTTTGAATCTTTTGACAATGTTTTTTTATTTTATTTTAGCGACTGTTAGATTATTTTTGGTATAGATGTTCAAAAAGAAAATATTTCTGACTTTGACTAATTACTCTTCTCTATCGGAATAATAATATCTAGAATTCAATAACTTAATTTCAGAATAATTATAAAAAAACCTCATTGGGTTCAATGTTTAAAAGTTGTCTGCCTTTGATTAAAAAGGTTGAATTTAACTTAGACAAAAGATTTTTCTATGAAAAATATTGAGTGAAAAAGTTTTTCATGTAAATTTTTCTAATCTTTTATAAAGGAAGTTTGTTTCTTTGAAGGCACACAATTCCCGTGTGTATCTTTTGCGTGTGTGAATCTCAAATGCGACGAAAATTCGTTTACTATAGTCTTTTTTTATAACAACGAAATCGGCTCCAACGGGGCTTGGTAGCTGTTGCGAATTTTTCTGAGAAATGCGTGGGCGAATTTTTTTTTTTTTTTTTTTTTTTTAGGGATGAATTTGAAAAAGATTTGTTTACGTCCGTTGAGCCTATTTTTGCAAAATTTTGACTGTTTTGTTATGGAAATTTCTCGAAGCTTATTTTTTTATTTAACAAGCAATGAAATTCAAGAAAATGTTTGAAATTGAAATGAGGATTACTAAAACTTCAAACGAGTCAGAAAATAAAAAGAATGAATTAAATAAATTCAAACCAAATGTATCACCTCTAGGACAAAAAGAGATTTTTAAATTTGTTGTTTACATTTTTCGTCTATAATTGTGGTTTGATGAGCGATGAGAAAATGCAAAAATAAAAATTATTTATATACAGAAGTTAATTTTTCTTTTAATTCGGATTTAGCGTTAGCTGTTATCTTTCAAATAAAACTAAGTTCGAAGAATTTAATTACAGTAGAATCCCTGACAACCGGATATGAGGAATTGGGTACAAAGTCCGGATATGAGGGGTTATATTTAGCTTAAAAATAAAAGAACTGAAATCAGGTCTAACATTTATTTTCAATATTTTATAGTAAACAAAATGAGCTAATGGTGAGTGAAATATAACGGAATCGATTTTAAGGAAAAAGAAATAAATTATGTAATGTTAATGAAAATTCATTAAGTATGCCACGTATGCAAAACAAATAATTCAACGAGGATTTTTTAATCGCTGTTGTATGCTGATTCTTTCTCTTCCAATGCCATTGTCAACTTTTTCCGTATTTCGTTTTGCTTCTGTTCTTGAAATTTTTTAAATGAAAGACACTTTCTAACTCTGCTTGCGTTATTGCAATCATCATATCTGAATACTGGCTTTCTTTCCATAAAACTGACAACCTTTTCAATAGCTTTTTCAATTTCAGTCCAGGTTTCATCACAATCATGTTTTTTTATTTCCTTGTTCATTGTGACAGCGTGAATGCTAGAGAATATTTTCATTGGAAGATTTTATATCATACAATGTTGACTTTCCTATGTTGAACTCAGCCATTAGTTACAATGAACTTTCACCAGCATCTAGTCTGTTTAAAATTTCCACTTTTTGCGATAACTCCAAAGTTGTTCTTTTCCTCTTATTCCCATCATCTTTTGCACCAATACAAGCCATTAGGGTGAGATAAGCAAAGTAAATTTCCTGAAGAACAGAAATTTCAAATCAGTTACATATCACCCAAATAGTTCAAATATACGCATCAAAATCATGTCCGGATATGCGAGATTTCGGATATGATGGATTCCGGATATGAGGGATTCTACTGTATTTAAAATGTGTTTTTAGGGTTTTTTAAGAAGTCTGTGACAGTACTTAATGTTGAGTCATCTTCAAAAAATAAAAACGGTGACCATAAATTGGTGGAAGGTTGTTATAGACAAGCGAATGGTTGCAAGAAAGAAATATGACAACAGCAGAAATAGATTTACGTGGTTTATTTCAACAGGAACGTGTGGATTTGGGACAGCTACCTTGTAGTAAAGTTCATAAGCCGGCTTCGGATCTAGGTCGATCTCTCATAGTAGTTCACACATGTTGATGGTGGTTGATGCTCCCCGCTGACAGCTGCTTACCGTGACAGGTCTCTATCCTGGGCACCTGTGGACTGCCTGTTGAACTTCCGTGTGACCCCTTTTATAGCGTTTTTTTATGGCTTAACAGGCTCGAAAAACGAAGCGAGTATAATTAGGAAGGAAGCATTTTTATTAGACGAAAAATAAAACACTTTAAATATTATTTTATTTTTCGACCCGAACTCGTGTGTCGGAAAAATTTGTAAATGAAGATAATGGTCATTTTGTGACGAGGTTTTGTCCCATTCACATCCGGCTCTCGCCCTTGAGTATTTGCCTGTAAATCAGCCGAGATATGTCTTATTTTATTTTATAACAAGGTGCTGCTCTATCCTGTTATTAACTTATCTAGTCGCATTCACTGATCCGACTAATTTTCATGGGCTCTTTCACTATCGTGTGGACTCTTCCACAACAAACCAGTTAACCCCTGCTAGAAAATGCACTATTCCTGTTATAATTTTCACCATCACAATATTGCAAATATATAACAAGCATTCATTCGTCAATCACCTTCAATCTAGTTTGTTGATTGGTCAGTTCCGACCAATCAAACTGCCTGCACGCGACAATTCTGTTTTCCCGTTCAATATGCTTGGAGCCTCCACGTGATACACGACCATTATATAAACCCAACACGTGTAATATTCTCTTTCTTTTTCCTGCTCTTCCTGACTCGAACAACTTATCTACGTCACTCGTACATCTCAACACGCCGCCAAAATGTGACCCTAAAGGAACTCCGTCTCGACTAATACAGTCAAACGTTAAATGAACAATACTTAATTCATGCAAGTATTATTTCTGAACTCTACCTAACTTGTTCATATAATTCCAAACACTCAATACGAACTCATTACTTCCTTATGAACTCAGGTGCAACTATTTACCTAATCAAAGAGACACAACTTTGTCTAGCCTTTTCACTCAGTATTGATGCATGTATACCAAACACTAATAAATACAATTGTTATGTTTATGAATCTTTATTTCTCTATCTTTTATTAATTGTTGTGGATGGAAGTTTATTGAACACACACAATTTTAAGCCTTCTGATAATTCAAACCTTCTATTCCTCTCCAACACACATCATATATCCACAACAATAGCATCGCGTTTTTATACTTATTCTTTAACGCAACAATGACACAATAAGTGACATTCTCTCTATGTGGATTCTAATCTCATGTGAAGTGGAGAATAAAACGAGAAAAAATTTATACTTACAATTTATAAATCCCCATGATTTCAAATGCTATGAAAATTATTTACATAAAAAAATGTATAAATATTTCAGAAAAATCAAATTAACCAATCGAAAAAATGATGTGGAAAAAAATAAATAAATAAAGCGAAACATTTCTAAATCACCAGAGAACTTTTGTTCTTTCTGAAATAATACGGCACTTAGTCCTTCATGGAAACTAGTATAAAATTTAAAGGTTGCATGTTGATGTCTTGTAGGTGAGGTGTGTGTTCAGATATAAACAATTATAGAAGAAGCAACAAAAATTTTTGTTTCTACTACGGACCTTTTTTTTATAGTAATTTTAGGGAAATTTCGGAATGTTTCTTGTCTATATTCATTTTCTTTTTATCAGTAGGCAAAAAATCAACATCGTAGGTGTATGTGAAAATAAGTGGCCAAACAATGGAGATTTTGTCAGTGACAATCACAAGATTATATATGCAGGCGGAGAGAAAAAAGATAAAGGAGTAGGATTGATACTAGATCAAGAATGCGTTCTGTGATACTACCAATTATCCGAAAGAATTCTGAAAGGAAAGCCTTTCAACGTAGCTATCATAACAGTGTATGCACCGACAGCGCAAAGTAAGGAAGAAGAAATCTAATCTTTCTATTTTATGCTAGACAACGTCAAAGCTCATTGCAAATGACAAGAAGTCATAATTATCATGGGAGACCTGAACGCCAAAACAAGCAGGGATGATAGCTGGCAATTTCGGACTAGGAAACCGCAACAAACATGGAGAAAAATGGATCCAATGGTGCACGGCCAGTGACCATGTAATAACCAAGACATGGTTCCAAGAACATCCAAGACGATTATGGACATGGAGAAGCCTAGGAGGAGTAACTAAAAACCAAATTGACTGGATAACTATCAAGAAAAGATTCAGAAATGCAATGGTTCACTGCAAAAAGTACTCATGTGCCGACTGCAGAAGCGACCATCGCCCTGTTATATATAAACTAAGGGTGAAACTATGGAAACTGAAGTAGACTAACGTAGCACCAAAATTGCAATACAACAAACTCCCGAGCGACATGAAGGAAAATATATGGACAGTGTGAAAAGAAGATATGAGGGACATAATGAAAATGGAAACTCGAAATGGGACATACTTAGAAATGCTTTAGTGACATCAGCAAACGATATCATCCCAAATGAGACAGGACGAAGAAGAAAAACATGAATGGATGACTGATGAGATTCTCGACATGATGCAAAGGAGACAGAAATCTTTGCCAAGATACAAAACGGAATGCAGAAACTACACAACGAAATAAGGACCAAGTGCAGGCAGGCTAAAGATGAGTGGCTAAACAAACAAATGTGCAAAAAATAGAGAGATTGAGTACCACGAAGGAGATATACATAAACAAATAAGATAATTAACAGGACAGAAGACATGCTCGTCAACAGGATGCATAAAATCCAAGGATGGAATGCTCATATTAGAAAAGGAAAAATTCTTCAAGTGCTGGAACAAATATATTGAAGAATTCTTTCATGACGAAAGAGAACAACCGGCAATACACAGAATTACTGACAGACCTGAAATTCTAAAAACAGAAGTAGAAGTGGCACTGGCCAAATTGAACAGAAACAAGGTGGCAGGGGTAGGTGGAATTGTAACAGAGATAGTAACAGCCTTAGATGATTTTGGCATAGGCAAGATTATGGAAATAATAAATGAAATCTACAATACTGAGGATATACTGGAATATCTAAGCAGATCTATTTTCATAGAACTGCCTAAGAAACCAGGGGCAAACGAATGTGAACTCCGCCAAAAAATCAGCTTAATGAGCCACATAACAAAACTCATCATCTGTATTCTGATGAACAGAGCCACAGCAGAATCAAGCCAGAGATAGGACAACAACAGTGCGGGTTCGTTAAAGACACTGGAACAAGGAACTCGATATTCATGCTCAGAATGTTATCAGAAAGAGCGATAAAAATGCAGAAGAACGTGCACATGTATTTTATAGACTATGTAAAGGCGTGAGACAAAGTACCCCACAAGAATTTGATGGAACTGCTCAGCAACATTGATATATTCGGGAAAGATATCAGAATAATCAAAAACCTCTGCTGGCAGAAAACCGCTTGCATACAGCGAGGCAATTCTGAGAGAACTGGAAATTCTACCAAGATTCACCATTGGCGGCCACATTCTTAATCGCATAAGATATGCAGATGACACAGTGCTGATAGCAGACACGGAAAGGAAACTACAAAACTTACTACATAAGGTAGCCAAGGAGAGCGAGAAGAAGGGACTAAACATAAACTACAAAAAGACAGAATGCATGGTCATCAACAAATATCTGGGATGTGTTTTAACAGAGGACAGAAAATACGGCACTGAGATTCGAAGACATACTTGGATGACTAAAGGTGCATTCCAAAACCTAGGCAGAATATTACAAGACTGGAGGGTTTCGTTGGTAATAAAGAAAAGAGTACTGAACTGCTACGTGATAGCTGTCCTCCTTTACGGCAGCGAATGTTGGACGGTCTCCTCAAAGATGAAGAGACTCGAGGCAACAGAGGTATGGTTCTACAGAAAGATGCTAAGAATAACATGAAACGAACGTGTGAGCAACGATGAGATTTTAGAGAGGATGCAAACAAGGAGGAAACATCAGAAAGAGGCAGCTGAAATTTCTAGGACATGTAATGAGAAAGGAGGGCTTGGAAAATCTGATACTCATAAGGGAAAGCAATGCGTTACATACCTTACGGGCTTAAGCAAGTGGATGGCAAAACAGGATCTGGGAGAAATAACAAAAAGACAAAACCTATTGAGAACTTCAAGGAACAGGAAGAAGTAGAGAGCCATGGTCGCCTACGCGCTGAAGGAACACAGCACATAAAAGAAGAAGTAGTCACGATAAGAATGGTTATATTGGTCGAGTTCAATGAACTATAAAGTTGAGAAATGCTGAATAAACTGTAGCTTTAGAAAAGTATTTCAAAGAGAAAAATTCTTCTTGCTTGTTTGAAAATGCTTCGTATGTTTGTAATGTAGTTTGGAAAATTTTGTACGTACGTGCATGCGTGAATATGCTTTTAACGTCTGACCACCCATGGTCGAGACGAGATCCTTTTACAACTACATCTTGTAGCGAGAGAGAGAGAGCAAGTATGTGTCTGCTATTTATAATTAATGTAACCAAAATGAAAAGGAAAATTGGCGGGAAAATTTGACTTGGTCACGTGCTGGAAAAATATTTGTACGTGGGTGTATTGCAACGCCCACTTGTGTGTATTGAGCAATTAGAAGTTGATATTTCCTGAAAATCTATATGAAGATGAATAAAATTCCACATTGATAAGAAAGTGGTAGCGGGATGCTGAAAACTCTTCCTAGGGTTTTGGAGATAGACCCCCATAACCATATATATTCTGAAACTACATTACCCAGGGTACTTGGATAAGTATATTTCATTTTGATTAAAGGGAGTTCCCGGGGTGGGGGTACAAATCCCCCACTGAATTTTTTTCCTTTGATATAAATCAAATTTAAATTTGAACAAGGGAATGACTCCTAGGGTACTTGGATAAGTATATTTCATTTTGATCAAAGGGGGTCTCCAAGAGGCACCTCCCACTGAAACTTTTTTCACTTTGATTTAAATTAGATTTAGATTTGAACAAGGGAATGACTCCTATCCAAAACATATCGAAAATATGATCCGAAATCTTAGGGAAAGAATTGAAAAAATCACCAAAATGATTTTTTGTTAAGAGTTACTGCTACTCAGTTTTAACTTTTAACAAAATAATATTTTTGTATATTTTTGTTTACACAGGAAAAATATTCGTTGGGTAAAAAATCTTTGATGCTATTTGAATTTGATGCATATTTATTTGTAAAAAAAAAATTAACATAGGCTACGATTTTAAAACTCTTTCAGGTTTTGGTTGTTGATGAAATAATAAATTAATATAAAAATGTGTTGAAGAATCGAAAAATCTAATAAAATCAATAAATAATGACATATTTAAAAAGTATTTATTTGTAAACTAAATCTTTATTTCTTTTTGACAAATTCATCGATCACTTTGTTGCAAAAAGTATCAAAACCGCATTCTACCTTCATCTTTTTTTCAAAAGGAAGCAGCAGTCATTTTCGCATGTAAGCATTTTTTTAATAATTAAAAAAACACATTTTGCAATTGTTTGATATTTTATTCTCTGTAAGCACAAAATTGAAAATCTAAAATAAAATACTGAGTTATATCACGTGGCTGACGCATTTCCGTTCCGCATATAGAAACAGCCAAGATTGTGCTACGTGTGATTTTCCATATTAAACTGGATTTTGGGCGTGAATTTTGTAAGGTTTAGTGCGAAGGGATTGTACACTAACAATTGTTGGACTGGTTGTGGTCACGCTGTTGAAAAAGGGCAAGGATGGAGGGCGCGAATTAGATGATTACAGGCCCATAACTGCTAAACACAGAGTTAAAGATTTTGGCCAAGATCCTGACGGAGCGTTTGCAGTTAGTTGCCGAGAGTCTGTCAGTTGCCGAGAGTTCGATCAGATTTGTGCTGTGAGGGGCCGAATAATTCAGGGCAACCTGCATGTGATCCGCACGATCCTAGAGGGAGTAAAAGACAACAATGAGGCCGCGCTGATCAGTTTGGATCAGTCCAAGGCATTTGATAGGGTCGATCATCAGTACCTGGCTGCTGTTCTGCAAGACGCCGGATTCCAACTCGACTTCTGTAAGTGGATTAGCCTCCTGTATCGCTCCCCCAGTGCTGTGGTACACGTGAACGGGAAGCGGTCGCGCAATTTTCCGCTGTCTCGGTCAGTTCGTCAGTGTTGTCCACTGTCGCCCCTACTTTACGCTTTGGCGTTGAAGCCTCTCCTTCGCCGGCTAAGGGACGAGGCGAGAAGTCCGGTCCTACGTGGAATTGCTGTCCCTGGTAGAGCTCGAGCCAAGGTTTCCGCGTACACTGTGGACGTATCCATTTTCGTGTCGTGTCGCAGCGACATTGAGATGGAACAGAACGGTACGAAAAGGTCATGTGGGCCAAGATTAAGTGCAACAAGTCTTCCGGCTTGCGGTTAGGTTCCTGGAAGGAGGTCTCTCTTCCAGGGCCCTTTAGTTGGACGGACGGTCCTGTCCACATTCTCGGAGTGTGGTTTGGACCCGACCTCAGCTGGAGAAAAATTGGTCAGAAGTACAGGCAAAAGTCGGAGCGTCAGTCGCAACTTGGCTTCGAAGGAGGTTGTCCTTGAAGGGTAGAGCTTCCCCCTCTTGTGGAGTGGACGCAAGGCAAAGGTCCGTAAAGAATTCTGTGTCCAGCGTCCGTTCATGGGGGACTGGGAATGCCACACTTGGTGAATCATCGACACGCCTCTAGGTTGGCTTTCCTACGCCGCGTTTTGACTGAGGATTCGATTTTGGTGGGGAGTGTTAGGGACGCCTTCCCTAGCCTTACTATCACTCCTTCCATTTCCTGGGCTAAGCGTCGTCGTAGGCCCGGGAAACTATCGATTTTCTTAGCGAGTGTCGAGCGGCCTTGAGGGCCTTTTCTCGGTTCCGTGACCTTTCACGGTCTCGAAAGGTCTTGTATCATAAATTAGTGGAGGGGGTCGCGAAGGATCCTCTTTGTGAGCGGCTCGGCTTGTTGCGCTCTTTCTGGTCTTGGGCGCCAGCGGCGAGTTACCCCAGTAACCCTGAGTTTTCGCTTACCTGGCGATTGATTCGGAACGCGCTATCTCTCAATGACAGGCTCTTCAGATGGGGCTGGGCGGATTTGCCCGACTGTCATCGGTGTGACCTTAGCTTGGAAGAAACGGTTTCACACGCCTTCTACTATTGTCCTCAGGTACGCCCTTTCTGGGATTATGTCGGCGAGTTGACGGCTCGTATCGCTCCCGATGTTCTCGTGCTCATTGATCTCGCATACGTGTGCGATAATGTGTCGCCCCCGTTTTCTGGGGAGAAACGAATGGTGTTTCTGACGCTGCTAGCTGTGGCGCGAATGGTGATTTGGACATCGCGAATGAAGGGAATCTTGCGATACGAACGCTATTCTCATCAGGCTCTGGTCAGATTCTTTCAGAATCAGCTGAAAGTGAAAATCAGAAGTGATAGAAAGCGTTTGATATCGACAGATTTCAGCGAAAGGTGGGTAAAAGTAGCAAGCTTAGTTTGTGTGAAAGAGGCTAACACTGAGTTTTTTTTTTACGTCCACTTGGTCGCAACGGGGCGGTTTCCTGTGATCCCTCCCACTAGTTAAGCTAGACACTCTTGGTTTGCCTCGTTAATTTGAATAAGTGTTGCTCCTGGCACTCTTTTGTTATGATCCATGTCGAGATTCCCAACCTCCCCAGTTTGTTTTTGGTCCCCGTTTTCAACTCGGCTGGATCTATCGGCAGAATACAGCAGCCACTCTGATTATTTTGAGGGGTGGACGGGTCTTATTAACATCTGTTTTGTTTTAGTTTGTTTTTGTTCCAATTTTAGTTTGTTTTCGGGGTTCATTCCCTCTCGCCTCATTTCATGCTTCATGAAATTTTTATATATTTTTGTATTTAGAAATTTGAAACTTTTATTATATCATGGTGTGTTTTTGTGGGTTCCCCAGGTGAGTATGTGGTATATGTAGGATTGAATGGTGATGAATGAGTTCTTGTGGTAAATGGTGCAATTGTATTGGATGAATGGGTCATGATCGTGATTAACTAGGAATAGGATAGTTAGCGAAGAACAGCCTCTCCCACTTCCCCTTCGGCCATGTGCCACAATTATTGTATATTATATACAGTAATTAATAATATTAATAAATATGTTGTTGGATTGGTTGACAAGCGTATGAACATCTGTTGGGAAAAAAATCTATTTTTCGTTAAATATTTTGCAAAAGTTAAGTAATAATATTTTTACAAAATCTAATTAAATTAATTAATCCTTATTTTTTTACGAAACAAATTTCTGGGACATAAAGAGATTTTAAAATTATTTATTCAAATTTGTTAATCGAACTGGGTAGAAGTGAATTTGTTTTTAATTTTACTTTTTTTGTTTAAAAATATCTAAAATATTTATTTAAGGACGTTAATTAATTCTTACGGATTAACTTTAGGGTTAGGCTCATTTAAATGCGTTTTTCAGCTATTTTTAATTTTTAAAGGAAATCTGTGGTGGTACCTCACTGTAGTCAGTAGTGTGTAAAAGTGTGACTGTAAAGTGTAAACTTTGTAAAGTGTGAAGTGACAAAAAACAAAACAAAATATGAAAAGTCCGATACTGAAAACTGGCGCGATCCGAGTTAGACACGACTTTACTTCGCTTAAATACAAAATCTGCAAAAAAACGAACATAACTGATTTCATTTCGATACAGTGACATCTTGGCAGATGTTCTCTCCTGTCTGTCCTGATCTTCCCCTGCCTCCGGTTATCGTTATTAAGAAAAAAATCTCTTCCACCCCTTCTCTCGCTATATATTTTCAATTTTCATGGAAACTTCCTAGAAAAAAATTAAATTGTTAGAAAATGATCATTTGTAATTGCGAAACTGATTTCATTCTAAAAAGTAAAAAAAAAAGTTTTAATTCAAATTGTTAATTAATTGTAATTCATCGAATAATCATAAATAAAATTTGTGTTTAACGTGGCGTCTTTCTTCGTTATCTTAAATTAAATACATCCGAGAAAATTGTTTTAACATTAATTAAAAAAAACTGTTAAGTGTCTATAGCAGTCTTCCTATGCATTCCTCAGGTTCCCTCACTAACACGACTTGTCGCTTCGGGACCCGAAAGTCTTAAGCCAAAAAAGTTGTTTAACAGGAATTTTACGGAAAAAGACGGAAATTAACGAAGATATGATTGAAAGGAGGCGGGTTTTTTTAAATAAAAAAACAACAGTTGGGTTTTATTTTCGTGAAGAAATTTTCTCGATGGCGGGGCGAATACAAGTAAGTGTTTTTATTTCTTGCTAAAAGAAAAATCGAACAAACATTAATAAAATGAAACTTTTTATTTAAGATCTCCAATTTCGATATCGCTGTTCGTAAAAATAATAACGTGCTTTTTTTTGCACTTCATTTTTCAAAAACGTACAAACACGAAGATGAATAAAGTGTCAAAAAAACCTGTAATTATAAGTTACAAATTTTCAATAATTTCATTTTTTTTATTTCTTCAATTTCTTTTATTTAAATTTATCCAACCAAGAAAAATCAGGCCTAGAATTGTAAAGGACATTTATAAAAAGATAATTTGTAATGACAATGAAGAGAAGTGTTAATAATAAATTTACTATGTAAGAAGCTTAAATCAAATTTTGCCTGATTAGACCAAATTTTATGGAGCCAACACATATTCTTTTAACAAAATAAATCTAAAAAATGAACAAATAACAAGTCATCAATTAGTTAATCGTTTTTTAAATATACAAAAAAAAATTTTCTTTGATTTCAATTTCAAACAAAGGAAATTTTTTTATCCCTGTGTAAAAGTAAAAATAAAAAAAACTTTAGAAAATCATATTTCATATAATCGAATTTGTTTTTCACGTCATCATCGACATTCATAAAAAACAAATGAAAGTCTCTTATTTTCTTTAAAAAATGTTTGTTTTTTTTATTAAATAGCGGCTTTATTGTTTGAATTTTTGTCTAAACATCATTTTGTTTTTACTTCATCTTGAATGTCTTGTTCTCTGTAAAACTGGATTTTGTTTCCAGTTCAGTTTTTCCTTATGATTGTGTTTTTTAAAAAATCCCTAAAGGTCACTTGGCAAAAGTACTTTAAGGTGAAAAAAGGATGCGAGTTCGAATCTTCTCTAGGAACTTGTTTTTCATTTCCGATCCGCGCTGTTTTTAACGGTCGTTGAATGACAATTTGATGATCAGTTGGGATTTAAAAAAAAAAAAAGGTAGGGTGTAGGAATTTAAGTGAAAGAAAAATAATCGTCAACAAATAATAGCTTTTTTCCTCTTTTATTTTTTTAATATGAAATAGCTTATTTCAAACAAGGCACTACTTAGGTACAGTGGTCCACTCATAAAAAAATACGAAAATCTTTTTTGGGGGAAATAATTTTTGTAGATTAGCATTACGTTGTAAGGATTTTATAGCCTTGGATGGTAACTAGTCTAGAAGAACAACTCTAAATTAAAAACCTGTGGAGGGTCGTTTGGGGACCTTGTGGCACATTTTGTATTCGGTTCTTCAAAAAGTGTGGTACCAGTTTATCACTATAATCAAATCATATGTGCTGGTGTCTGGCTGTCGGTTCCTTGGAACTAAGTTGCTTGACCCTTATATATCAATAAACGATGGAAGAGTCATGTGTGTGTGTTCTGACCATGAGAGCTGAGTTCAAATCTCACCATGGTTGATTTTTGTCAGGAAGGAGACTTCTTGATGTTATTGGTCTTTTTTTTTAGAGAAATGTAAACGAACTTATTTTTCGGTTTTGATTATTAAGACGAAGAGGAAAGATCAAAGTATTTTTTAATTATTTTTTAAAAAATTTTTCCTTCTTTTTAAAAAAAAACCTTGTTTCTCTTTTTATCACCGGAACTAGTAAAATAATTTTAGCGCTTTTTTTTCTGTATGACAGATATTAATTTTGAAAATCTTGCAAAAATAAAAATAATTGTCGGATTTTAATGAAACTTTCAGAAACTATTCACAAATGATGGAATTTATTATAAATATGCTTTCCTTTTTTAAAGTCATGGCAAAATTTTTTTTTTCATATGTATTAAACCCATCCCCCCAACCCACATACTTAATTGTACAAAAACTCTATAATTTCAATTTTGGGAAGATTAGTGATTATATTAGTAACTAATAATTAGTTAAAAGCACAAGGCTTTGAGGAAACCAAATCATGTTTTTTTTTTTTTAGTTGGACTATCTCTACCTGAAAATCATCTGAATTGTAACATACAAAACTAAATAAAACAAAATTATCAGGTCATCCCATAAGTTCTGTCCGAATTTTGAATAAAGAAAACAAGTGACCAAATGTTACATTTAATTACAGATTCAATCAACAATGTATTTTCCCTGATTATCTATGACTTCCTTCCATCTATTAACAAGCTTACTAATTCCATTACTGTAAATTTTTTTTGGCTTTGATTCGAAGAACTCACTAACGTCAGTTTTAATCTCTTCCTGTGTTACAAAAGCTGTTTCTTCCAAATGATTTTGTAAGCTACGAAACAAATGGTAGTCTGAAGGAGCAAGATCGGGAGAATAAGATGGATGAGGAATTTTCTCCCAACCAAGTTCTTTGATCTTTTGTGGATTATTCCTTAGTGATCCCACCAGATTGAAAGAAGAACCTTTTGCCCATAAAATTCCCTTCTTGGCTGTGGCTGGGGTCCTTCCCCTTTACCAAGCCACTGTCTACGATGCTTAACATTTTGATAAAAGATCCATTTTTTGTCGCCAGTCACAAGTCTATCCAAAAAAGGTGAGACAAGTTGGCGAGAATGGAGAGAAGAGCAGATGTCAACTTGGGATTTGAGGTTGTTTTCAGACAATTCATGAGGCACCCATTTTCCAAGTTTAGGAACTTTTCCAAGTTGTTGAAGATGACGATGAACAGTTGTATGGTTTGAACTAAGAACCACTGCCAATTCCTCAACTGATAAAGCAGGATTTTCTTCAAGGGCTGCTTCAAGAAGCTTTTCATCAAACTCAACTGGACGTCCGGTTCGATCTTCATCTTCAAGGGTGAAATCTCCACCTCTGAATTTTGCAAACCATCTTCTGCAAGTTCTTTCGTTCACACATTCCTCTCCATAAACTGAGTGAATGTTTCTAGCTGCTTCAGCTGCTGAGTTTCCTTTCTTGAACTCATAAAGCATTATGTGCCTCAAATGATTCTTGGGTACTTCCATGTTAGCAGGGTTTTAATCAAACAAAATTTAATTTTATTGTTCTCTGAAATAAAATTTGATCAGTTTAAATGCATCTAAACATAAAAATAATGTTTAGCTCCATTAGACATTATAAAATACTCTTTAAATTTCGTTTATTTTAACAAAAAGTTAAAATTCGGACAGAACTTATGGGATGACCTGATATTATTTAATTTCAAAAGCTTTTAATTGCTTTTATTTATTTTAATGAACATGGACAATATTGTCTGAAAGCAAAAAAGATATTTTGATGAAAAATGAATTTTTAAAACAATTATTTGTTATTTCTGAAATATTTTTATTATTTTTACATTATGTTGTTAATTCTTCTAAAATTAGGGAAAAGTTTGAAAAATTTAACGAATGTTATTAAGTAGATATATATTTAGAGATTATAATTTCCAAAGCTTTTTACAAACTAACGAACACCAGTATATAAAAAAATATAATTTGTGTCAATAATAAGACTGTAAATCAAATCTATGCAAGACCGGAAGTATCATGCGTGCAATAAAAAAAAAAAAGTCACATGGATTGAGTTTCTGTCTAGTATTTAACTTAAATACTGAATTTTTAATACAATTATTTGTTATTTCTTTAATTATAATAGATTTTTACATTTAAGTTGTTGAAATATTATAAAATTAGTTAAAAGCCGCATTCGGTTTTGTAAATGTCCTTTTGAGATAGATTTATTTTTGCGAAACATATGTGGAGAAGTTAATTTGATTTTTCAATTTCAATTGAGAAGGGTACCTAGAAGTATCAGTATCATCTTATGAAATTTAAATTTGTATTTTATGTACACTTCTGATAAAATTTAATAAGAAAGGTACTTATAAATTTGTGATGTGCTAATGAGATTTGGTATAAAATTGTTAAGAAGGCTTTGGTGAAGGTTGCGTTTTGATTAGCACATCAGATTTAAATTTTACAAAAGAAACACAAAGTAGGAATAACAAGATTATTCAGTAATCAACAATAACATGTATTGAAAAAAAGTTTAGTACAACAATTGTGTTTGGTGAAACAAAGTTAAGAAAGAGGAAGTAGTTTCCCTTGTACTGATGTGAGATTGTAAATATGTGTTAAAAGAACTTTCTTGTTTAAAATGTTCAGAGTTCAGCAATATGTGATAACTGAGTTTAAGTATGAGAAAGTTGTACAAAAGAATGAGAGAATTCTGAGTTGGTTACTTGGCTTTTTGGACAGACAGTTCACAGTGAAGTGCAATTGTAATTTTGTGTCTGTGTGTCTGAGTAGAAGAATGAGAATTCATGTACGTGGTTGAGCTCTGGAGATTTACTGTTCTACTACTGTTCTTTTCTTTGATTTTTGTGTTATTTATACTTTCTGAATAGGCTCTAGGAACGAGAGCAGGAAAAATATTGAAAGGAGTGTTATATTATTGGTCAAAAATCAACCAATCACTGATTTTTTTCTAAACCAGGTTTGGCAAAGTAAACATCAGAAAATTTGATGTGGCTCATGCGATGCGATGCATAAATTGTCCTATAGAAAATAGTGCTTATTTTCTATCCAATGGCTATTGAGTATTTTGTGGGCGTGGTGTATGTAAACAACCGCTACAAATTAATTAGATACCTTTCTTATGAAATTTAATTTCACTCTCAACAGTCTTATTTTAATTTCTTTATAATATATTTTCCCTAAAGCATCGTAAACATTAAGGTGAAAGCTAAGTACAAAAAAAAAATTAGAGTGCTGAAAGTTTTCCTTAAAGATAACGAGGTAAATAATTTGTTCACTTAAATCTAAATAACTTCACTTCTCTCCTTTCGTAGAAGGAATTATCCTCACGTAAGCTATCAAAACGTCATGAAAATGTCTTTCGTCACCTGTCAAGTGACACAAAATGTTATGACCTGCTTTGTTTTATTTTCAAACTACATCTTTTTGGCGCAGAAACTAAGTTAAGCTTGTTTCAAAATATTTTAAATAAACATTATAATTTCTGATTTTCTTAAAATATGTTTTGAAAAAATTATAATTGATTTTTAGTAATACTAAAATGAAATTATTGTCTAGGTACTAAAATCAAATGAAAATAATACTTGAAAAAGAAATTCAGGAATACATTGGAAAATAAATTCTTGTATTTGGTCAATTTTGGAAAGTGAGTTTCTTGATCCATGAAGAACTTTTCAGCCCCATTCTCTGCCTCTGTATAAGTTGCTTAATATTGTTTCATTAGAAATAAATGCAAGCCAAGTTAAAAGATTGTTTTTGTTGTTGTAATTCTTGCTAAATGTTGCTGAGGCATCTCAGTCTTGCTTTTTATGTTGTTGCTTTTTTTTTCTGAGATTAGATGAATGAATACTTTTAAGTTTTATTCCATGTAAATTTGAAATAGTTTTGTGGTATGTTGTCATTTTGCCATTAATGAATTTTTAATTTTCTTTCAGTTAATTATTGGACCCATGTTTAGTGGAAAGACGTAAGTAAACTTTAAATTCCTGTTACTCTGTGAAATTTAAGTAATAAATTGTACTTATGAGACACCAAAAGCAGAGTTAGTTTAACATATAATTATTTGTAAGTATTACTTTACAAATAATCATGAAAGGTTTCTTTTCTTTCTTTTTTTTCCTTCTAGACAACATCAGTGATTTTTAACTTGGTCTGTTATCGCAACAATCGGGCTAGATTGTTAAATTTTGTTGGCTATAAGTCTATCTTATGCTTTTCCCAAATAATCAAATTCTAGACAAAATTAAAATAAATATAATATAATAAATAATAAAAATTTCGAAAAAAAATATTTAAAAGTGTTTTTTGTGACTGCCAGCAGTTTAATGGGCTCATATATTCAAAGTTAAGCAACGTTGAGCCTGGTCAGTTCCTAGATGGATGATCACTTGGTGCTGTAAGTTTTGATGTGTGGGTGATGTAATGGATAGTAACTCAGAATTGTTAATCAGAGAGCAGAGTTCAAATTTCAGTTGGGTCTGTTATATTCACTTACATGCAAATACCCTTGGGAAAGATATGAATTCACCTCTTCTCCTACCTAAGGGTTAACTAGTAAGACTTGTATCACTAAAATCATTATCTCCCCCCCCCCACCAAATTCTTACAATCTAAAATTATTTTCTGGCTTTAAATAACTTACTAAGTGTTAATAAACCATAAAAATGAATCGATCAATCAATATAATGGGGTGGGGATGCTGAGTTGACCACTTCACTGTATTACAAGGTCATTTCTTTCAGTCACTTTTGGTTGGTTAGATATTCAGCTTTATGGAAGAATGATTCATTCATAATTTATTGTCATAAAAATATCTTCTTTCCTTGAAACGTGTTAAACTTTTATTCATTTTCTCTTTGCAGCACTGAACTAATGCGTCTCTTAAAGAGATACCAAATAGCCAAATACCATTGCTTGGTACTCAAATACCACAAAGATGATCGATATGATTCTAAACATATTGCATCCCATGACAAGTAAGTAGACTTACAACCTGGGCATCATTTGGAATGATATCAGCTTTACTGTTTAGAAAGTGACAGTAAATACAAAACACCTAATTGGGACCAATCACTATTTAGTTGTTAATTTTGTTAATAAGTATTAAAAATAATTGACACAGTTTTGTTTCTTAAATGTTGCTTAGATATATTGGCATGTTTTTTTTTAAAGTTTCGTTTGATACTTTTCCTCTTTCTGACTTTTGTTTGATAAGGTGGCTCCAGTGGGATATCGTAGAGCTAAGATTTTATTACATTCGTTTACATGCAAATTCTCTTGGGAAAGACATGACTCCTCCTCTTCCCAGCTATGGGTTAAATAGCAGGACTTCTCTAGTTGTGGTTGGCAATTCAGTCTAGAGGAAGGACAACTTTGAATTCAAAATTGCATGAAACCCTGAGACTTAAAAATATTTCTTTTAAATTAGTAGTCCTTTTGGCCAAATGGAAGCATAACAAGAAAGATGTTAAAAATCAGAATTTTTGCCCTTTGGCAAGTCATAATGCCCAGAAGCCACTGCCTGCCAGAATTTCGTTGAAGACATCAGCAGCAGGACTTTGGATGTAGTCAATGACAGAATCTAAAAGAACAGATTTGAACTGCAATGGTGTCATGCAAAAGATTCTTCATACTTGACAATGAATGAGACATAATTGTTAAAAATTTAAACTAGCCTAAAAGTACTAGATCTCATCAGTAATATAACACATGCAGAAAAAAATCCCCCTAAAAATGTACCACTTCATTTTTTTTATTTCTTGTCAATAAACACACGTGTCCGAAAATTCCAATTTTTAACATCTTTCTTGTCATGTTTCCATTAGTCTTATTATCAATATTATTATTATTATTTTCTCTCGAATTTCTTTCATTGGCCTACTATATCTTCTATATCTATATATTGTCAGTCTGAAAGTTTTTAATTCAATATTATTAGATAAAAAGTGGATTCCTTGTCCAGGAATTACCCAACTTCTCTCCCACAAATGTGTTGATTGGAAAGAATTGCTTTTAATTTGAAAATATGAAGAGGAGTAAATGATAAAAAGCTTGACTGAATCTGTTTTCTGATTCACTTTTATTTTTTAACCATCCACCAGCATAAGAGTTGCTCAGTTAACTAATCTGCTAGTCGAGTAAGTCTCAGCCTCAGCACATGCACCACTAGTACCAGACTAAAGTAACATTGTGTGTACAAAGTTATCTACTAAACCCAATAGTGAATCCAAAATATAAGTAACTAAGATGACTAACTGCTTTAACAGCAGTAAGTTTGTTTAAATTAATTAAGAGTTTATTAAAAATGAAGATGATTTGTTTTAAAGAGAAAAGGAAATAAGTCTTGATTTTTCTTTTTTTTTTTTTGTTTTTTTTTTATAGTTTTTTCCTCTTTTTTTACAGACATTATATTGAAGCAACACAGGTATCAAAACTCAGCCAAATTATGGATTTGGCTAACGAATATGACGTTATTGGTATTGATGAAGGACAGTTTGTAAGTAAACCTTTTCAAAATTGCTCAAGCTGTCAGTTAATGAAAAGAATTATTTCATTTTATGCTCTTTTGTTGAATTCAACTGATAAAGTCTTTCTGAAATTTTTCCTTACATTTCTATGGTTTTTATTAAGCAATTGCACATGTTGATCAGGCCCATTGCCATTTTATTTTGTTTGAGGGATAGCCTTTAAATCTGTGAGGCCGAAAGAATTCACATAAAAATTAATGTATATCATTTTCACGGGTAGCAGGACCCAAATGATTTTCTAGACCAGGGGTCAGCCATCTTTTACTATGTGCTGGTGTTAAAATCATTCAGTATGCCAACAGAATACATATTTTTATACAAGTCAAGGTCAATATACCTATTCTACAATATATTTTATATAGTAATATAATATATATATATATATATATATATATATATATATATATATATATATATATATATATATATATATATTAAAATTGTAACAGCTAAATATCTTTGCATTGTAGTAGTTATTGGTTTGGACTTTGTGATGTCATTTGCAGCTGTGTGCCATTGGAAGTGTTTGGCGTGGTCCGTGTGCTGTAGGTTGCCGACCCCTGTTCTAGACACTGAGAGGCAACAGTCTGCTTCATGACCTGAATTTTGTGTTTAAGCATTAAACAGACTGTCGCCAATTCATGTTGACATAGGTGTCCACTTTTATATTTACATATACTCTGATATTAAGCACTTTTATCCTTACTTTAAAACTATATATATATATATATATATATATATATATATATATATATATATATATATATATATCCTCCTTCTCTAAGTCTGTTACCCCTCTCTTTAGCTCTAACTTTCGTCCCACACCTCATACTTTCACTCTCTCTAAATTTTGTTTTTATTTCCGGAGTTGTTTTTTCTGTTTTCTTTTTGAATTTGTAGGTCTGATGAATTGGATCATATTTACGATTCCAATGGAATAAATTATGACCATGGAATATTAGTGTTTAAGTCTTTTTATTATATATGTATGTAAACACACATGCACACAAACATACATACATGGTTCTTGACTTAAACTCTTTCAAGTGAAACATTTTTAAGATGTAAAGAAAATTTTAAGCACTTCAAAATGGTCAATATATAGTCAGGTAATTTTAAAGAAGATGACATTTATTCTGGGGAAGAACAGCAAGCTACCCCAGTTGAAAACCAATCAAACCTGGGTAAAATGAAAAGTTCTCTTCCAAATGCCTTGAAGGTTTTCACATGTGTCATACATCAAAGAAAGGCTGCAAAGTTCATCAACCAAAATAGCCTTATTAAGCACAACAAAGTTGATGTTCCCTATTAAATACAAATACCTTAAATAAATTTTCTCTCTCATTTTCTTACCAACAAAATAAAAAATATTGTAAATGAATTATCTGTAAAAAATAAAGAACTGTAGTAAAGTAATAAAAGTGTTAATATTTTTTCTTTCCAAAATATAGTTAAGAAGTTTTTCTCTTCCTTGTTCTGCTAAAAAAATTGCTCCCTAAATATAGCAGTCTTTCAAGACTGTTATTTTGTCCTTTTTTTCCCCCATTAAACTCACCTGGTTGTCTACATGATGTTGCTGTTTTTTTTTGTTTTTGTTTTTTTTTTTTTTAATATAAAAATCTTTTTCTACACTGATTATGTGTGCTAAAATATAAAGATCATATTATAGTGTCCCCGCTACTCCTGTTCATGTTCATAGCAGACAAGTTATTACTTCGAGACCTTTGCTTTTTCTTTGTTGCATCATGCCACTTCCTTCTATGCAACATAAGTTTATTTAGATTTCATAATCAATCACATTTCTCTTAGTTGTTAGTTCTATCTGGTCAGTATTCCTCCATTTACTTGAGTCATTGTTTGTTCATGATTCTTTAACCAAAACACTACTTTTGTATATTATGTAAATAAATTTTGTATTAATTTAAGTTTGTTGTTTGCTGTGCTCTTATTGATCTGTCAGATTCATGTCTTTATTTTTAAATGTTAGTGGACCTCCTGTGACTCCATTTTATTTGGGTGCACAGGCCATATCCTATATTAGATCAAGCCCTCCCCACTCCAGCAGGTCTGCAACAGATGTTAATAGATTACAGTAGTTTTATAAAAGAAAAAATTAATGTACCAATACATATATATATAATTATTTATCTTTCTTCCATGCAAAGAGAAAGTCAATGAATGCAAGACAACGATGAGAAATGTGCAGGATGTGAAAATTATAACATAAAGGGAAGAAAAAAGAAAACATACTCTCCTTGTCAAAAAAATATTAAAATTAACTATATTTAGTCAAATTGTTGTTTCTATAAGAAACATTTTAATTAAATTTACTCACCATGAAAAATGATGATATTAAGGATAAGATCTTTACACAAATTTCCAATTGCAAATCAAACGAAACAAAATAATAAAATATATTTTATTTTAGACACTTAGATTCTCCCTAAAAATTCAGCTTTATATATTAACTTTTCCTTTAGAGAACTCAAAATGTCTGGTCAAGATTTTGCATGTAAGCCAATCTTGATATTTCGCAAAGTATGCTGCATCTCAAAGTTGCTTTTTGTCTATCTCAATGTTTGACGCAGGTAATCGCCTTAGCTTTGACTCAAGGGAGGTAATTAATTTTTTTCCTAATTTGAAACGATCTTGTTTCCATTGCTGTCCTATTTTTAATCAAAAAGCACTTAAAGCTTTTATTTATGTGTGTTTGATTTTTACATACTTTGTAATATTATGTAAAAAAAAAAAATGTTTGTACTGATATTTTAAAGTTGTATAATAGAAGCAGGAATTGTTTTTGATTTAGAATTGTTTGTTCTGTTTATTTTTATTTTTGTTGGACTTGCAAAAAGAAAAGGACAAAATCATCCAAATAAAAATCTCAAATTCTGTAAATTTATAGGATTTTTCTGTGCAAATTTATTTTTGAAACAAATTATTTTTATTATAAACAATAAAATATAGTTTAAAAGAGCACAGTATTAGAGACAGTGTATATAAATATATCCTAGTTACAGGTGCAAAAAATGTTTTTTCCCATTTGTATTTTTTTGTCAGTCATTGCATAGGAATATTTGTTATTAATTACCTAGGTCATTAAATGATGGGTCATAAATTTAAGGTTCATATTTAAGTCATTTGGTGATGGCTTGTAAGTCTAGCATTTGCATTTAAGTCACTTTTATTTGTTAGTTTTTATTTACTATTTAGTATTTATTAAATTTATATAGTCATCAAATCTTTGTGGATGTCTGTTCATTCATATTACTTGTCTTATATTTTGTTTGTGTTTTTTTTATTGTTATCTGCTGTATTTGATTTATACATTTTGTTTGTGTTTTTTAATGTTTTTACAAGTTGTTTCTCAAGTTTTAAATAATGTAGATAAAATAAAATCTTAATGTCCACTCTGCTTTATATATATATATATATATATATATATATATATATATATATATATATATATATATATATAAACGGGCAGCAATATTTAAAAAAAATCTTTTTATTAAATATGGCAGACAAGGAAGATTTATTAATTTTTTATTTAGTTTTTCCAGCTTCCTTACATTTTTGTGTTTTGTAGGAGTAAGGGGAGTACAAAAATTTTCCATAATTTTCATTGTCCCAAGCACTTTCAGCCACTTCTTTAGCCATTTTCAATTGGCATAAAATATCAGATAAATAAAACTGTTGTTTCCTTTCCTTGCAGATGATCTTTTTAGCATGATCATGAAACTGTAAAGGAAGAGCACACTAAAAAGTTAAATACATTTTCCAAACTGAATGAATTTGTAAGAATTTTGTCAAACCCAAACATGCATAAAGATGCTGTAAAGATCAATTGTAGATTTCTGGAAGATAAGGCTATGCAAAATTTATCCAAAAAAGGAAATATGTCAACAAAAGATGTGTTTACATGCAGAATTGCAACAAAGACAATGTTTGTCACCATCATTGAGAAATTTCTGGCAAAGTCTCCCCTTAGATACCCTCTTGTAAGGTCACTTGCATGGCTGAACCCTGGATCCATCTATGAAAAAAATCAGCCACAGAAAACAGAAAAGGATGTCTTTCCCACATGATGGTCAGAAAACTGTGATGACATCATCAGTCAGTACAAAGAGTTTGAGGAGGAGGCTGCTGGAAATATTGCTTTCAAGAATTTCAGCAAGCATGAAGACCATCTGGACACTTTGTTCTACTCTTTGTCTAGCAACAAAGATTATCAAAATCTGTGGAAAGTTATTCGCAGATTGCTGGCACTCTCTCATAGACAGGCCTCAGTCGAGAGAGGTTTCTTAGTCAATAAGGAAATTTCTACCAACAATATGAAACAGCAGACTCTGGTTGCACAGTACATTAACAGGGAATATTTAGCCACAGTTGGAGGTGCTGGGAATGCTCCCATGATGAAGGTCCTTCTCTGCAGTGCTTCCAATGCCAGAACAGCATACAACCAATACCTTGAGAAAAAATTGCAGGACAAAAACAGAAATCCATGCTTATGGAAATTGAAGAACTGAAGACCAAAAAAAAAAAGCTTGAAAGTTGCACACAAGATTTGCATGTCAGCTGATAGTTATGTGGAGAAAGCTGAACAGACTTAGAACTTCCCACTTATTGCAAAGTCCAATGCCATACAAAGATCTGCAAAGGACAAATCCATAGAGATATCAAAACTGGAAGAGGAGCTGAATGCTAAACTAAATGAACTGATAAAAATGTTAACATCATTGTGTTCTGTGCCATGTGCAACGAAAGCCATGAGTAGTAGGGGAAGCTAAAATGTGTCGTCTTTTTGTGAAAATTTCTATTTGTAGTTCTATTCATTAAAACTGTTATATTTCACAGGAAATGTGCAGCAATCAAGATTTTTGTGACATTCATAAACCATTTGACTGTCTAGATAGCTGAAATGTGTAGCAGTAAGAATTAAAGTGTGTTATTCAAAATTTTCAAGTGTAGTAGAACTCCAAATTGTAGAATGCTACACAAAATATGTAACATAACCAGGTCTGTTGTGTTTTAGACTTCAGCACTTTGATTTCTTCACTGCATTCAACTGATCCATGTGACATGAATTATTAGAACCTGCTGTAAATTTTCTTTGGAAATCTCATCTGTTAAACTATTAAAAGATAAATAACAAAGTTTGTGTTTTTGAAATTGATGACCATTCACTTCGTGTGGGTGTGTGTGTGTGTGTGTGCGTGTGTGAGAGTCCTTGAAACTTTTTAATATAGTCCTGGATTTTCTTTTTACATAGATCTCTGGGAACCCTTAAGTTTTTTTAAATTTCTGTAATTAATGTTCCAAGTCCTCTTAGATCAGTTGAGATATTTTAATGGAATGAAGTTGTTTTTCAATTATACATTTCAACTGGTATTGAAAACTGACTTTGTCATATTTCCCTGAACTAAAATGAACTTTTGTACCTTGTGAGTAAGAGTGTAAGGTAAATGTTTTCAACTGAATGCAAAAATAAAAATGTAACATTCATCATTTAAATGATAGACACTTGATTCATTCACTTGGTCTTCAATTATTTTATCATTTAAATGATAGACACTTTATTCATTCACTTAGTCTTCAATTATTTTACAGTCAACAAAACATAATGAAGAAATTTTTTTTCTTTTTTTACAAGTTTCCTGACATAGTCACATTTGCAAATGAAATGGCAGAAAAAGGCAAAATTGTTTTGGTGGCAGCCCTTGATGCAACTTTTGAGAAAAAGGTGATTTTTAAAAAGAAAAATTTTTTTTTTATTTTTTAGAAAAAGTCTTTTTTTAATTAACAAACACTCATGAGATATGTTTGCTAAAAACATTAAAAACTTGAATTAGTAGAATTAAGAGAAAGTTAGATAATATTAAATCAGTCATTGACATTCTCCAAAAATATTCAAATTTATTTTTCTGTCTGAATTTCTGGGATGAGGAGTTATCATTATCACTATTTATATTTGGACTATTGTCCTCATCTTTGTTGTTGTTATCACAACATTTTGGTTGTTGTGCCCTCCAGCTTTCCTTGGGGGTTTATCAAGCTGGGTAACCTATATGTAATTCTGAACTGTATCCTTTATTTAATCTACAAGGATAGACAATTCTTGTTCCACTGTCCATGTCTCGGGATATTAGTACTGCTCAGTTATTACTTGCCTGTTTCCACTGAGTCCAAGTATACACTGACTGGCCCAGGGATTGAACTCACAATTGTTATGTCACCAAATTCATGAACCAATGCTTTTACTAGAAATAAGAACTGGACATGGGCAGTGGAATGAGAACAGTCTACCCCTGTAGATTAAATAAAGGGTTCAGTTCAGAATTCCCTCTAGGTTACCTGGATCAATATATACCTGATGAAGGTCGGAGGGCACAATGGTTGAAACATTGTGATAGCAACAACAACACAAATAAGGACAATAGCCCAAATATAAGTAGTGTAAATAATTCTTTGTTTTTACACTGTTTTTCCATAAGAAGCAATTCTTTTTTTTTTTTTCCTTTTTTTTTCACGTATTAGATGAAAATTTTCAGACAATTTTCTTCATTTTGATAGATGTAAATTGCAAATAAAAGAAGATCTGAAATTATATCTTTCTGTAGGGATGGACATAAAAACAATAAAATTAATTTTACTGGTAATTTTTGGTAACTTGATCTCTCCCAATTGCTAATAATTTGGAAAATATTCTCACATTAGCAAATCTTGCAGGCTAGAATAATTTTTATTCAATGTGTCTCGGATTTAGTTTTCCCTGCTTAATTCAGTTTCATCTAAAATAATTAATCAGGTAGGATTTATCAGGTTATTGTGAAAGTTTCCAGAATTTATTTGTATAAATCATTTCACTGCCAAAGCATTTTCTGTAGTCATCTATGACTTCAGGCCACTTAAAAAAAAATTCTTCAAGGAATTTTTATCCTAGGTCTCTAGAGAATGTGAATGAATTTCCCATGCCAGCTTGTCTATCACTTGATGTGTCATATTTACAACATGAGTATAGGCATTTTGTATATAGTAAAGTCACTGGCCAAATTTCTTACTCTCACCAGAGTCTCTTGTTTTTCAGTGCTTCATTCAAACAATCTAATTGTTTACAATAACATAGCGCAGTAACCATTTGTTCAGAATTCCTTTTATCTTAGATGATTAAATGTCCTGAATCCATAAATAGTGAAATGTATTTTGATTTCTTAATATTTTATTTTCCTTTTTTGTCAAATTTCTATGTCATCATTTTTACATCTGTTATTATGAAATGTGGTTTTTTATTTTTAAATGATTCAAGGCTTTTGGTGATATTTTACAACTGATTCCATTAGCTGAAAGTGTTGTCAAGTTGACGGCTGTGTGTATGAACTGCACCAAGGAGGCATCGTTTACTAAACGCATTGGAATGGAAAAAGAGGTGCGTCTACATTTTGTTTACTTTAACTGGTAATCACTGAATTTGTTTCAATGAATTTTATTTTGTGAATATCTTGGTTATTGGACTGATTGCTTCAAGGAAGTTTTCTATCTCTAGTTTAAAAAAAAAAAAAAAAAAAAATTCACCAGCTCTACATTTAACACCTACAGGTTTGTTTAATTGCATATCAATGAATTGCAAGTGCTGAATTTTTTTTTTTTTCTTTTTTTTGTTAGACAAAAGTTCCTTCTGTTTTTTGCAATTATAAGTGTCTGGTGGAGGATTTAGTTTTAATTTGATTTAAAAAGATTGCTTTTAATTGTGACTGCTGTCATATCAGCATTGTGGATTTAAAAAAAATGTTGAAATTGCTATATTTATGTTGATTGCTTCTGAGATTAAAGATGGAATAAAATACGTACCATTTTTGGATATCATGCCTATAAAGGTAAAAATTCGAAGATTACTTAAGAATGATCAATCTTAGTTGAAAATCATTTACACCTGTTTGGTTATGTTAGGCACTTTCATGTGTGGCTTCCATTCCAGGCCAAAAGAACAGTGGACTATCATTTACTGCTTAACGAGATGAAAATATCCTTTTTTTTTTTTTTTTCCAAATTGTGACAGGCAACGATTATTAGATACTTTACAATAATTGGTATAATACAAGAGATGATGGGACCCATGACATGACCCACCACTTGCCAGTCTTCATCTAAAGAAAGTAATACCGTGTATACAGTTAGATTAGAAAGGAGTTTTCTATTATGAGCTCTTTCTGATGAAACCAAATGATTGATTCCAACAAATACTGTTGTTCCTAGATAAATTCATGACAGTATTTGATGAAAAATAGCCAGACTTTGTTAAAATAAAAATCATAATATTCCATCTGGATAACAACAAGGCAGAAATTGTTACAGCTTCACTGAGAAGTTTTCACTTACCTGCATTAGTCAGGAGTGCGTGCGTGTGTAGCAAGAATTCACTTAAACAAATTTTATTAAATTCAACTGATAACTTTTATTCGTTTCAATTTCTATTATACTTTTACCATTTTTGAATAAGTTATTGTACATTGATATCAAAATGTGGATAAACTGTTTTTTTTTTTTGTTTTAAGTACTTTCAGCTGCTGTCTCAGACATTATAAAGAATTAGGTGTTGCCAGGGTGGTAGACAAGATTTTGTTGGCTACATCCTGGCATTTTATTTATTTTTTTAATGCTAGAATTCAAATCAAAATCAAATATCTATCCTCTAAATGACACCATGTGTAATGCAGTTTTACAGACCTGAACTTTGTTACAAATATGTGCATATTAATATATTTTATACATGCTTTTAATTAAAGATTAATAATACCTTTGAGTATTTTGAATCTTTCCTTGCAGTGAATATCATATTTTGGTATGATCTACTAGTTGGGATTTTTTTGTTCAATATGTGCCTGAATTGCACTAAGTTTTGACAAGCCAACCTACAAGACAGGTTGCTGCATGTGTGATCAATGTAAAAAATTTAATTTTTTTATGAGAGATAATGAAGATTAGTCTTGCAAAGCACGGGAGGATTTATAACCAGCATTCTTTTTCTAGAGGAGCTATTTTTGGGCTCCCGAGCTAATGGCAATAATTGGGTTAGATGTTAGATACGTTTTCATCTAATCATTAAAATTATTGGAAAAATGGCCCCAAAATTATGGTCTATTAACTCTGAATCCTGGTTGCTACTGATAAGCATTTGCCACCTTTTCAAAATCCTGATCGTCTTTGATTAGTTCTTTCTCTAATGACTCAGCACTCCAGATGACTCCATCAAAATGCACTAATATCTTTCTCTGGTCAATCCATGCATTTACCCAAACCAAGTGAAGCAGTCATGTCACATGATGAGTCCCCCCCCCACCAACCAATGTCCTAATTTCTAAATTTCAGAAGACATTTCTGTTTAGAAATCACTTTTTTTTTTCTTTCTGATGCCTGATCACAAATGTTACCTTTTATTTTTATTTGTGTTTACTAGAGAAATAGGACCATTTTGAATAAGTTTTGATTTAAGATACCCATAGCTAATATCATTTTTATCTCTGGGGTTTTAGGAGCAATTTTATTTCTAGTATTAAGCATGATGTAATGAAGATTCAGGATTTAACAAAATTAACCTCCAGTGAATAATTTTTTAGGGAACTAGGCCAATAATGGTTCACATCCACAATTGTGAACTATCCAATGACAATGGCTTGTTGCCTTTTTTTTATACTATGGCAGTTTTTTTTTTTTTTTAATTTATTTATTTTATTATTATTATTATTATTATGAAACATTTTTTCTGATTTATCTTTTTGTTTCATTTTTTGCTGGTTGCTATTTTTAATATTAACCTTTTGTTCATTAGTTAATTCCTATAAAGACTATAAAAGGTCAGGGGATTTAAGGTCCTCCTTTCCTCCTTGGTTATATTGGGATCCCTGGGAATAGCAGGGCTGATAAGGCAACCAAAGAATCCCTCTCATTGAAAATATCAAATTCATAAATACCCCAAATATCTGTCTATATTTCTGAGACGAGGTATTATGTACATTATTTACATTATTCGGACACATGGCACAGTGGATAAAGGCGTTGGTTAGATCCAGTGACAGGACCCAAAGAGTGCAAGTTCAATACCCAGTTAAGGCAGTGGAGAACTTTCAGAGGGAACATTAACAAGAGATAACTGATAACTGACATCCATTAAACATGGCATGTGGAACTAGAACAGTCTACCCCAGTGAGCGGAATAAAGGGTTCAGTTTGACATTCCAACCACCTGAAGAAGGCTGGAGCGTACAACGGCCAAAATGTTGTAATAAATATGGCGACAAAGATGAGAACAATAGTCCAAATAAATCCCCATTTACAGACTTGAAAGTCACAATAACCTCTAAATCTACCTGGTTCTTTTTGTTCTCTCTATTAATATCCATTTTTGACTTGTGAATTCAATTCTTGGTAGGATGACCAAAATGGCCATAAGAAGTCACTGCTATAGTTATAGGAGATAGGTGGATGTCAGGCAGATGAAATCAGTAAATCTTCCCATTCTCTTCTATTTTTAGATTTTATATTTTTGTTACACATGAAAGCATGTTTATTTGATTACTTTTTTTTCTTTCCACAGGTTGAAATCATAGGGGGAGCAGATAAATATTTGTCTGTATGTCGAAAATGCTATCCTCTAGATTTTCAGAATAACAAGGAGAATGAGTTGGTAAATCCCAAGCCAACACCTACAAAAAGTCGGCCCACCTTAGTGAACTCACCCACCTTAGTGAACTCGCAACCCCTAACAGCCATGGAGAATGAAATGGGTGTTGAGGACTTTCAACCACCTCCATTAGTGAACATCAAAATGAATCAAATACGGGGAAAACTCTTCAGTTCACCCTGAGAAAAGATGGCATGGGGGTCGGAGGTGGGGGGGGGGTTTGCAGTGCTACACGGATGTCTTCCACATGTAACTCTTGATTGTAACATCTTCATCTTGGATTATGAACACACACACACATATATCTTTTAAAACTACGGACCACAAATTTTGAGATGGGATAAAATGTTTTCATATGTGGTCTATTTTTGTTATATGCAGATTGATCAGGAGACAAAAAAAACATTTGCTGGAAAACATTTGATGAAGATAATCTTCGGAATTTGTACAAAATAAGCCAGACTTTCTTAAATATTTCTGGCATATTTTTTGCTAATCCTTTATTTTTTATTTATCTTTTATATATATACTCAGAAATTTCACATACATATATATATAGAGAGAGAGAGAGAAAAAAAAAGGTGTGAATACATTTTTTAGTGTATCTATATATGTCGAGATTTTTACAACTGAAAAATATGCATAATTTTGTTAATAGATTTTCTCCACCTATAATTCTTAGGATATTCAGAAAGGATTTAAAAACAAATGTAAGTGAAATTTATTTAAATATCATCAAAAACATAACTACCTTCATTTTTAATGACTGCTCCCCAACACAAAGACATCTTTTCAATTCCTCATTGAAAGAAATCTGGGTTTTCCTCAAAAGTTTTATAACTGTTTTCAACTTATTTCTAAATGTTTGGTCATTTATAAAATGTTTTAGTGATTGAATCAAATGTAAATCTGAAAGTACCTTCCATCCTAACCATCTTTGAGTGTGTGACCATCCATTGTTATGCTGCAGAATAACATGTTCTCTATTACCAAACCAAAGAATTATTATCAAATGGTAGAAAATTGCAACTAGAAGTAGTTTATCTTCTCTTCTAAAGAGTGTTCCAATAACTTGGACTAATTTTAAATGTGAATTAATTTTAAGTGTCTAATGATTTTTTCTTTTCTTTCAGATTTAACAATTTATGTCCTTGGCAATTTCAACCATGGTAAGATTAACAATCAAATGTGTTAAAGTTTCAAGAGTGCAATTGAAAAATTGTTCATAAATTCAAACAAACTGGGTCGGTGGCAGTTGCATGCTCGTTTACGCCGTTCAGCTGAAAACATTGCTGCAGTGCATGAGAATGTTGCCGAAAATCCAGATACCTCTATTTGTCATTACACACAGGAATTGAACCTCTCCATAACGACATTACATCGTTTCTAATTGCATTCTCGGTTGGTTGATTATGTTGACCCAAAAAATCGCAAAGTGTATGAAAAGCATTTCTGTTTGAACGTCCTTTTTCGTAATAGGCTTCAATAACTTTAACACGTTGTTTGATTGTTAATCTTTCCATGGTTGAAATTGCCAAAGACTTAAGTTGTTAAATCTGAAAGAAAAAGAAAAAATCATTAGACGCTTAAACTTAATTCACATTTAAAATTGGTCAATTTATTGGAACACCCTTTAGAAGAAAAGATAAACTACTTGTACTTGCAATTTTCTACCATTTGATACTAATTCTTTGGTTTGTTGACTCCTAATTCATTGCAGTAAAATACATAAGTACTTTCTGAAAGCCCTAAGATGTATGCAATGCTTTAATAGATTTTCTCCTCTTGAAAATAGGCATACACATATGTTCTCTGTTAATATCACTTTTGTTTATTGTTTGAAGGACAATGAAAAATTTTTCATTGTAAAGAATAAATTTTTTATATACAGTTTTGAAAGAAAACAACGAATGTTTAAATGACATTTACATTTGAAAAGATCAAAATGTTGACAAAATGAGTTTGAAATTGAAGCGACTTTTACAAGTGGTTGGTTGATTTTATGATATGACAATCCCTGTCATGTAATATTGAATGTTATATGGGGCACTTGGTGAGGATCGAACCTACTACTTGGTAGCAATGGTCAACTAGACTGACCTCACTAATCCATACCTTATGCCAAGGTGCCTATTGCTTGTACAATTTAAAAAAAAAAAAAAAAAAAAAAAAAAAACTATATTAATTGCTACTTATTTTTTTATTAAAGTGTTTAACTTTTGGCTAATGGCAAATATTGTTGCTACTAAGAGAATTATGAAAGGACGGATATACATTGGGAATAATCTGGTGTTTATGGAAAAATATTGAATAAACATGAAAACATTACAAAGATTAGTTTTGCTTTTTATTTTTGGAGTCAATCTCTCACATCAATCTGAATGAGTGAGTGTGCTTTAAAGGCAGAACATTGCTTGATTGGGAAGCTCTTAGTAGCTATGTGGTTTTTTCTGCAAAGTGGGGGATGCAGGTTCAAATCCTGCTGGAGGGCACTTTTTTTTTTTTTTTTTTAAAATAAAATTTTGCAAATGTTCAGATTGATAAACAAAATAAAACACTATTTAAAATAAGCAGTGTGTCTACTTAAATAATTGATATCCACTAAAAATAACGTTTAACATCATTGCATTGAATGAAGATGACACAATCAAGAAAAAGAATGTCACTTTCGATGTAGTCTTGCTGAAATCTGTAGTAAGCACTATCTCTATCTACTTTTTCTCTCCTTTCTTTTGATGATGATTCTCAGCATCAGTCTATATGTATTTGGATGAATCCAAGTCTTATTCTGAAGAGGTGTCTTTATCTCCACAAACAAATAGATATTGATAGATAGATATGAACAAGCAAAGATAAATGGATAGATATGCACTTATCTATTCTGGATAAAACTTTTAATCATTCCAATCCAAGAGTTTTACAGATATTCAAGAAAAAGAAGCTATCTACTTTTCTCAACATCAGTTTATGTGTATTTTGATGAGTCTAAGTCCTCTTCTGGACGGGTGTGCATGTCTCCACAGCATTAAAATATGTTGGATTATTAATTAAAATCCACTTATTATATACATATATACACACACCGGCTTATGGCCATTTTACATTGAAACATTGGTTCTTGTATGATCACTAAAGTTAAGCAATGTTGAGCCTTGTCAGTATCTAGATGGGTGACCACTTGAGTAATACCAGGTGTTGTAAGCTTGGATGTGCTGGTGGGATAATGAATAACAGCTTGGAAATGGAAAGTTGGGTTCGTTATTTTCGCTTGCACCCTTTCAAAAGGTATGAATCCTTCCCTTCTGCTATGGGTTAATTAGTATGACTTGTATCGGTAAAATCATTATCTCCCAAAAATTCTTCCAATCTAAAAATAATTTCTGGCTGTAAAACAAAAATAATTAAGAAAATGATCAATTGCACACACATATATATATATATATATATATATATATATATATATATATATATATATGTGTGTGTGGTGTGTATGTTTAAACTCCTTAATAATTTCACCTTGTTATCCTCTTTGGGTGAGGGATCTATCTGTTTTTATTTGTGTATTAAATGCAATGCTGAAAATTTTAATTATGGTCATTTCTCATCAAGTTGGGGATGGAGTTTTCAGTTGCCCTCAATGTGCAGCCGTCCAAAGCCTGGAATATATCACTCATTTCTTTTTCTTTTGTGTCACAGCAAGAGTTTTGCAATTACTCTGGTATTTTGATGGTATCACATATTTTTCCATCCTGAACATTAACTTGTTTCCTCCTGGCATCAGTTTAAACCAACACTCCGCTCCCCCCACCCATATATTGTGACCATTTTGATTAAAGTTTGTACTTTCTTGATTTTTAGATGAGAACTTGGAAGTTTTGTAACATATTTCAGATATTTTCATTTTCTGTCATTTCTAAATAGTTAAAAAAAAAAAAAAACCCCAAAAACTGACACTAGGACAAATTAGGTGGCAAAAACCTGGACTCTCATTAATCATATATGGGCACATGTTAAGTACAATAAACACCGATATTCCAAGTTGCATGCAGTGTGATTTTTTTTTTCTGTTAGTTCACCCAATACAAGGCTCAAAGGCCACTCAAGTTAGAGGGTTACTGGGTGAGTTTGTTGTAAGGGTGGGAGAAGTAAGAGAGTATTATGAGGACAAGTTGGATAGATATTGGTTGACACTGAACTTAAAGAGACCAATTAAAGGCTCTGAGGAAGGAGTTGTTTGGATGCAATACAAAGAGAATGAGGTTGGTTTGCCACAGTGAACATGGCAGTGTGGGTTGTAGCTGTAAAAGTGCCAATTTTATTTTAAAAGCATCCAAAAGCTGTAAATGGCCTGACGTTTGACTTCTGATTGTGGACAACTTATCTTAAATAATTTTTATTTGGGATGGGTACAACATTTTATTGCAGCTTTAAAAAAACAAACATTTTGAAAAGTATCTTAACATTTCTTTCCTTTCTCTTCCCTCCCATTTTCATATATTTGTTTATATAATATACTTTTTAAAATGTCTGTTTTTAAAACTGTCACACATGATCTTGTTTAATCTTTCCCTCTTCTATGTTGGCTGTTGTCTTCTGATGTGTGCCACCATATTTGTTGTTGGCCAGTAAAGCTCATCTTTGACTTAAAAATCCAAACAATTTTGCTCTGATCAATTCGTAACCCTTTTGGGTTTTTTTTTCCAGTTTGAAATCTCTTTTGAAAGCATTAAGTCATGATGCTGAATTTAGTGCCAGATGTACACATAAAAAGTGACTTCTGATTGGTTGTAATGAAACTAAAGCAACCAATAACAACTAATGTTAGTAATATAGGAAGTCGTAGAACTCATCACATAGCAATGCATCCACAAAATTAAAATTATGATTTCTTCAATACTTCTGTTATTGAGAAAAATACAAGAACTTTTCCCTTTATTTTTTTTTATAAAGTTACATAAAAGTTGGGTGCAACAATTGTTGGAAATTGTGATTAAGCTAATTCTCCATGAATATTAATTTTGGCATTGGGAGTTTTTACAAACACAAAATCTAAAATGTTTATGGAAACATTAACTCGTGAACCAATTTCAATGAACTTTTCATTTATGAATGACTAGCTGTAGAGCCCGGCGTTGCTCGGGGATGTAACAGTAAAAGATAGATCAAGTATCGACCATCATAAAGACTGAAAAATAAAATTGACAAAGATTATTGTTTAAGGTTGATGGACATGCATGTTGTAATTAGTTTTTTTTTTTTTTTACGAATTGGTCAAACCCAAACCCAAACTGAAACAAAAACATTGTTTTCAATCGTTATGAGTCTACTGATTGAATAGAATTTTATTATAAACAATTGTCTTGTAAATGGAATTTTAAAGCATTCTGAATGTAAAAATAGCGAAAAAAAGTGTGCAAGACAATAAGAAACACTACCTGCCAAAAAAAAAAAAAGTGAAATTTTGTTGAAATCGGTTGAAAAATGTAGGAAATCCGATCCCATATATAAACGAATACAGACACACACACACAAACAACCTGGGTTTTATAATAAGTATAACTCGATATGAGCTGTCCCCCTTTCATTCTCGACAGTGATGCCTCTTAATCGTGTTTTCAAATTGATTTTGTGCAAAAACAATTGTGTTTTTCCAATTTTGGGCGCTGTCAGAACCACTGCAAGGTAATTTTACGTAGTCCTGTGAAGTTTTGTTGAAATCGGTTGGAAAATGTAGGAAATCCAATCCAATATATAAACGTACAGACACACACACACACACAACCTGGGTTTTATAATAAGTATGATGATTAGATAATTACTATTAATTTTATTTTTTAAGTAGCAGTCACGTTTGTTTATTTGATATTAAACAGAGAATAAGGCTGTCAAATAAACTGCCAATAACTGCTAAAATTTTTCAAAGACTACTGTGTAGCTTAATGAGGCAAAGGGAATTGGCCCAAATAATGCTGGGTATCATTGCTTGTGTGTGTGTGTGTGTGTGTACATATATATGTTCCATACAGAAACAGGCTGAAAGGATGTGTGACATGTTAAAGTAGGTATCTCTACTAATTTGTGCAAAATAGCGCATGCCATGATAAAAAAAGGCCCCAAATGTGAAAAAAAAAAAAAAAAAAAAAAAATCATCTAAATGGTTGTTATTAAGAGGAAAGGCCAAAGTATTTTTTTGATTAATTTATTAAATTTTTCCATCCTTTTTATAACATTTGAATAAAAGTTTTGTTTTTCTTGCATCAGCAGAATACCATTAAAAAGCATGTCTTAACTGCAGTAACTTGTTTTTCAGGTGTTAACTGACAGTTACATTAATACATTGACAGTTTAGGTCAGGGGAACTTATGAATGGAAGAACAGAAGTGACGTAATTTTTCCAAATTTTAAGTGAACTGACTTGTTTAACTACACAGTAATTTTTAAAACTAAGAAATACTTTCAGCAATCTTTATTGATTTTTTTCTTTTTTTTGTTATTTTAGCTTTATAGCCTTACATTTGAAAATGATTTCTGGAAAAATAAAATTTTAAATACTAACAATAAAAATTTAAACTTTCATAAGAGCTGTACCTAATTTTTATGGTATTATTTTTGTATCTGTCTATATTTCTGAGATGAGGTATTATGTACACTATTTACACTGTTTGGACTATCGTCCTCATCTTTGTTGCTGTATTTATCCCAATGTTTCAATTCGTTGTATGTTCTGTTTTTCAGGTGGTTGGAATGTCAAACTGAACCCTTTATTTTGCTCACTGGGGTAGACTGTTCCATGTTCCACGTGCCATGTCTAATGGATGTCAATTATCAGTTATCTCCTGTTAATTCAACTGCTTTAACCAGGTATTGAACTCGCACACTGGTCCTGTCACTGGATCTAACCCAAAGAGTGTGAGTTCAATACCTGGTTAAGGCAGTGGAGAACTTGGAAAGGGGGATTAACAGGAGATAACTGATAATGGACATCCATTAGACATGGCACGTGGAACTAGAACAGCCTACTCCAGCGAGCAAAATAAAGGGTTCAATTTGACATTCCAACCACCTGAATACAGCCGGAGCATACAACGGCCAAAATGTGATAAATATGGCAACAAAGATGAGGACAACAGTCCGAACAATGTAAAGAGTGGTATTATTTTTATATATCTGTTATGAAAAAAATTTCACAACTGAGATAATATAAAAACTAATAATTAAAAATAATAGCATAAAATTTCATAAGATTGGTACCTAATAATTATAGGTACATTTCTCATTTTTATGAAATGTTATTTTTTTGTTAATTTTTAATTTTCTTTATTTTTTAATGTTGATTGTTTACCTCCCTAGAATTGAAACTAAAAGAGAAAATAATAATTGCAATATGTCTCTCACTGAAAAACTTAATTATACTTAAAAAAAAAAAGAAAAAGAAAATAATAATTTAGTCAAAAAGTACGTTTAAAAAAAACAAAAAGAACTTGAAAATGCGATTGAGTTGGTGGTCAGTCAGAAAATTCAACAATGCGTTCACAGTATGAAAACAAATTTCTGAAAGCACTTTATCGCTATCAGGGGAAACAACTCTTAAAACATTTGGTATTGATTCATTTCGTGTATGGCCATCCATATATTTGGAAAAAAAACGTTTTTATGCGCTCACAAACTAAAATTCTTTTTTAAAAAACAGTGGCTCTTGCAGATTGTAATAAGCGTTCAAATTTATGATTTGTAAAAATCTACTTAATAACAGCATTCCCTAGATTTAACAACTTTATCATGTTTTGTATTTAAAGTTGAAGAAAAAAAATCTTGTAAAAATTCATTTTTCATTGGAAAAATACTTTGTTTTCAGACAATATTGTCCTTAACATATTATTCATAAGAGCCATTAAGAGCTTTTCTAGTTAAATAATGTCTTAGTTTTATTGGGTTTTGTATGTTACAATTTAGAGCTGATTTTGGGTAACACAAGTATTTGATTTTTACAAAAAAAAAAAAAAATTTATATTCTTCAACTAACTTAAAAGCTAGTTCCTGAAGAGGGCTCTTAATTTGGCCTTCATCACAATAGGTGAGGAGGAGTATATGCAATAGGCAACAATAAACTACCAAAGAACTCAAAATTGATTACTGCATTTAAGTATTCCATTAATATTTAAGCTTACTTTTTAAAAGTTCAATAATTCTTCTGTTGCCATTTAATTTAAAGATAATTTGATGTATGTAGGTCCTTACTTTTCATACAAACAATTATTTTTATTTCATAGGTGACTTATGCTGGATTTCACAATTAATTTTCATTATTCCCAAATTTATTTCTAAGTTATAAAAATTATCATACACCAAAAAATTAATCACAAATTTCACTAAAAATAATTATAATAATGAAAACTTGGGAATCCAAAACTTCAAGATTGTGGGTCTGGATCCAGCCCCAAATATTTTTAATTTGCTCATGCAGTCAGCCTGATTCCAAAATGGTATATGTTGGGCTACGGCCTCTAGGAGTAAAGTTGAAAAAGTGTGACACACTGACAGCATTTGTTATATAGGAAGAGATGAGCTAATGAGAGTTGTGTCCCTTTAATTGAAAAAATGTGACACATTGGCATTTATTATTAGAAGTCTGCTTTAACTAATATAATCAATAAAAGTTGTGTTGTTGAATTTCTCAAGTTTTCATGAGATTAAGGTGTGTGGGGGGGGGTACATTTAAAAAAAATATTTAAAAAAAGCGTCTAAAATAATTTCATTCATTTGTGAGTAAGTTATGAAAGTTTCATTAAAATTCAACAATTATTTGATTTTTGCAAAAATTTCCAAAACATTGTTTTTAACACCAAAAAAGACACTAAATTTCCTAATACTAATCCTTGGCAGACCCACTGACACACACACACACACACAAATAACCAAAATTTCAAATGTGTTAGAAAGGATAAAAACATTTAATACAATAATCCAAAAATACTTTGGTCTTTCCTCTTAATAACATTTTGATAAAACTTTGTTTTCATTAAGTTTGCAGTATTTTTTCATCAAGGTATGCTGTTAATTTTTAAAAAATTTTTTTTTATTGAGAATTAGTGGCAATACCTACATTAAAGATGTCTATCCATATATCTTGGGTTTGGAATGCTATTTGGAAACAACTAAAAATCTATGAAATCCAAATTAAAATCTTGAATTAGTTTAGCGGCTTCTTAGGCTGTGTGGCATTTATAATTATTTTTGGTTTAAGTTCAAGAGAAAAAAGATTTTCTGTATAAATTTCCTTAAATTTGTCTTGCAATAAAATGAAGATGATTTGTGTTGTGTACAAAGATTGCAGTGACCATGTGAGAATGCCAGAAATGATTTGGCAAATTTTAAAAAAATGAACTCTAACCTTACCAGTATTTTTTCAAACAAGTAGATAAGTCAAGGCTGCAAGGCTGTTTTAAACATAGATATATCAAACAGCAAAAAAAGTGCAATATAAGCACTGGTATAAATGGTTGCTGAAGACATTAGGTTTATAAGGATAAAGGTGTTGGTTACATCCAGTGACAGGACTCAAAGAGTGTGAGTTCAATACCTGGTTAAGGCAGTGGAGAACTTTCAGAGTGAAATTAACAGGAGATAACTGATGTCCATTAAACATGGCACATGGAACTAGAACAGTCTACCCCAGTGAGCGAAATAAAGGGTTAAGTTCGACATTCCAACCACCTGAAGAAGGCCGGAGCATATATTGGCTGAAACGTAATAAATATGGCAACAAAGATGAGGACAATAGTCCGAATAATGTAAATAATGTACATAATACTTCATCTCAGAAATATAGACAGATACTGATAGATATATCAATATGCCATTTTGTGGCCCCAGACATTATATGAAGTTGCATTAACAGTTGAGAATATGGAGAAGAAAGTGGGTGAGAAGCTGGTTTGGCCTACTGAGGAGTTTGTGCAGTGCTGCTTTGTATGGAGTATTGAAGACATTGCAACTTCCCTTCAGAGGATTAGTTGAGGAATTTAAAGTGGTGAGGACAAGGGAGGCAATCCTATATGGGGATTCAAAAGATGCAGATGCAGGAATTGGGGTTCAAACTGGGAGAAAGTAGAAGGCATCATATGAGCTCAGTACAGCAGAGGAAAGATTAAGACAGAAAACGTTCGTAGGAACAGTGGATGAATTAGGCCTAGGTTGCTGTCCCAATCCCTGAAGGAGAGAAAAATTCGGAAAGATTGGAAACACTGTCTTCAGTATGACGTGAGAGCAGGTGTAGAGGAAATTAGAGCCAGTAAAATGGTGACCTTAGGTCAGCACAGGGCTTGGATAAAATGGGGAAACCCAAAAAAGAAAAAAAAAAAAAGAAAAAAAAAGATTTTCTGGACAGATCACTAGTATGCTAATCTGAGTACTACAAGCTTCCATATGTAGGCAATGTAGGGTACATTACCCAGCCCAGCAAATCTCCATACGTGGGGAAAAGAGTGAGTTTCCAATTGAGTGGTTGCCCCAAGGCATTGAGTGAGGGCGTCATTGGTGGCACCATGATGTTTTAAGAACCATTGCAACAATAACCTCTAAACAAACTGATATGAACCAAATAAGATGATGAGGAATTTTTTCAAAGCTGGAGAAAAGATAAAGATTATTATAGCAGAAAACGTCTCTCCTCAGTTCTCTCCTGGACTGGCAAATGACAGTCAATATAGGCAGGTACCTAAAATTCCCGGGGGAAGTAATACAGATTTGGCTGTGTCAGGGCATGATTATTTATTCAGAAAAGACTCTGCAATTCATCATGTTAGAATTAATGGTCCCTTGGGAAGAAAACATGGACGACACCCACAAAAGGAAACTTGAGAAATATTTACATATTTTAGAGGAATGCAAAAGGCATGGCTGGCGAGCTCAGTGCAAATTGATTGAAATTGGATGTAGAGGCTTCACTATATAAGATGCTGGGAAAATTAGGAGTAACAGGTTTGGAAAAGAACAAGGCCATTTGCTCAATAACAATGGCAGCAGAAGAAGCGTTAAGAAGGTAATGGCTTAAAAGATAAAGTGATTGGCGGTCAGTAATGAAGTGAAGGGAATTTGTGTTTGATATCATTATTTTTTGTGAGTCTTGACTAGAGGACAGAATTAGGGTACCCTGAACCATTATTACCTACAGGTGATCTAGGACTAAGATCTAGAACCTGTTTGCTTCATTATATATATATATAATTGGATGCTTAGCCACACTGACAAGCTGTGATACAACAAAACAGTCTGTGGATCACACACACGTGTGTGTGTTTATATATATATATGTGAAAAGTGTATATAAAATATAAATAAATATATATATGTATAATTATTTATATATTATATGTGCGGTACTTATTAGAAAGCGCTCAATATCAGAGATAGAGCTAACATATTTGGTTGGATAGATGTGAGTTTGTGACCCTGGGTTTCACGCTTTAGCAATCATCAGACAAACTGATTAATTTTTTAAAAAATTTGGGTTTATGTAGATTGTGTGTATTGGTGTTATTGTGGAAGTGGTGGGGGAAACTTTGTCGCTTATATCATCGTACTAACGCAAACATCGATGTATGCAGACACATATGCATACTTGGTCATCCGTCGGGACTCATACATATATAAACATATGAGGGCAGTTTCGGATATGACATATGTATGTATACGGGTGCTGTTGTGTCTATACATACGCATTTGTATGTTGAGATTTAAAGATTGGAAGTGTGGAGGAAATGTCTCGCTCGTGAATGTATACATGTCATATTATTTATTTTTTTTCATATATATATATATATATATATATATATATACACATACACACAATTGACACCTGGGGAGGGTTTTACATTTTAGCAGAATATGGGATTTAATGGATGTCATTTGTGCCATCTAGAATTAATAGAGGAAAGCTGACAAAAAAAGAAGATGGGGGGGGGGGGGGCAGAAGATTTAAAGAAAGTGGGGAAGTATTGTAGTCTTGTTATACTTACTACACCTCGCCCTTGTCTGCCAAAAGATCTCATCTTTGATGCAATACATGTAAGCTGTATGATTTTACTGATCACTATTAACTCTTAATCAAATTAAGTCATGCAGGTGTCATAATTGAAGATCGCATGATGAGGTGAATAAAAACTGCTGTTTTGAAACCTGATATGAAAGGCAGAGGAAGAAATTGCAGGAGTCATCACAGAAAAAGAAAAATTTGTTCCTTGAAATTTGTGAAGATCAAAGTTTGCTGACTCAAACTGTAAAACAGATTTTTTTCCAAACATCTTCAGATAACCAAAGAACTTGTCATTGAGCCGAGAGGGGAAAAAAAAAAAGAAATATATAATCATCTCTGCTGAGTCTTTCCAAAGGTTGACCTATATATATATATATATATAATAGTAAAAAGAAAACAGTAAGATATATAATCTGGTGTTATTGATATTTTTATTTTTACAAAACAGTGCTCAACGTAAATTCACTGATATGGTTTCATCGCTACACAGGAATTACCACATTTCAAAAACCGAAGCTAAAAACTTCAAATTTAATTATATAATTAAATTAAAAGCATTTTTTCTTATATATTTAAATTTGAAGATTTCAGCTTCAGTTTTTAAAACATGGTAATTCCTGTGTAGTGAAGGAACCATATTTTAAATCAGTTAATTTATAATATCTATATATATATAAATATAGATAACTAGACTCGTTTGAAAAAAACCCTAATTTTTGATTTGCTAATCAAATCAATCTCGAGGAAAAAAAGGTTTTAAAAAAGAAAGAGCTACAAACATGAACTTCTGCCGACAAAAAATCGCGACAGATGCAGGTCTGAAGCCCAAAGAGAAAACCCGATACGAGTAACAACTAACTAACAAAAGAGCTCAATACAACCGTAGAGAGTAGACCTAGATACACCTAGTGAGCCAAACTTTCCCTGACGATCCGTTTAGGTGAAACCTAGGTAGGTTTGTCTGGCTCACTAGGTGTATCTATATATATATATATATTCAGTTATATATTTGGTTCAGTTATTATATCTTACACCATATTGTATGTCAATATATATTGCTCTTGTACCACTTTGTTACCCAAAGATTGTTTTGCAGGGCTGCTTTTTCTTTATTTAATTTTTAGCATGGGGTGAGGTTGGGGATTCTCATTGAGTAGGAATTTCTTGTCTTCTCTACATTTTGCCATAATCTCTGATCTTTTGTTTAGCATGTTCTTCAAGTCTTTGAACATTGCTATGGCTGGTTATTCCTCCAAGCATTAAGCTGTAAACTCCTGATCCTTTTCCACAATCCACAGGATTCTTACCAGCCTGAAGATCCAAAAGGAAATGAAACTACAGTAGCAGATGAGGTATTTATCTCTTTTTTTTTCCTCAAAGAAACATTTTTAGAATAACTCTAGTTTATACATTGAGCACTTTTTAAGAATGGGTTAAAACTGGTCAATTTTGTACCATAATTAATTTACCTATATATATATATATATATATATATATATATATATTAGTCAAATGCAATAAGATTATGTTGTATAAAAAAAAAAAAAGAAAAAAAAAAGAAAAAAAAAAAGAAGGGACCCAGAAAATATTTTAGCTGGCAATATTACATTTCATGAAGGCCCCTCTTTTCTTCTTCCAAATGGACAAACACAGCCAATTTAATCAGGAGCCACAATATTATCAAATCATTTTTAGAAAATAGGCTTTCATTTTTTTCTTCTTTTTTTAAACTTTTGATAATGAAATAAAAACAAAAGATTGATTTTTTTTTAAAATTTTTTCAATTTTTTTTTACTTTTCATTTTTATTCACTTTTTTTGTTTCTTTTTTTTAACATTTTTGTGTGACTTTTTAAAAAAAAAATTATGTATATTTGTTGTTCTTCAGTTTGAGTTTTTCTGGTTTCTCCTTTTCCTCTGTTCAGAGAATAAAAACTGATGTTTGGAGTTTCTGTGAGTATCTCATGAGAATTTCCTACAGGAAATGCTTCCATTTTGGTTGTTTTATTTTTTCCTTTCTCGTTACCCTTTACCTCCCAGGAGAACATTTTAGTCTAAAGTGTGTTTTCTCTTTTCTTTTAGTATGTGTTTGGATGTATGGAGTGGGGTTCTTTGAAAAGAACATAATTAACTACAATTAGAATTGAATTATCAATTAATTCTTGCTTCCTGCTGACCTTTGACATTGTGCTTCTGTGTATTTAATTACCGGGGAATTTACAATATGTAGATGACATATCAGTAAAAGACGTTATTTAATGGTGTTGGTGTGTGTGTGTGGTGGTGGTGGTGGGGGTTAGAAATGTGAACCTGAAATTGTATGTATTTTGTGTGTTCAACAATTTTTTTTGCTTCTTTTCAAAGAATTGATGTTGAATTTGTGGTTGAAGTCACTAAGCCAAAAATAAATTTCAGGCCATCACCCATCCCCTTTCTGTATGGTTGGTTGGTTTGTTTTTGTTTTTTTTTCATCAGTTTCAAAAGACAAAAATTCTGATTATTGATTCTATAACAATCACTGCTGTCAACAGAGAAACGTTTAAATCTTTCATTCCATTGTCTCTTCGTAAAACTTGAATTCTCCTTGAAAGAATTCTTCAACTGAAAGCCATCCCTCGTTTTTTTTGGTTTGGATTTAACAACGGATATTTGTTTAGTTGACAAAGGCAAACTGTAAGTGCCATTGTACCAAAAGTGAGTTCAATGAATTCACTGTTTCTTGGAGCCTACTGGCCTTTTTTTTAAGAAAATTTTCAGTAAATGTTGTTTGAGAAGTTATGATTATTATGGAACTGCTTATTTGGAAAACTTGTTTGAAATTTGCTTCCTTGCGCTGCCCCCACCAAACGGGACAGGTCTTCTCTGCAGAATAAATGTTTTTGAACATCTTTTAATGTCGACCATGTTTGTTGAACAGATTTGAAGGAGAGAAAAAGTCAAAATGTGGTTTTATCCAGTTTCATTCTAAGAATAAATCAAAGGCAGGTTTTTTTCCTTGGTTAAAAAAATCTGGCCTTGACTAAGGTCTGCAGTTGCAATCCTTTCTTTGAAGTCAGAAAGAATTTAAGAACAAACCCACAAAGTCAGGAAGAACCACTGTAACTTGGATTTCGAAAAATATCTGTGAGTGGGGATTTAAAGTCAGTGCAACACATAGGGAAGAAGGAAATATTTTTCTTTTTTGTATTAATTATGCATTTAGAAAAGCCTAAACAGTCTGTGAGTTTAACGTGCCTTCCCCTAAGTAAGAAAAACTTGAGTAGAAACAAAACAATTTTTATAGATTTAAATTACTTAGCAGTTTTTCAAAACCTACTTCCTTAATACTCAGTTATATAAGGATTTTAAAGATACTCCAGCTCCTATATATATATATATATATATATATATATATATATATATATATATATATAAGGTTGATGCTGGTCCACAAAAGGCGGCAGTAAAATTAATTGTTGTTGCATCAATATTCCTTGTGAGAAGGGCCTGCTTACCTTGGCTAACATTCAAAATCTTGGCCTTTACCAGGTCTGAAACACCAAAATACCAAGATAGATAAGTCAATCAGTCACCCCACCGACAACCACACCCAGTGTCTGTTTCTTTATTTGAACAAGTTTTTAGTTTTTCTCAGTGAGATAAGATAAAAGTTTGAATTATGTGTTAGCTGAAGTATGGATGACCAACATTACAAGTCAAAGACACCAGACAGGAAATAAACTTTAAACTTTGCATTTAAGAATTTACTCAAAAACAGAATTATAAAAAAAATCAATTGATTCAAGTATTAAAAGAAAATGAAATGAAGAAACTGAGATTAAATCAAAGAGAAGATGATTAATGAAGCGCTAAAACAGATTAGTTGATATATTTCTCTATCATTTAAGGGGGGGGGTTAAATGAAAGAAAACCTACTAAGCTTCTTGCTTAAATTGAAACAACCGAAGACCTATATTTTGTGTATGCATGAATAAATTCATTAAAAGTTCACCAGGAATGTTTATGGCCTGTTTTTGACATGAAAGAATCTGTCATTTGTAGGTTTGGCTGAATGATGGGCGAATTCTTTCTGTCGTTTACAAATGTCCTTCTCTCTATTTCAGGATATTTCCAAACTGACAGGTTCATTTTCTGATATCATTATTCTAGGACTGGGACAGATCAGAAACGAAAGCAAAGAAACCTTTTTTTTTTGTGTGTGTGTGTGTGTTGGGGTCTCCTTGGTTCAGTTTCTATCACTTTCCCATAACCCCTGCATGTGACATCAGACCACATCATACACAGTGACACCATCAATTGTCATTTCGAGGCCGGATGACATCAGTACAACATGCTGAACGCTGCTCTTCACTGAACGAAACTTGCTTGACTCATTTCGTCCTGTGGTGGCAGACACACATGTGGAAGTTTGCCACATGCACAAGAGGCATGAAAATGGCAGAGGAGCAGGAAGAATACGAACAAGACACAAAAGAAATGTGCAAAATGCAATCAAGTCAGTAGCAATACAAAATCCATTAAAGATGTCTTCTCTCTCTCTCTGTGCGTATATATATATATATATATATATATATGTGTGTGTGTGTATATGCATGCATACATGTGAGTGTCTGTCTGCATATATATATGAATGATTGTGTGTGCATATACATATTAATATAACTGTATCATGTAAATAATAATTATGATAGATTTCTGTTCACGTAGCTAAACACCAGAGAGCTAACATTGTTTCCCTACAATCCACAACAAGAAAAACGCTTTCACTCTCCAACCGTAAAATTAACTGTCTTTTCCAGTCAAGGACCAGAAAATGCTAAACAATTTAAGTTTATCAATGATTAAGTTCCTGAATTAAAGATGGATGACAACCATCTGAAACATTGATTTAAGATAACAATAACAAACATTCATTCCATCTGAAATATATCAAAGCGAATAGCTAAGCATAATTTAAACTACTTTTCAATCTATCTATATATAATAGTTTATGAAAAATTTCTTCATAAGGTCCATTCCAATTTTTAAAAAGTCACACAATCTTTTTAGTGTCAATGTTAAAAGGGGATTTTAAAAAATATATATAACCACCCATTGAACTTTTTTTTTTTATATAAAATTCAAATCTGCATAAAATTGAATCTCCAGAGCAATAAAACCTTAATTCTTTTGCTGATTAAATTGCAATCCACAATGAGCGACAAGATACTTTATGTAATTTTGAATTTTATGCAATCTTTGAAAAATACAACTGAATTCAAATTTCGGTACTGAACTGAACAAATTCAAAATTTGGCAGATAATTCTTTGCATAGAAAATTTACTGATACCAAATTTAATGTGTACAATGTCTAAACTTTTGTTTTAACTTCTTATGTATTTGCTGAGAAGCTGAGGAAGACACTAAGTTCCTCACCTACCCACTAGCAGTAAATGTAATTAAAAAAACATTTCTTTTGCTACCAGGTGTATATATTATTTTTAATTAAACAAGAATATATAAAACCATTTTATGGATTTAAAAGGTAGCAACAACAATGGGTTAGTACAAAACAAATTTTTTACATTCTTTTCCAAAGATTCAACAAATAATTCTCGTCCCAAGAAGGATTCTTTAGAATTAATAACAACATTTAAACATACCTCTGACTAAAGGGCATAAAAACTACGATACATTGCATACTGGTTATGGCAATCTTTATAGCAAAATGAGATCAGAAAAATCTAATGCTGTGAAATTCTGTGCCTGTGAGATTCAATAATATATTGTTGTCTCTAAACTGTGTGTGTGTGTGTGTGTGTGTGATATCACTATCTTTTAAAATCATGACTGAGAGCAGCCCTGACCTTGATAAAATGTTTAACAATAAATTTATGAATGGGAAACAACAAAAGTGTCTTACATTGATAAATGCAAACCAATTTTTGTACAGAAAGCAACAGAATCTATGAAATAAAGCAAACAAAAGATTTTCAATTTAGACAACACTAGAGAACTTGTCAACTATATCATTGTAATCAAAATAACAAAGATTAAGATACTAGACTAAATAATTCAGAGAATAAAGAACTTCAGACAACCGGATTCATTTTTGTTTGTAAACAAAAATCATTTTTTTTGTATTGCCTGTTTCAATCATTTCTGCCCTTTTGGTTCTAATATTTGTCTTGGTATTTCTTCGTTTTTTTTTTCTTTTCACCCTGCCATTAGACTCTTGTTTATGTCCCCAGTTCTGCATTCTCTTGGAAACATCTGTGGTTTTGGCACCAAGAAGTCTCTAAGGCATCAGAAATAAGCACAAATCCTTAAATGGACAAAATTCAACATCATGAGGAAAAACAGACCATAATATGAAGAGAACAGAAAAAAGAGAAAAAAGATAGAACAAAACTAATTAGCTGTTGCCTATGAATGGTTGGAGAAGAATTTGGGGGGTGGGAAAGAAGAAAGAAAATCTAAATCCCTCCTTTTATAGACACAAATCTTTTTTTACTCATTTAATAAAATTTGATTTTTGGTACAATTAAGAGAATAGTATCATCCTTAAACAATGTCTTTGGCTGTCTATCAATGTATTTGCCGAGAGAATCATTATTTTACATGTCTTGTTTTGAAATGATAGACTTAAATCATTGTATAACAAATGTCATATTCTGCTTATCTTTAAATTTTGTGCTTCAAAGAAGTCTGAGTATGCCACTTTGGACAGAATTCACCCAGCCTCTCAGAATAATGCATAATCTTATGAATTCTATGTTTGTGTTTAAAGCAAACATCCTCCATCTTTGGTGATTTTCAGAGAATTGGACAGAGTTTCAAATGTTGGCGTCAACAGAAATTTTTTTTTTTTTTTTTTTTAAATTTTTTAAGGAATTATTTGTACAGAAAGATAATAATACCAAACAATACTTTGGCTCTAATTTAACAAAACCAAAACACAGCAACAACCAAAATAACAAATCTCCTACACGATATTTTAGCCTAAAATACCCCCCCCCCCAAGTCATTTATTATTTTTTGGGGGTTTCCCTTTTGTTTTTTTTTTAAATTTTGCAATTTTAATGTTTTAACGATAACAAAACGTTTTAAAACTATTTTTAAACCCTTCTCTCTTTTGCTTTCTTCCTCTCTCACGTCCTGTCTGTTTTTAGATTTTTTTAAAATATTTACTTTTTTTTTTTGAGTACTTTATAATTTTTTCCATCAAATCACAACAAAAAATATCAAAGTGAATTATTTTGCCAACAAGTTGATTTGGTTTAAGAAGTCCAAGGGGAACAACTTTGTCATCACCAAAATGTAATCGGCATTTTTATAAATGAAGCCAAAAAAGACATGTGAGTAGTAATAGCATGTCCTAGAATGAATTAACACTACTCACTGGTGTATTGTGAGAGTATCAATTCAATTTGAATTAATGAACTTGAAATTATCAGCTGAAGGAATTTTAAATTGTCTCCTTTTACTGTAGACTTCGAGACTGAAAAATGATTTGAATGGAAAGAGACAAAACCGGTGAAATGTAAAAGACATTCTGGGAATAATGAATAAGAAAAATAATTTCTAACCTCACTGACTAAAGAGGTCGAAGGTCAAAATGACTTGGCATCAAAATTTGAAAAGTGATGTGTTTTGGAACCGACTAAAATCTGTTTCGCTCTCCAAGTGAACACCTAGGTGTTTATAGATTTGATCTTTTATGCAAGCCTTAATGTCCAAACGTAGTGGAAGGAGAAAATTTTATTCTTGGCTCTTCAATGACTTTTTTTTTGTTTATGAATATTTGCATTTACAACACTTAAAAAGTGTTGATATAAATGGCTAGTGTCATTCAAAATGATAAATCTTTTTTTTTTTGAGATCCGTAAAAGAAATTGTTATAATTAAAAAGACTAAAAGGAATTCCAACTCAAAAGAAATCTGAATGAATTAAGAAAAATAAACTGGCCTGAAAAAGTTGTTTACAGTATTAGTCATCATTTAAAAATTGTGTGTGTGTGTGTGTGTGTGTGTGTTTTGGTAACAAGTTCTCTTTTGTATTTTTTGGTTGAAGATAATATTAAAATTTCTTTCAAGAAATTTTTATTTCATTTTTCTTCCTTGCTTACAAATATATTTTTTCCCTAGTTTATAGATGTTTTGCCTGATACTATTTCTGCAAATACTTTCAGTGACTCTTTGGTCATCTTCAAGGAATTCAGCTGTTTTCAATAAGGAAAAGAATTTGCTCCCATCGATTCCTTACTCTTGAGAATTTGAAGTTTTGTATTACACGTGGAAATACAATGCTAAAATTATCAAAATAAAATGCCACAGAAAGCAGACACTTGCTTAAAAAATATTCTCAAAAGAAATATTTTTGAGGTCTTTAATCATACATACATACATACACACACGTGTGTGTGTGTGTGTGTAACAGGTGTAATATTGGAGGAATTGAGACTTTCCTCATACAGTCTCAGCTGTGGTGGACTGGTCATATCTTGAGAATGTCTGATGACAGGATACCCAAGATCCTAATGTACAGCCAGTTAGAACAGGGCTACAGGAATGTAGGACGCCCATGGCTAAGATACAAAGACAAGCTGAAGAGCAACTTGTCAGCTGTCAATATACCACATAACACCCTTAAGTGCTTAGTCTTGGAGTGAGTAGAGTGGAGATCAATGTGCTTTAGTGGACTCAGCAGTTTTCAATCTACTAGTCTGAATCGTCTTCAAGAAGTGAGATCAAGATCTAAAAAGTCAGCCAGTCTAACAGTGACCTCATTCCACAATTCTACTCTTGCTCTATATGTGGCCTTCTTTGCAAATCACTAGTGAGTCTTAAGTGCCACAAGATTATCGCACAAAATTCATAACTGAATCAATTGGTTAAGTTGTCAGATCTTCATACGTCAAAACCAATGGGAGAGTCCATTATTATATATGAAAAAAGGTGTAGATTGATAAATAGATTAAGAAATCAAAATGAAAAGATATTTCTGGGATTTGAGTGAAATTCACAGACTGAAGCGATCAGTATGAAAGAAATTTTCGCTAAAGGCTAAGAAGTTATTTTGAAATTTTTTGGAGGGTAAAGAGTTCAGTTTTGTCCCTTCTTTGTTAATTTCGAAAATAGTTGCTGATGACAAACTGAAAGTTATAACAGACTTCCCTGACTTCAGATCCCCATTTCACAGGTCTGTGGTTCCCCGGAAGGACAAAAGATGGTCAACATAGCCATCTTTTCAAGTTCTATACCATCTGCCAATTGATTCATCTCTAATGCTGACCCCACATTTAACGGAAATCATTTAGTTTATCGTTTAAATCCTTCTTGTTCAACATGTCAACATCAGCGATGTTTTCATTCACAATGGGGGTGGGGGTTGTGAATTGCTTTAAGAAATGCCCCCCTTTGGGCAAAGAGGGAATTTACAGTAAGAACGAGAGATCATTTTATGCCATCTTTGGAGACGGCTATTTGAAGAGACAATGGTTGTAATTCGTATTTTTGTCTGTTGGCTTCTAATTTGTAAAGAATGATTTTAATGATGGTTATAAGGAAAAATGCCTGGAAGAACGGCACCAAAACTCTGCAACAGATTCTGAATATTGGCCCAAATCTTCTGATACAAGAAATATGCTGCCAAACAAGGGCTTGGATTAAAAATTTTGTCAATTTACAGCAAATTTAGGCTATAAAAGGTTTCTGTTTCCAAACTGAAAGAAATGTTTTAATCACTGATTGTTGTCAAACAATAAGAATTGTATCTTTGTCAACAAACTTGATACAACATTTCCCTATCATCCAAGGAGGACTCAACTGATTTACTGGTTGAAACACTGCAAATTTGAAAGTTTGAAGATGAGAGTACAGTTCAAAAGACAAACATGACTGGAACTTGAGTTATTTACAAAAATAATAAATATTTTGCCTGGAAAGAATTCCAGAGGTCTTTTCAATTTCTCAAAATTTTTCTTGTATTCAAAGTTTTAAAAAAAGCCATTTTTTTTTTCAGAATGTAAAACAGAGAATCCAGTGATTGTCACTTTGGAAAAAATACCATTCTGTGAGAACCAGAACAGAAAAAAAATCCTTTTGATGAAAATGACTACTGAGAAAATTTAACTGTGTTGTGCCGTTCTTCCAGTGCTATTTACATGGTAAGTTTCTATGTAAACTTTTCTTTTTATACAAAAAAGTGGTTGGACTACTTTGGTGAGCTATTTAGTTGTGAATATTGATAATGGGGAGTTAAATACAATGAACTGTTGTCGCTGCAGGTGTGTGCAAAAGTTTCCAGCAAAAAACAGTTTCTATTTTTCAAAGAGTACCGGGAACTCTTGCACATACTGATAACAAGTTGTATGTTTAATTTGTGAGTAGCTCTCTCCTGTTATTCATTAGAGAGAATTGCACACAAATTATTCACTTTTTCTAACCAATGATGGGATTAAATAATTGGTGTACAAGGGAAACGGTTTTAAAAAAAATTTAAAAGTTTTCACATTTGTTTTTTTCTTTCTTCTGATTCTGTTTTTGTTTTTTGTTTTGTACAAATTGCTTTGCTTTCATTTTTTGTTTGCCACTATGATTGATTCATTATCTTTGAATCCACCAAGGACATGTTTGTTGCATCTTCAAGGTCAATAGTTATTGACCAGCGTGGGTATTTTCTGTGACCAGCTCTCCGTATGGACAGAGAAGTTCATACAAAGCCCGAAGGACGGCCGTGTAACAAAACTTGTATTCTGCCTGGAAAAAAAAAAAAAAAAAAAAAAAAAAAAGATTAAAAATTCAAAATTCACTCATTCTGTCCCATAAGAATTGTTACATTTAGTGTGTGAAACATGTATGTAAATGTATTAACTATTATGGGACAAATGTAGTAGTATTTCCTTTTTATTGTTTCTTCTTAGTGCCAAGGTTGTACAAGAAATCCCAGCTAAATGCACCCCAAATACACGCCCTAGTAAGTTCAAACATTAAATACCGAGCTTAATAAATATTGAAACATTGCAAAAGTAAATGACATTAACAGTGATCTTAAGTGTTAGAAATATTGTCGAAAGCGAACATTCACCAACATTTAGACAATATTTACAACCGTTGGCATCTTGAACAGAAAGAAAAGATAATTGAATTTAAAAAAAAAAGAAAAAAGAAAAAAAAAAGACATCCTTTATCTGCCTTCAGTATTCAACCTTTTATATAGCAAAGATTGTATTTTGCCAAAACAAATGTCAACTAGGATATTTCTAGAAGATACTATTTGTAAGGCAATTCATCATAACGCTTGGCATCAAATGATAGATCATTAATAATAATAATAATAACAACAATAACAACAAATAAAATTGTTCACTTATGTTACTACTTTGAGTTTTATTGAAGTACATAGTGGATTTAATTATGTGAAAACTAAGAGAAGAGACAAATGAACATTTAATTATAAGCAAACCCCCACACACACACACATATATACATGAATAAAAAAGACAGGAGGAAAACTATTCTTAGCCAATGCATTTTGCCATTAGAAGTGCTTTATCAAGGCAATGTAGGATTTATTTTGTACATGTTTATATACAAAAGTGAGGATATCATTGGTTTATCAAGACATTTTAATTTGACAATGTTCATAAATGTTCATCAATTGGTTGAAAGGTCAGTCAAAACATGTGGAGGACACAAAGTGTCATAATTCAAAGCCTGACCTTTTCGTATATAAACATATTCAACAAAATAAATCCTACATTTGCCTTGATAAAGTCCCTCAGAATATGAAATGTGTCAGCTAAGGACAATTTTTCCTCTGGTCTTTTATTCATTTGTTCCTTTACAGATACACTATCTGAAAATAATATATATATATATATATATATATATATATATATATATATATATATATATATATATATATATATTTATATATATATATATATATATATATATATATATATATATATATATATATATATATATATATATATATATATATATATATATATATATATATATATATATATATATATATATATATATATATATATATATATTATATATATATATATATATATATATATATATATATTATATATATATATATTATATATATATATATATATATATTATATATATATATTATATATATATATATTATATATATGTCTATATTTCTGAGATTATGTACAGTATTTACATAGTCAGACTATTGTCCTCATCTTTATGCTGATACATATTTGTCACAACGGTTTTTCAGGTGGTTATGCGCTCCAGCCTTCTTCAGGTTTTGGTTATTTTGATGGACTGAACCCTTTATTTTTTTCCTTCTGGGGTTTTTTTTCTAATTCCGTGGTTAAGTCGTTGGTAATCAGTGGAAGAATTTTCCCAGAGGGAAACTTTTATTAGGAGATAACTGATAACTGACATCCATCAAACATGGCACGTGGAATTAGAAACAGACACCCCAAGGATCGAAATAAAGGTTCAGTTCAAATTCCAACCACCTGAAGAAGGCCGGAGCGATAACGGTCAAATGTTGTGACAAATATGATGCGACAAAGATGAGGACAATAGTCCGACTAATGTAAATACTATATTATATATATATTATATATATTATATATATATATATATATATATATATATATATATATATATATATATATATATAATATATATATATATATATATATATATATATATATATATATAAAATGTATGTATGAATTAGGAGCATGGATTAAATAAATCTGACGGCCTGATTAAATAAGTAGGAAAGTCTTTAAATACTTGACATGTTGTTTTACTATTTTCAGTTTAGCTTCATTGGATATGTTTTATGAAGCTAAACTAAAAATAGAAAAATATGTCAGATTTAGAATTTTTCCTACTTGTTCCTTATTTAATCATTTACACATACACACAAGCAGTGTGGACAGAGTTCAACACCAAGTGATTGAATGCAATCTTCAGGTATGAAACACTGCTTATATTCACATTAGCACCCCCTGCCGGCCAAACCAGTTGGGTTCCTTTTAAAAGCAGTTCATGATACAAAATGATTAGGTGACAACATTACCAATTTTATTAGATTAGAGTTTTAATATTCATATTTTTCACATAGTTGGAATATGATATGCAAATGTTTGTTTACATATGCGGATTGATATAAGAATGTGTATTGAAAACAAATCCTGAATTTCATATTAAAAATGCTACAAAAATAGCCCTAGCTTAAGAACCCCTTGTCTAATTTGAATGGAATCGTAGTGCCTTAATAAACACAGTATCAGCAGCAGCCCTGGGGGTATAAAAACAATGTGAATCCTTAAAGTAATTCTCTTTCTGTTTCCCCACTTTTGAAGTGTGTGCCATCAACTTTTCACACCAAAGTAAAAGGGTCTGTGGACGCTTCACAAAAGCAAGTCACACTCAAATATATTCATTTAACTTTTTCATTGTGTATGCAATCTATTTCTAGGAAAAAAATTTCTTGTCTTAAACTTTCCTTTTGTTGATTTTGTTTAATAAATGTTATCTTGTACTGCAAATCAATCAGTCTCTGTTATTTTGTGCATGTACACTTTTTCACCATCATTATTTCATGTATGATAAAATATTCTCATGAGAAACCTTACACATTAATTATCAAAGTAGCCAGCACACTAAAAAATTTAGCACTGCACTGAACAAAGGTTCAGTGTACAATCTGCTCCTAAATTGGTTGAGATATTATATATTATTCAAGCTGTATCTTGGGAACACACATACACACGTAAAAATATATATAAGGGAAAATATAAAATATAAATATTAATTGCTATGATATTTTTGTATGAGGAAGTTGTTAATTTTGTAAGCAAATGAATTTCTCTTTTTACCTGAGTTTCAACCATTCTTGGTCTTTGGAGGCGAAGGTTTTTCACAAGTGCAAATATATCCAACTGTAAGAAAAGAAAACTGAATAATGAATATGAATGCACAAATAGAACTTGGAAGTGTTAGCTGCCTGGGTAGACGATACATAATTTGTCTTTAACACAAGATATTAGCAAGACATGCAAAAGACAAGATTAATATTAATGCCAGCTCAAAAGCTGCACATTACACTGACAACTGAAAATTAAAATTATTGCACAAATATATTTTTGAAATGAAGGAAATATTTTTTTCTTATTCTTTTATTGTTCTTGCTCTTTAATAATGTTTCTTTTTTTTCTTATTCTTTCACACTCAGTTACGTCTTGCGTCCTAGTGGCTTTATTGTCTTGCTTAGGGTGAAATGATTTTTTTTCTTCTTTTTTTAAATGATTTTACTCCAAGGCAGTCACTAGGATACAAGGGGTTACTGACTGTTAATGAATATGAGAAAAACTACAATTAAGGAGAGAGGCCAATATAGGAATTAAGGAGACAGAAGATAATGATTGACGTTGCATTTAAATTTTTCAAGATCAAAGTTGACAGGGAAACAAGAAGCTGGAAAAGAGTTCCACAAGTGAGAAGTGTGATAGTGAATTTGTGCAACATTTCATCGTAGTCCTACTAAGTTCATTCATACTGCGAATAGACCAGTTAAGTTTACCTTGGTCAACATTTCATAAAGTTCTTGAATTTGAATCTTTGTGCCAATAAAGTGAAACTTTTACAGGCCCTTTGGGCAAATGAGAAACCCCAAAGGAAACAATTTGTGGTGGGCATGTTAGCTTGATGAGATGAAAACAAAAGGTTCCTTTTAAATATTTGTTTTAGGGACAAAGCAATATCCCATGTATCAGGAGAGATAAACAGGCTCAACGTCAGGATCTGGAGTTTTGGAAAACCTCTTTTGCAACAAGAGAACTGGAGAATAACAGTGGCGCAACGGTCAATGTTTGGTGTGGCCTCATCTTTGATTGAGTGATTGGTTTATTTTTCTTTTTTTTGCAAAAGAAACGGTAACTTCCAACACTTACAACCTTGCTTTTTTTTTTTTACAAGAATTTGTTGCACCTTAGTGCACTATTTGCAACCAACAATTATTTTCTAGTAGAATGGTGCATCAACTCATTGTGTTCAATCATGAAACACACTGTCGCCATTCGGTGTTGACCCAGTGTTCACTTTTATATTTATATACACTCTATCATTGATATTGAGAACTTTTATGCATAAATAGAGCACTATATATATATATATATATATATATACACACACACGCCTACCATGATACTGGGAGTTTCAAATATTTTTTTTTTTCGTCAGCTACCTCCCACTTCCTTTCACTTCTTTCTTTATCCCTTTTTATTTTTCTCTTCTTTTTTATTTTTAAATGTTTAAATTTTAAGCCTCTATTTTATTCCTTCACACTTCTGAGTTGACAATGTCAACAATATAGGACTTGTTGGTTGAAATAGTTGTTCTTTGAATGAGGTAAATTTGGCAAGTTTTTTTTTTTCATAATGTAAGCGTGCATGCAGGTGTTTGCATCCCCTGTGCATATTTGAGTGTGTCGTGATTATATATATATATAGTGTATTTAGGCAGCAATCCTTCATTTATACATGTTTCATTAAAGACGGCAGACAAGGTACTACAATTAAGCTTTTTATTTAATTTTTCTTGTGTTCAAACAAATGTTTTCTTTTTTGGACACAGAGTGTGTAGAAACTGTTTAAATGTTCTGTAATTCCGAGTGCTTTTGGCTATTATGAAGGATAATCTTATTTTTGCTTTTTAATTGGGTGTATGGGTTGTGTGTATGTTTTTAGGTTTATAGGGATGTTTTATTTTCCAAACACAGCACTAACATATATACAACCAATTAAAAATAAAAAATAAAATCATCCTTGATAATGGCTAAAAGTATAGTCAAAAGCACTTGGAATTACAGAACATTTGGACAATTTCTACACACTCTGTGTCCAGAAAAGAAAGAAAACACTTGCCAGTAGAAAAAAACAAAAAAAAAACAAAAACAAAAAACGCTTCATCATAGTACCTTGTTTGTCATCTTTAATGAAATACACACCCAAACACACACACATAAACACCAACCCATCCAGAGTATATAGTATATTTTGGTAATGAGTGGGTAAAAAACATGTGGCCCAAATTTTTAAACATTTACTGCTTTTTGGTTGGAGGGTGGAGAAGAGAAGAGAGAGAGAGAGAGAGAGAGAGAGAGAGAGATGATGTCAAAGTTCAAATTGTTTACACTTACTTGCACGTTATTCTGTATGTGCAGCAATGCAGTATAAACAGCAATAAAAACAGCCGATCGTCCGCAACCATTTGCACAATGAATGACCACTGGGCAATTGACAGCATTTGAAGTCAGGTAATTCTCGGCGGCTTCATGATAAAACTGGACAGCTTGCACTAACTAGCACATAAAAGACACAAATCAATTGATGTTATACATTGCAGATTCTCATATATATTTATATATTTATATATATATATATATATATATATATATATATATATATATATATACACACTATTATTTAATATATATATATACACACACACACACACACACAAGTGAGTGTGTGTATATTCGTGTATGTCTGTATGTATATGTACTTGTTATTATAGATATATATATATATATATATATATATATAATGTATATATATATATATATAATGTATATATGTGTGTGGGTGTATATGTATGTGTTGACACCTATGTGAGATTGTGTATATGTGTAGGTATGTCAACTTTGGTTTGTGTTTACTGCCAAGTGTGTAAACCTATGTGTGTATATATGTATGTGTATTTGTGTGTGTATATATGTATATGTGTGTATATTTATGTGCATACTAGTGGATGGGAGTGTACTTATATATGTGTATATGTGGATGTGTCGATACGGGTATTTATATGTGATTATATATTTGCATATGTGGATATATGTTTGTATGTTGCAGTATATATATATATATATATATATATATATATATATATATATATATATATATATATATATATATATATGTATGTATGTATGTATATCAGTGTCTTGAAACATACCATTGATACTAACTAAAATCTACTCTTGTATGATAAGGATTTTTTTTTAATGGCTTATAGATTTAATCAACAATTGTGTGTGGTTACTTTTTATAAAATTATTATAAACTTTTACTATATTTTATTCTTAATAAGATAATGTTAGAATGTATGTATATTCCCATTTTTATGTGTGTATGTAAGTATAGACATATTTGTGGTTATATGTATATATATATATATATATATATATATATATATATATATATATATATATATATATATAAGGATGTGTTTGTGCGTGTATATATATATTTTTATAGGTGAATTTATGTTTACATGTTTTTTTGTTTTTGTTTGTTTATGTGCATATGTATGTTTGTATATGTATTTGTATATATATATATATATATATATATATATATATATATATATATATATATATATGTTTGTGTACTTAGTTTATATGCACATGTATATGTATGTTTAAATATGTATATGTGTATGTATGTATTTGTGTGTATATGTGTATTTGTATTTATGTGCATGTATGTAAATATATTTATATCTAGCGTTTTTTTATGACGCTGTGCAGGTTGATATATTTACACTTGCTTCTGTGTGTGTGTGTGTGTGTATGTGTGTGTATGTAGACATATTTTGTGTATATGTGTATATATTTATATATGTATGAGTGTACACTTATTTCTGTAGGTAGTTCTTTTTTATCTCATTTTCTTTCACCTAATATATAATAAAACTATTATGAACTTATATGATTAAAATATACGTTTTTATTGATAATTGTGGTTTTGGAATTTTCATTTTTTAATATATTAAATAATATTATTTTTAACCATTTTTATCTTTATATATTTGCTCGCTTAAGTTATATTTTAATAAGTGGCTAGCATTTGTTTAATGACACTTTCAGTCTTAAATATTTATTGGTTGTGGTATCTGATTGTCTAGGTCAGTGTCTGTGGATGTGTGTACATGTATTTATCAGTGTCTATGTGTATGGAAAGTGCATTCACTTTTAATTGTGTATGTATGTATGTGTTGGTTTCCTTTTTTTTCTTTCTTTTTTCTTTTTTTTTCTTCTTTTTCATAAAGGGCCATGGAGATGTTCCCTGTCTCATCACTTTTTTTTGTGTGTATATATATCTAAATATGTCTGGGTGCTTATGTATTATAATCTGATTGTGTTTGTGTTGTTTTACACGTGAGGTTAGGACCCCATTCACACACTTGGGATTAAAATGTATATATACTGTCAGAGGACCGGATGACATATCAGCGTCTATTCTAACATAAATTGAATAACATATGTATTTCTTCTTTTCTCCTCAGTAATTTTAGAATTTTAAACTTAAAGTGATTAAATTTGGATTTTAAAATTGGTAATTTTAACTTTTAATTTTAATATCAAATTTTATCATATAATTTAATAATTATTGGTTAGAATAAATTCTTTTTTAATATTACCCATATTTTAAAGATCTGAATAGCTATTATAATATGACTTCGTTGTCAAGCTTTTTGAATTTTCCTATACTTGTATTTTGATTGGTCATTCTAGCTTTTGTAACAACGTTTTCCCCTTGTGAAGGATCATTAATTAATTTGAAACTTTTAAAACCATTCATTTTACATTCAACATCACTTGATAAGACACCGGGGGTGTTGAAACAAAATGGCTATTTTTGTAGTGATTTTAATAACATATTCATGTTATAATTTTAAAAAAATATATATATATATATATATATATATATATATATATAATAGTTTAGTAGACCATTATTTGTAGTGGAAGTGTATCGCTACTCTGACTTCATGAGGCTGACCTTTGAGGTCAGATGGAAGATCAAACAAGGAAGTCGATTTTTATTGGCTGAACAAATGTGAGAATGGTAAAATGGTTATTATTGGTACTGAACTGTCAAACAATGTACATGCGTTTTCCTTTGTGTCTGAAATGGCTCCCCAGTGCAGGGAGAACGACCTCACTGGATAAAAAGCAGATGTATATGTCAATGTTAATAAAATAGTTAAATTTAAAATAAAATCCCCTGAGCTGAAGTTATTTTGTCTCTGGACTCTAAACAACTAGTGATCACTGGGTGAGAAAGAATGCAACTTTATGATCGAATTGACACAGTTGCCCATGCACCCCATCTGAGCAAGGGAGCTATACAACACACACACACACACACATGAATGAAAGAAAACTATAATGTTGAGATATTTGTTGTTGAGTGAAATTTTTTCAATTTAATACTGACTGGTCAAATTTTATAAAAATTAAAGTTTAATTGATTCAACTTATTTGACAACCTTGATAAAAGTCAATGGATTTTAACATTGTTACTTTTTGATACAGTGATTTCTTGGAAACAAAGCGTCAAAAATTTGAAAAAGTGTGTATACCTGTAGTAATGACACAGGTGAAGAAGGTGTACCACGGAAAGGCCACGCCTTGTACATAAACTGCATCACCTGATGTTGCTTCCCACTTGACTGACACGACAGTTGTAAAAGTCGTGCATCAAACCCAGGTAGGTGATGTCGTTCAATTAAGGAAACCTGATACCTGGAATAAATAAAGAAATGAAGATAAAAATCTATACATGAGCATCTCTCATGCATTCTTTTTTTTTTCTTTCTTTTAGATGTGTGCTCCTATCATCAAAATCTTTGTCCCTTCCCCTTAGACATTTCCAAAGTTGTCCCCCCAAATTAATATTGAAAGGGAAGAGTCACAAGTGCAAGTATTATTAAATGAAAACAAAAGTGAATGAATTATGGTCTCTGATTTTTATGGGTACTTTGGATTTCATGCGCAAAATAATCGATTTGTTATTTTTTTTTTTTGTTTACATGTTTTTTCATGTTAACAGCACTTCAGCCAAAAAGCATTCAATAGATAACTAGAGATATAAAATTGTTGCCATGTTGTCTTTGTTCAAAATAGTCAAGAATTAGGAAGGCTGTAGTTAGTGTATCAAAGGAACAGATGAACTAGGTAGAGGAAAAAAAAAAAAAAAAAAAAAAAAAAAAAAAAAAAGAAGTTTATTAAAATACTCATAAATAGAATGGAAAAAACTTGAATAAATCAAATACTACTCAAAACCGACTCTAATGTGGCTACTTGCCAGATTTATAAATAGGAACAGTCCATTGTCACAGTAGTAGGGAAAGCAGGAAGTTCGCCAAGCCCTACTCAACAACAAAAAATTAAGAAAATTTCAAGTAATTTATCTGGTTAACCAATTCAAGTGTTTCATATGAAAATCCTCATCATGGCCAGATGTTGGATAAATCTATTGAACTTATTAACAGATCTCATATTTATACACTTTCTGAAGGAAACAAAATGCTAGTTTATAAAACATTTGGCCCCAATGAACATTTTGATGCAAAATTCTTGAGTTAGCTAACCAAATGAGTCACTTAAACTTTTTTAATAGATTTATTATAATAATAATAATAATAATAATAAAAAAGGTATAATAATTATCATATAATAATATAACTTCAATAGATTTATCAAACATCTGGCGGTGATGAGCATTTTGATATGGTTAGCCAACTCAAGAGTCATTTGAACTTTTTTTTAATTTATCGAATCTTATAGCTTGGTTATCTATCGAACGCTTTTTGGCTGAAGTTCTGTTAACGTGAAAAAAATGTTAATTTTTCAATTTTCACATATTTGCTCAGTTGTATTATACATATTTAATAAAGTTTGCTTGTATGATACAAGACTATAGGGGTCACAGTGCTGCAGTAATCTGCCAAATAGAAAAGACATGCAAGTTTTCTTTGATAATCAGTGTTCAAAATTATGGGCTTGAACTATCACTGGTGAGAAATGTCCAACTAGGTAGGTAGGAGGCTCAATAACTTTTATAATTTATGGCTTTTGTCTTTAATATACGTGTTGATCAAAACTCATGAATACTTTTTGTCAAAAGTAATGATGGAGTTTAAGTCTTTTCTTTTTTTCAGTTAACGAAAACTGAACAGACTTTTTAAAAGGAAAACTCCTCCTCCAATGGGAAATAATAAGTAGAGATATTTTGAGCAAGATGGAATTTTGTATTATTTTGTCACATTGACATCTTAACATCAGAAAAACCATACATTTTGGTCTAACATTGTCTTTGATATCTTTAGAAAGACTAAAACTAAATTGATTGCATAGATGGTTAAACATAATTGCAACTTTTTTAAAATCACTTTCATTGATATATCTGTCTACATTTGTGAGATAAGGTATTGTAACTATTTACACTGTTGTCCTCATCTTTGTCATATTTACAACATTTCGGTTATTGTATGCTTCAGCCTTCTTCATTGGAATTTCAAACTGAACCTTTTATTTTTACTCCACCAGAGTAGATTGTTCTAGTTCCATGCCTTTTCTGGATATCTTAGTTTCAGTTATTTCCCTTTAGTAACTCAAATCTCCAAGTTTTTATTCACTTCTGCTGTGGCCAGGTATTGAACTCAACCCTTTCGGTCAAATTACTGGATTACTTCAACCAAAGGTTTTATGGACAATAACTTGATGAGGACAATAGTCCGAACAATGTAAAGTGTAAATATTCACTGATATAATTTAGAAAAAAGTGTTCTTTTTTTTTCTCTCTCTTATTTTTTATTCCCATAAAAAATCTTGGAGAAGCTATTTAAAATTGCAAACAGAATAAACTTGGTTTGTTGTCTGAATGTGTGCATGTGGAAGGATAAGCAAAAAAGAATGCAAAGAATTTGGTTGACCTGTGTCCACCCCCACACCAATTGGCAAAAAGAAAAAAAGAAAAAAAAGACAAGCCATCACCATTTGACCACTTTCATGCACATGCAATAAAATCAAAAGAAAGAATTTTAAAAAATCTGAAGAAGAGAAGAAACTGATTTATTACTGAGGCATTTACTGTTTACGACATGTGAGTGGGTATGCTGTTACCATTTCAATAGTATTACATAACCTCACTGATCTATCCTTATCAACATAACAACCATGTCCTTCAAGCACTCATCTTCTACTGTTTTACTTCTATGATTACAACTAATTCTATAAATTCACTACAGCTATTGTTTCCTTCATCTAATATTAAGTGATTTTGAATTATAGGGAGATTCTTAGTTCTTGAAATTATTTTTCATATGGGCTTTAAAAATAGTCAATTGTCAAATATAAAAATTCTGAGTCGAAACATCCCTTCCAAGAATACATCCTATGGTCTTTTAACTACTAAATAATCCATATTGTATAGTCTGCACATCATGGTAAAAAAAAAAAAAGTAATATATAAGGGGATTTTGGAAAGATACACTTTCCAAAATCTAAACAAATGACTAAAATTCATTTTTGTTTTTTTAAAACCTTTTCTTGGTTGGACTGATAATTTTTAGCTTTCCCTTGTCACATATAAATTATTTTGAAAAATTTCTCAGGGTTAACCTGTAGAAAAGACAATATTTATAAATGACAATAGATAAAAATGTAATAGTTGTCGACGTGTTTCATCCAACGTGGACTTTCTCAAGGCAAAAAACGAAATTAATTTATTAAACAAAGTAACTAATAATAACAAAAACAAAATGTCCTTAGCAACTGAAAGAATTTAGAGAACGCTATTTTCATACTGTTAACTGAAAATTACGTCAATTACTGTCACGTGTGAAGATATTGTTATTATTGATGTGTTGACGGATTCAACCATTTTCTTTTGATTTCACGATACTTTTGTGTATGTTTGTTTGGGAGAGTAGTAATTCTGTTAAGAAAGGTGAAATAGGGAAAAAGAAAAGAATAAGATAGTTCTGAAAAGTGGAAAGTGCGATAAGTATGGAAGGTCTTAAAGTGAATACTTTGAAGAGGACTAAGGTATCATTGCCCTAGGTAGGCCAGAACTCCTGAATGCAGTTTTTCAAATTAGGGTGTGTGTGTGTGTATATATATATATATATATATATATATATATATATATATATATATAATATATATATTGCAGAACAGTACTGTTTTGCTGTATCACAGCTCCTCAGTGCGACTAGACAACTGAATGCCTCAAGCCCGTAGGATATATATATATATATATATATATATATATATATGTGTGTGTGTGTGTGTGTGTGTGTGTCTGTTCCTTCCACCAACACCTTTGCAAAACCCAAACTGCCCACAAAAAGTAAAAAAAAAAAACTCAGCTAAAGAATTATGAAAAGATATTCCCAAAAGAATAAAATCTTACTTCTGTTCAATATCCCAAGGTTTGTCTTTACTGTCTGGCCAGTACTTAAAGCACTTGCTACGTCCAAGTTCTACTTGATGGCTCAACATGACAATGCTTGGTGCTTTGGTCTCCCATATCATTCTCCAGAAGTCCACTACAGTGTTGGACAATGGACTCTGACAGGCAATGTAATGATACTTCATTTTGCCAATGTCTAACTTTATGTGACTAGCATTAATATAACTCTGGTGTCCAGACAGTAAAACCCTTGAATTATCGTCTGAATTCAGTGAAAAAAATAAAATAAAGAAGTGAATAAAATATGAGAAACACAGGTAACAAAAATTATTCTCCATTTTTATTGTCTTTAGTGAAACATTTTGGCTGATATATTCTTCAGTCTTTCTTACTATAGGAATATTTGAGTTTAACTATATTCATTATTCCATGTGAAATTATTTGACTGAACATCTAGCTGCCATTTTTTCTGACTGAACATATGGTTGCTATGTTTTTTTCACCAAACACCTGGTTGTCATTTTATTTTTTGACTGAACACCTGGTTGACACTTTTTATTGACTGAACAACCGGCTGACATATTTTTTTAGCTATCCACTAATAGTATTAGTAGTAATTTTATATTTGGCATTTCTTACAGGCTTACTCTTTATTTCTGATCAGTACAGTTTACAAATATATCGTAGAATATTTGGTGACAGAAATATTAGTCTAATAATAATAAAAAAAATAATTTGATTTAACATAGATTTTGATGAAATGAATAGTCATTTTTATTCAAAATATTTTGATTATTACAAAGTTCTTTATGAGAAATCTGCAAAATATGTCGTTAGAATAAGTTAAATATAATCTGATTAAAAATGATACCGCAAATATTTGATTATGAAACATGGGAAATTCTTTATTTAAATTAAATCAAAACCAATAAGAGGCAATATTAAAGGACAAAGAAAAAAAAAAAGAAAAAAAAAAAGGAAGTTAGTTTTACCCTTAGCGTTGTTGAAAAATCTTTCATTTTTTCTCCAAGATCAACTGTTGATATTTCATTAAGATGTTCAAAAGCAACATTAACTTTCAAAACTCAATAAAGCTGCTAAATCCATGAAAAGTAAACAAAAATCTCAAATTTGTATCTTCTGCTATATTTAAGTTGTGATACAAACAGCCTGCAATATACAATCTTTCATAAGATTTGTTCTTGTTGACAAACTGGTCTGATCAAGCACAAAAGGTACTTACAAGGTACATATTCCTGGGATCGATTTTTTGATTTATTTTCAGGCAAAAGTGCCACTTTTGTTCTGCCAGCATTGGACAAACAGTCTTGTTTTATTAACTGGAATAAAAAGAAAGGAAGTTACTTCCATTTTTAAACTATTTCTTTTTTAGTAATTAACTGTTTTTCACCAAATCTACTATGAAACCTCAATAAACTTGAGAGAATGTTTCCTTGGTTATTTTAATACTTCAAACAAATTTGGCTCAATTTTTTAGTGGGAAATCTGGAATAATTAATCAATAAAATATATGTTATGTGTATTCTGGATTCTAGTGCTACAAATTTATTATTTTTTCTGAATTAGAAATTAATTGGTTTTCTTGGATATGAATTAGCAATCAGCTAGTTTTAGTTTACGTCCAATTAAATGTAAGACAAGACAAAATTAGGATCTTTTTTTTTCTAAATATTTTTCCCCTGTCAAATGATTAAAATAATTTTTGCATTTTTTGGGGTGATACAAATCTAACAGTAAAAACTTGTTTTTTATCACCTGACCTGGTCAGGGTGTGGACAAAAAAAAAAAAAAATGAACAAGTTTTCAGCACAGCCATAAAGACTTTTGGAATAAACAACATCATATCCTTGATATTGAGCACTCTCAATTAAACACACACACATCTCATGACCAAAAGATTGAATTTTGACAAAACAGGATACTACCATTATCTCACAAGATAAATGGATGACTACTACTGGACTACTATTTCCATAAACGTCATATTTAGTAGAGACTAGCAGCATGGCCCGGCGTTGCCCGTGCTTGATTCAAAAATCGTACGACTCATACAGCAATTGCTATCACTTGACTTAAAATATTTTTGCCCTTCCTTGGCTTTAAAGGAGTGCCCTTTGGCATGCTGATGTTGCTACATGCCTTACTTCTTGTCTATATCACACTGCGATTTTTTTCTAAGCTCTATACTAAACATTAAATATGTTACGAAAAAAGAACTAAACAAAATGAACACAAAATGATCAGCTTTAAAAAAGAATGTTAACAACAAATACTTTTTCACACCCAACCCAGTTCTACGGAATCAGAACTGGGTTGGGTGTGAAAAAGTATTTAAAAGAATTAAATGTTGAGTTTAAGCAAGTGAATGAGCCAATTGGAGTAAAGTGCCATGCAGATTTAAATTTTTCCCACTTGTGATGAATGCAGCTATTGATTTTTTTTGCATGCTAGCTAACATTCGTGTCAGTGAGCTGTTGGCTCTCACACTGGCCAATAGAATCTTCCTGCCTATTTGTGGCAGCCAGCTATAGGCTCTCACTCTGGCCAGTAGAAAATGGCTGCAAACTACATGAAAAGTGCCATAGAAGCATGAAAAAAATCGATTATTTCCACTATCAATGGGAGTTGGGAAATGCAAAGTCAGTCTTGGCCTTACCGCTAACTTGGAGCACGTGCATGTAAATTTTGGTGCAAATCCGTCGAAAATTGCGGCCGTGCATTCGTTACACACACACCCCGCCTTTTATAGATAGAGATACACATTTGAGTAAACATCCTTGTTCTTTAAAAAAACAAAAAACAAAAAACAGTGAAATTAATGTCTACTGGCCTAGAGATTAAAAATCTTATTAAAGAAAATGTGCCTTCCCACAGAAATTGAACCTGTATTCCCTTTTTAAACCAGTAAACTACTTTCAAGCCAAGCATACTTTACCATTGAGACACAGGAAGTCATCACAGCAAGCTAAAAGTCAATTACATCTATTGTTTGTTTATTTATAACAGCATCAAAACTGATTTCTTTATCAAATCTTTTCCAAGTGAAATTCTGGACTTCAACTTTCTGTGCAGCAGTTATTTTTTATAGATATAACATTTAATGCCTTTTACAGTTTATTTAGATTTAGTTTATTTAATCCATCATTTATTCTTCCAGTTTATGAGAGTGAAAAAAAAAGAGAGTGACAAATCAAGTTTGATTCAAGTTCTTGTGAAGATTTAGTTTTCCTTTAATCAAAGTAAAAATCTAAAAAGTAAACATTGAAAAATATTTGATAATTATTCAACAAATTATTTAGATTAGAATCCACTCCTTTGTTGCTTTGATAATTTGTATTTTAGCTAGTGTGTTCTTCAGCTTTCCCCAAGATTAGGTCACATTTAATAATGAAAATTTTACTGTCGAGGAATACTGATTTGCCTGGTACAGTCAAGATTTAAAAGAAACAAACTAAAAATTTATTCTGTTAAGTGGATCTCTTTTTCTTTAAGTGAATAAAAAAAAAAATGAAGAAAAAAATGAAGTGTAATCTTTTATAGGGTTGAACTCTGATCAGCAGCCCCACAGCCATAGAATAGACCTAATGAAATTATATATGCTTGCATCTACTTACTTGAAAATCTTCAAGGTATTTCTTGCTGTGTAAAGACTTTTCAAGTTGAATTAATAGCTGTCTGAGAAGATCATGGTTGGTAACCTCTGGGGACCTCACCAGAGGCACATCCCATAGCCAACTCAGGTTTTTTAATGGATCTTTGTAAGGATCATCTTGGATGTCTGAGGTTGGACCAGACTTCAGACTTATTGACTGTGGAATTTTCTCCATTCTGGAAGAACTGAGAGAATCGCTTATTTTTCCTTCCTCCTGGTTTGATGTATCAAGTTTTGGGTTTAGTGCCAAGTTTGGTGTGGTTCTGTTTTTGCTGATATCATTTGCAGATTCCGAAGACACCATCTTTGATCTTTAATTGAAATAAAACACAATTACTGAGATGCTTTTTCTTTTTGTTAAAAAGAAGAAAAAAATCATTAAATATTTATGAGCATTCTTCATTCTATTGGAACTAGCTGAAATGTTGATGCCACTTTTGGTAAGGCTATAGAATTAAGAAAATAATAAAATTTTTAAGGTCCAAATTGATAATTTTGCTTAATCAAAGTAACTAACCTCTGAATTTGAGAAATATGCATTTAACTTGAAGACAGATAAACAGAAAGGGGAAAAAAAAAGAAAAAAAAAAAGATAAATTTTTTTTTAAGTAAATTTTAAGTTTATCAGAGAACAGAAAGTTTTTATAACCAAAATCTGTATACAGACAAAATCTGGATTAGTTAATCCAGATTAGAAAAATCCATCATCACATGCCATGATTTACATAATCTTGTACCTTAATTTGAGGTCTGTCTGGAAAGTATGCTTCCATTTTGAATATCTTGACAACTAGTTGTGTAAACTTAATGTAACTTGGAAACTTACTGCACATGAATAGGCATAGTCTAACCTTTGGGGGGCCACTCACTCAACAATGAGATACAATTGTTTTTTGTTTTTTTTTGCAAAACATCACATCACCCAAGCATGTTGACCCCTCACCCCCCAAGATTTGAACACTGCAAAAAAAAAAAAAAAAAAAAAAAAAGTTTTGTACCTGGAGCTTATTGGTTGCTGATTATTCTTTAAACTCAGCCGAAGCAAGGTTTCGTCTTTTATCTGAAAAACAAATCTTATGTTCAACATACATTGCACGCAGATTATTATAAAAGTTTCGGTAGCTATTTTAACTCTCATTTTTTAAATGCTAGATCCTTTCAGAAGGTAGCCAATCATGGCTCTCCACAGATTTGTTTATTTGTGAATTGCCATAATGTCTTGGGAAAGGTAATGGAGTGGTTTTCTTTTGCCTCTCTATGGTTTGGAATTCAAGAGATGTCCTATTAGATTGGATGCTAGTCCAGTCTAGTCTACTATTTAACCCATAACTGGGAGAGGTAGAGGAGAGAGATGCATGCCTTTCCCAAAGGCATTTTGTGTGAAAGTGAATACAACAGACTAGGCCAGGATTTGAACCTGGCTCACCAATTACACTTTGTGTAACGATAACCATTGTGTTAACCACATATTAACTGCATAAAAAAATCTTTAAAGAAAAATACAAAAACAGCTGAAATAATGTTAACTTTTTAATGAAAACAAAACATTTCATGTGAAGATTGACATTTGTAGATGGGGGGAGAAGAAGAGGTGAATTCATGCCTTCCCCAAGGTTATTTGTGTGTAATTGAATATAACAAAACCAACTGAAATTAGAACTCAGCTCTCCAGTTAACAATCCATTATACAACTAGCACATTCAAGCTTACAGCACCTGGTATTCCCAAGTAGTCACACATCTAGGTACTGACTAGGCTTGACATTGCTTAACTTCAGTAATTGTATGGGAACCAATGTTACAACACTATATGGCTGTAAGCCTGTTAAGGATTTAAGTCATATGAAAATCCATGTTGAACTTGAAGTTGGTTTGTATCTTTTGTGTGTATTTGTTTTCTAGTGTTTTTACAGACTGTGACTGCTATTACGAAGATGTGATTAAATATACTTTAATGTTGAAAAAAAAAAAAAAAAAAAAAAAAACAGTATTATCATTGTTTAGGTAAAAAGCATAACATAGTACAAATAGCTATATTATGGAAAAAAGAATTTTTGACAATATACGCATTTTTTTCATATTTATGGTTATTTTTTTAACTTTTATTAAAAATGACCTTCTTGTACATGTAGTTATGGATAATATTATAGATTAATTACTAATTTTTTTAATAATAACTATTTGTGCTCAGTTGTTGACATTAATAACTATCTGCTGATGTGTTAAAATTTTGGAATAATGCAATAATAAAAATTTAAATTTCATCATTCTGATAGATGTTGCAATATGTTAAAAAGATTTTTAATTAACTGAAAATGTCTTCTCAATACACATTTAGCAATGCAAACACAAACTGATATTGAAAAGAAAAATTACATTCAAAATAACAAGTACTAGTATAAAAGTTAACAATTGGGAAAGATCACTAGGAAATGACTGCTAAAAGACTAACTTACCTCGGCTACTGACTGATCGGCTTTTTTTGTTTCATTGCTGAACTTTGACTTATTTGAAGACAAATATTGCTGCATTGAGCTTCCCCCATTTTTATCGTTGGAGTAAGCTTGCTTGGGATCACTCTCTTGTTGAGTTGAAGTCCCATTTGCCATATTGGCTGAAAGTGACATAGGGTTCCGTTTTGACACACTTTCTAACTGACACTCAACAAAGTCCTTTTCAAGCAGCACGGCTTCTCCGTATTCTTTCTGCTGTTTAAAACAGAAAAAGAAAGTTGTAAACTATTGTATTACAATGTCTTTGCTTATTTTTTTGGTAAGATTGAAACTGAATAGATGTCAGGGTTTCAAGTACAGATTTTTTAAATATTTAAACAGCTCCTCCCTACAATGTTCCCACCAGCATTTGTCCTTCTTTGAGCAGAATTTAAGAGTTTCCCCTACTCTTTGTAGTACAGCAACACTTAAAGGGGTTTTATCAATCAAAGTTTTTTCACTTGTGAGTGATGGGAGGAGAGGGGCCATCACATTAGATGAAGCTGATATGTATTGAAACTAGTTTACTAGTTTTTTTACACGGCAAAAAATGTTGGCAATATTTAAATAGTTTTACAATTTCATTGTATTTATAAAATAAGTAAAAATTTTCTTGTTCAGTTTCTTTTTAATCATTTCATCCTATGCAAGGTGATAAAGCCACTAAGACATAAGAGGTTACTGAGTGTGAAAGAAACAGAGAAGAGGTTACTGAGTGTGAAAGAAACAGAGAAGAGGTTACTGAGTGTGAAAGAAACAGAGAAGAGGTTACTGAGTGTGAAAGAAACAGAGAAGAGGTTACTGAGTGTGAAAGAAACAGAGAAGAGGTTACTGAGAAGCAAGGACAATAAAAGAACAGGTTTCAAAAAGACAGCGATTGACATTTCATTAAAATTTTTAAAGATCAAAGTTGACAGGAAAGCTGGAAGAGAGTTCTACAGTTGAGAGAAAAAAAATAACATTAAATATTAGAATAGAACTTACATTTACATTAGTTCAACATTAAACTAATGAGACCTAACTACCAATCTAGTACTATGCTTAAATTCATGAAGCCAAGGTACTGAAGAAGAAATTTAATGAAACAGCCACCATGAGAATATTTACTGAAAAGGCACTGGTAAGTTATTTTATGGTGTTGGAAAAGTGGGTGAAGCTGAGATGCCAGGTCCTGAATATTAACCTAAACAAATAACATTCAACACTGAATAGTTGATGGAGTTCAACATCACCAGATGAGAATATATGACATCAAAAAAGTTTCACCCTAACCAAATTGTGTTTTATTTATATGGATTATTTTAATACTATTAACATTATAAGGTTCCATTTAATAACAAGCAATTCAGATTTGATTCCCTTGACTAGAACTTCCTGTTGAGTACAGATAATCATAAATAAACAATGCTGCTTTTTAAATCACTAGAAGTAAAAATATCCAACGCTATATATATAAATAATCATGTTATTATCTATACTTGACTGGCATATAAAAAAAAAAACCCGGATAGTACAATTTACAAATAAAAATATATTAAAACAAATTGGTATCTGGAAAAAAAGAAAAAAAGCCTAGTGTCATAATGTCTAGCCAAAAGAAAAATCCCCAACTGAGTAAAATAAGAACCCCCCCCAAAAAAAACAAAGTTCACAAGACCCTAAGTAGAGCAAAGTATAAAAAATCTTATCGACTCAGAAACTACCTACCTAGGCTTCACCTAAATTAATCTTCAGGGTGAACTGAATATATATATATATATATATATATATATATATATATATATATATATATATATATATATATATATGCTTTTAAAAAATTTATTTCGGTTGAGCTTTCTGAGGAGGAAGTATAAGTTTGTAAACAGTGACTATTGCTGCTAATAATGCAAGACTCTTTGGTAAAGCGAATCAAGTTCTCTCAGTCACTGTGTGGTTATCTAAAAATAAATACACTTAAATTCACCTTCATTCCTGCTGTGCGCCAACAGCTTAGGGCTAGAATATCTGACTGCTGCCAATTCTGTTGGACGTCTAGCCACACTGATGAACTGTGATACAGCAAAAAAGTCTGTCTGTGGATGACACACACACACGCAGGGTGCGATGAGCAAATTGTTGTCATTTTATATTTTTAATTTCGTGCATGCATGTTGTTTGATTTTTTATTTTATTTTGGTGACTGCACAATATAGTAGAGTCAGTTGGGCACCTTGATGCCATTCACTGCCAGAAATTTGGAAACAGCATGCCGTACTGCTTGGTATATTTGCCAAAAGCTCAGTGTGCTTGGGTGTCAATCTAAGGACAGTGCAGAGGATACAGAAAGAGTTGAACGAGTCTAATAGTGATTATGAAGGTATGGAAGTTTGGAAAACTCACTCTGATAAAAAAGAATTCTTGAATTTGTTGGGGAGGGCCTCAGAGGCCTACATCAAGTGTCTGGAGGAGGTAGTTCTGCCCTGGGTCAAGAGGGTGGTTGCTAAAAGAACCTATGTCTGGCAACAGGATTCTACACCAAACCACACAAGCAGGGAAACCCAGTCAAGGCTGTTAGACAATTTCTGTGACCACATCAGCCTTTACATCTGACCATCTAACTCTCCAGACTGCAACTCCCTTGTTTATTATGTGTGGGGTGCAGTTAATCAAGAGACCAACAAAACTCCTTGTAATACTAAAGATGAACTGAAAGAAAGGATTATGGCAGCATTCATCAATTTAAACAAGGAGAACGTCCAGAAGAGTTGCAGGAGATTCTGAAGTTGTCAGGAGGCTATGGTTGAAGCCAATGGTGATTTTATTGAATAAATTTACTCTTTAGTGTTTCAAGATATATTTGTGTAATTAGGGTAAATATATCTGTTTAAATGAGATGTCAGTGTTATTTTCATTTTTGCATCATTTAGATAACAATTTATCCGTATAATAATTATATGTAGATATAATCAATTCACCCCAAGCAATATATAAGAGATTATAACAAAAAGATGTTGAAATGGCTACACAATAGCTTTCGAGTTTTGGTAACTTTACCTACCATAGCCTGAACAGGCACAAAGTTGTGGAAACATGAAAGCTACTGTGTAGCAATTTCAACATGTTTTTTGTTATAATCTCATATAATAAAATTAATAATATATTGATCTACTTTGTATTGAACACTTTGATCAAAAGTAAATGCTACAAACACTGGAATTTTACTTCATCTGTTCTTTCTCTCATTTGGAGATTACACACACACACACACACACGATTGTCCCTCATCTTTATTGCCATATTCACAACATTTCAGCTGTTGCATGCTTCAGTCATATGTTGGAATTTTGAACTGTACCATTTATTTAGTCCATGGCTGTAGATTGTTTTAATTATATGTGCCATAACTTTTTTTGTATCTGAATTTCAGTTAATTTACTTTAGTAACTCCAAGTTTTTGTCCCCTCTGCTGTGAGCAGGTATTGAACTTGTCACTTTTTGGATTACTAGCTTACTTCAAGCAATGCTTTTATCCATCAGGCCATTAGGAAATATGCAACCATCTGCCCCACAAATCTTTCTCAATAGGTGTCTTGTTGGGGTGTAATGGTTAATAAGCAGATTATTCATTATCAGTTTGATAATTCAAGGAGCACTCCTTACTTGTGACCTTGTACCAAAAGTAAACTAATAATATTTTTAAGGGTTCATTAAGTACATGTGCCTGCATTAGTATTTTGCAAGAAAAACATGTGAAAATCATTATTTACCTTGGAAGCCATCAGTATTTTCTTGGCTTGAGCAGAATTTGATGTGTCTTCAATTAAAATCCCCCCAGATGAGCAATTTGAACTATCACTACCATGGGCTGTTCTTTGAATTATTGGGGAGTCATCTTTCTCATGGAGTCCATGCCGCTCTTCAGCAGGGATCACTGCTGAATCGGAGGGTCCTGAATGAAGACTAGCATCATTTTCGAAATGCTTCCCTCTGTCGGGATTATTTCCTGTGACCTGTTCAGTTAAGAAGATGGAATCACTTCAGGCAAACGAATCAAATTTTCTTTTAGTTATCATGAATTTATTCAAGTTGGATCAGAGCTGAATTAGAAGATGCTAACAGAATTTTTTTTTTAAATTGAAGAGATGGTATTGACCCTTGACCCCCAAAATATACTAACATAAAAAAATGACAAGATTATTTATGTATGGATCAGCAACTCTGTTGAATATTAGCGTGGTATACTAAGATCAGTGTAGTATTAAGTAAAACACTCGCCTCATGCTTGTGTCACATGCTTTCTTACATCCAGGTTGTGTGTTCAAAATCAGGCTTTGCTTTAGCTTAAGAAAAAGTTATAAATAGAGGAACAATTAAAGCTCTCTCTAGATAACATTGTTCATTGATATATAAGATTAAAGGGATCAGGATTCACTAGTTAAGTTTATTTATCAGAAAAAGTCATTATATGAACATATTTCTGACACATTGAATACCATTAACTTGAAAGTAGGTAATAGTTTTAGATATCTGATTTATTGTAATATTTATTAATACTAATATAATAATTATTAATTAACAAAAATAATTGCATCAATTATCTACAGCTTGTAGGTGTGAGGATTTGTTATGGTAAGAGGATTTTATTTGTATGGAACAGACAACTTTATTTTTTGTTTTATTTCAGACTTAATATAGAAAAGTTTACCACACAAGAATCCTATTTCAATGTTGATTCCCTTTGTCCGATGAAAAAAAAAATCCTATTAATTGATTGCTTATCAAAATCATTTTTAGAAGGTCCCCTGAAATGCATAAATCTATTCTTAACAGAATTGAGATGTTGGTTAGTTCAATTTCTTACAGTAGGTACATTAACTGACACATTTCCTCCTATCTAGATTTCCTATTTGAAGGAATATACAACACTGCACTATTAGTTGGGCTTTTCTGGCATATTTCGACAGCAGCTGATCATCAGACAAGATGCATAATGTGTTTAAAAAAATGTCTATTTCATACAACATTAATTTTCCTACTGCTGTGATGTTTTACACAAACGTACATGTAATTCAGATATAATAATAATAATAATAAAAAAGATAATACAATCAAAAAAACAAACAGAAAAAAATTAAAATTACAATTCTTTAAGGTTTTTCAGGTTAGCAGAATTTCTGACAAAAATGCTTAATCGATAACTAGAGTTATATTTAATAAATGAAGAAAATTGATTTATGGTCCTGATGAGCATTTTACTGCTCAGTGAAACTCTTGAGACGGCTAACCAAATAAGTCACTTGAACTTCTCTTGATTCATTGAAGATATATATATATATATATATATATATATATATATATATATATATATAGTACACAGTGGGGGAAATAAATATTCGTACACATGAAAAATTGTATTTTTATAAATGTAAAAGCCTTAACTAAAACAAATTGTGATGTAAAATATTTTTATTGTAATTTATTATAATAAAAATATTATAATAATATTTTGCTCTACTTTGTATTGAACACTTTTTAAAAAAAAATAAATGCTACAAACTGTGGATTTTTGCTCCATCTATTCTTTCTCTCATTTGGATGGATACACACACACACACATATATATATATATATATATAAAGCAAACACAACACACTTTGGTGCACACATAAGAGGATATTGATTCTGATTTAATTTCTTGCTTTACAATTTGCATAATTTCATGCTGAAAATAAGCAGGTCAATCAATATTTGAACTCAGTTTTTCATTATGTGCTTTTTTTCATAAAAGGTTACATGGTGACTTTATATTTGAAATCATGAGAAAGTTTTTTCAGCTCATGAACTTTTGTGTGCAGCATAGATTCAAATCTTGCATAATTTCAATTAAATATGCACATAAGTACAAGGTCTTAACACAGTCCTGTGATTCTGTTGAGGGTTCTATTATTCTAATTATGGAAATGAAAAGATAAAGAAAAAGAGACTTATAAATAACACCTATGATATATACATAGGGAAAAATTGAGAGATACTCCAAAATGTATTAAAAACAACAAAAATATAGAAACAGTTTTAAAAAGATGTTTAATAAAACATTGAGGCTTTTCTATCAGACTGAGTTTACCAGATTTTTTTTTTTTTTTTTTTTTTAAAATATTCCTTGTTGATGTCAAGTGGAAATTCTGTAGATCCATTTTTTGTATATCACTAAATCTAGTATTTCTTACCTTGTTGAGTGTATTTCCATTTCTTCTATCAGAAAGTGTGGGGTCCTGTTTTGGACCCTGTCGGAAATAGCCCTCATTTTTGGTGGCACCATCATTCTTCTGGGGAGGGAAATGCACATTGTCTTTGCATTGCAAATCCTCACTTGTTGGTGACGCACCAGTGTGGATGTTCTGGAAAAAAAAAAAAAAAAAAAAAAAGAGGCAATAAATAAAAATAGAGAGGAAGAACATGACAAGGTTTACCCCCAAAAAAAAAAAACAAACAATTTTACTCATTAGTCAACCAATTTTAGTTTGATGTCTTTCTGGACTAAACGGAATTCTTTTTTGCTTTGATACTGTGTATGTGTAGGTGGTGCAATGGTTAGCGGCTTAGAATGAGAAATTGTTGAGTTGAGTTCAAATTATAGTCAAGCTCCTTACATTCACTTTCACACAAATACTCTTGGAAAAGGTATGAGTCTATCTCTTCTCCCCTTCTAGCTATGGGCTCTCTAGCTATGTTTGGCAACCAGTCTAGGGGAAGGCTGAAATCAAAACTGTATGTAACTCTAGTGAAGCACATATTATACAGCCATAGAAAAGATTATGAAATTCTCAAATAACTGCAGTGCAGGCTTATAGACTACTATCTTGATTGCTATTGATGAGGTAGGTAGACAGGCTTTGATCCATAATTTCCTTGCTACTAAATTTCTGACTGTTTTCATTACTTATTAAGTTTTCAATAAATTTTCCATTTTCTGACATCTTATCCACTACCATTCCATGAATCAAAATATGAAAATTAAGCCCCTTAGATTGTTTAATATTCAAAATAGTTGCATTTCTTTTCTCACTATTGGGGGAGGGAGCATGGTTAAATAAATGGCAGAACTGTTCGACAAACAGAATTGACAAAGTTTGCAATAAGCATTAACAAAAAAAAAAAAAAAAAAAAGAACAGGGACCCCCCCCAAAAAAAACAAGCAAACAATATAAGCAAGGCAAAGCAACAGTAATAAGGCAAAAAGTTCATAAACTAAGAATTGGACATGACATACAAGAGAAGCCTGGACTGAGTCATTTGAAACTGAGAACCAGCCTATTTTATTGTCTGTCATCTTATATATATATATATATATATATATATATATATATATATATATATATGTATATATACATATATATATTCCTCTCCACTCACATTCTACAACACCTCACGTTCATTCTACTTATTCATTTATATATATATATATATATATATATATATATATATATATATATATATATATATATATATATAAAACCCATTAGGAAATCAATTAACTAAAATCCTCTGAAGATACCAAAAGGTTGAAACCAAGGTAGTGGAATTGGCTGATTTTCTAATTTTCTATTACATAAAGGGTGTTCCAATAACTTGGACCGATTTTAAATGTGAATTAAGTTTAAGTGTCTAATGTTTTTTTTTTCAGATTTGGTGGTCATTTAGGTGATATTATTTTTCACACATAATTGGCATGACTTAAATAACATGATCCAATAGAGAAATAAATAAATTTTCACCAATAACACTTATTTATTTACTGCTGACTTTGATCCATTTTAATGAAACACCTTTATATATAATCTGTCTCAATGAAACACCCTTGTGTGTGTGTGTGTGTGCGCGCACATGCATGCATGCATTTTATTGATGAGGCTATGGGGGATTCCATCTATCAGAACAGATAGATACTGTTCCAGTACAATTTAAAAATATTTTTATTGCAAATTCATGAAGTAAAAGACAGTTTTAAAGGATTACAACAATGTCCAATTAACTTTACAAAACCAAATACTTAGCCAATTATATCTTAAGATATTTTGCATGTTTTTTTTTTTTTTTTACAATAATCTGAAAATATTTGTACAAGCCTATGTGTACAAGGCTGCAGCTAAGAAATCTGGTTCATCATATCACGCAAGACAATTTTTCTTTTCAGAATCTATCTTACATAAGTCTACCATTCGTTTTGGCTTTGAATATTGTTGCCACATCTGGTCTGGTGCTCCTGCTATATATTTAGAGATTCTTGATAAAATCCAAAGAAGAATCTGCAATGTTATTAATCCTTGACCCGGCATATTGGCTTCAGTCCCTTTCCCACAGCTGTAACGTAGCTTCCCTGTGTCTTTTCTATAAATACTTTCATGGTAATTGTTCTGATGAACTTTCCTCTACGGTATCTAGACTTTATGAATTTTAGTTGAAATGGTTAGATGTAACCAAGTTCTATGCTAACAGTTTCTTTTCTTGCACTTCTCGCTTGTGGAACTCTCTTCTATCTTCTTGCTTTCCAGTCAACTTTGATGTTCAAAAATTTAAATGCAATGTCAATCATTATCTTAAATTTTGTTAAATAAATCGGGTTATCCCAATGAAACAGTTCATATTTTATTTTATTTTTTTTTTTAAATTTTGTATTTAAAATAAAACTAAAAAAATACCACACATGCATACACACAAATTATTTACTTCAAGTTATAGTCATAGTCAAAATGATAATCTAAATATTCACATATAAATATTTATTAAAAAATAGTCTAATAAAGTTATTCACCAATAATACGGTACATCTGAATATTCGAGAAATCTTATTAAAGCAAAATATCCTGCCAGAGAGCATAGAAGTGTGATAAAAGAAAAACGGTTAGCATAGAACTTATAGTTACATCTCTCACACTTCTTGCCTGTGGAACTCTCTTCCAGCTTCTTGCTTCCCACTCAACTTTGATCTTCAAAAATTTAAATGCAATGCCAATTGATATTTTCTGTCCTCTTAATTCCTGTTCTTTTATTGTTCTCTTTCCTTAATAATGTTTTTCTTTTTTGTCATATCCTTTCACACTCAGTAAACCCTTACACTTTAGTGGGTTTATTGCTTTGTATGGGGTGAAATGATTAATATACACACATTATATATTAATAATAAACATACATTTTTTTTTTCCTCAACAGTAGCGCAATTGAGTTTCATGCACAATGCAATCTCCAGGCACTGAATTGAGACTGTTACATAAATATATATATATATATATATATATATATATATATATATATATATATATATAGCATTCCCTGTAAATGATATGGACTGCCCCAACAATATAATAATCCTATATATATATATTCAGTTGTATGGGTATGAGTTTGTGATCCTGGGTTTCATGCTTTTTCAAAGTCTGCCTGATGAACGCAAAAGCGTGAAACCCAGGGTCACAAACTCATATTCATACAAGTGAATATGTTAGCTCTATCACAGATATTGATCGCTTTCCATTATGCATTGGGCATATAAAATAATATATATATCATCATGGCTTGGCTTTGTAAAAGAAAGATCAAACCAAGAGGGAGCCTGTACACATAGAATGCAGGCCCGTTTGTGACTGATAAGCCAACAGGTGTACACGGCCCAGCAAGCTGGATCAGTGAAGTCCCCAGGTTGTATGATCTACAGTGTCCTTCCCTTAGCCAATGGCTATAAAAAAAAAAAAAAAAAAAAAAAAAGTGGGGTCCAAGACTCCTGGGGAAATTGCACTAGGTGGCTGTTGAGCAAAAAAGCTTCCATTGCCCTTTTGACAGGCCTTGTATTTAATCCTCCAGGGTGACTAGCCACCCTCCTCACAAACTCTGTGGAGGTACTGGTTTAGTTGCTGATAATCCAACTATGAAATGGGTAACATAGGGCCAGTAGTGCTAAGTGCAACCTGACTATATACATATATGTGTGTGTGTGTGTGTTGTATTTTGTGTTGTGCATGAAACTATGAAACTCGGAATCATGCTACCAGTGAAGAAAAAAGGTGTATATTATTAATTAGCATAGAATTTATGGCTATGTTATATTACATAGAGCACTATTTCATTAACACCAACACTGAATGTGCAATTATATATATATATATATATATATATATATATATATAATTAGCACATTTGATAAAAAACAAAAAACAATGCTTTACTTACTTCCACATTATTTGGAGCTTTCATTTCAGCTCCTTGTGTTCTTGTGCCAACAGGGTTTGTCTTTTTGCCCTGTTGAACACCGTGGGATTCTGGGGATAATAGTTCCAAAGTTGCCAGTTTCATTTCACTCTTGTCACAAATTGTCCTCTTGGGAAACGTTCTGTCTTTCTCTTGGGAAACAGCCAGATCTATTTCTCTGCGATTCCTGTCCTTTTCAGAACCGACTTCAGACAGAGAAAATTCTTGACTTAATTTACCATGTTTACAATTTGACTTTACCTGGAAAAGAAAATTTTTTATTGATTTGTATGATTTTATATATATATATATTTGTTTGTATTTGGACATCACATTTTCTATTTATTTGGATTGAAAATGACAAATATCTTGATTGAGAAGGTTTTATTTAATATTGGAAGGAGGTGTGTTCTTATAAACTGTATTCCCTGATAGTTCAAGATAATCAGCATACTTCCTGATATTATTAATCTAAATACTTTGGCCATCTTCAGGAAATTAATCTCTTTTCAATAATGCACACACACACACTTCATTACATGTATCTAACCAGTAAGAAATAGTCAAACACAACATATATATATATAAAGTGAACATTGTCAACTTAGAGGTGTCTAGCATGAAACAGTCTGTTGCCTGTAAGTGTTGACTTCAATGTTCACTTTTATATTTACACACGCTCTATCTCTGATATTGAGCACATTCTCATAAATATAGCACACCTTAAAAGTATATTTCTTCATATATATCTGTGTGTGTGTGCGCGCGCACGCACACATACACACAAATTCTCAGTAAATAATATTATTTTGTAGTTGGTTTGTGGTTGCTCTGGTACACAATGATTTTGCATACAACTTCATTTTCCAGCTTTACTTAGGCAAGTCATGCCCCTAACATCACAATTGAGATCATCCCTGGCACTGATATGGTCTGGAAGTTCAACATCTAAAACCTTTCGGACATTTCTTTTCAACTTTTCTTTCACAATCAGAGAACTCTTGAAAGCAACCTTTCAGTCATCAACCATCTTTTGCCAGGTGGCACAGTCATGTGTACTGATGATATTTACAAGGTTCAGGGATTCTTTTAGGGCATCCTTATAATGCTTTTTGGCCTATAGGTTTGTTCACTTTCCGTTATCAAATTGTATATGCAAAAGCTGCCTTGGAATCTGTCTATATTTCCGAGATGAGGTATCATGTACATTATTTACATTATTTGAACTATTGTCCTCATCTTTGTCGCCATATTTATTACAATTGTACACTCTGGCCTTCTTCAGGTGGTTGTCCTCATGGACATATGACACTGGATAAAGACAGTGGTTAAATCCAGTAACAGGACCCAAAGAGTGTGAGTTCAATACCTGGTTATGGCAGTGGAGAACTTGGAGAGGGAAATTAACAGGAGATAACTGACATCCATTAAACATGGCACGTGGAACTAGAACAGTCTACCCCAGTGAGCAAAATAAAGAGTTCAGTTCGACATTTCAACCATCTGAAGAAGACCGGAGCATACAACGACTGAAACATTCTAATAAATATGGTGACAAAGATGAGGAGAATAGTCCAAATAATGTAAATACTGCTTTGGAATCATGATCACTCCAACAAAACATATATTTCAGAATTGTTGCTTCAATGGTGTTGCACTGATTTCTCTCAGGCACATCTACATAGCTTGATAATTGTTCTCTAATTGATCCTAAGTATTTACTACATGACACGGCCCAGTCTCTGAGGTGCTGTGGTTGTTATATAGATTTATCGGTCTGGGCTCTGTGCATGACTATCCATAACCGAGTTTTATTTGTTTGGTGTGGCTGCAGGAAATTTAGTGAGGTCTGCAATATATCCTATACATGCTTAACAGGATTTAAATCTGATTCAAAAGCTAAGCACAGTATTAAGAGACAGAAAAATTTTGTTAGAAACAAAGAAAAGAGTACTGAACTGTTACAGGATATCAGTCCTCTTGTAGGGCATTCACTGCCCTACAAGAGGACAGATATCTTCAAAGATGAAGAAGAGACTTGAAGCAACAGAAACATGTTTCTGCAGAAAGATGCCGAGGATACCATGGGCTGAACATGTGAGCAACAACAATGTTTTGGAAAAAATTGAAACACAAAGGAAACTTATACTTAACATCAAGAAGAGGCAGTTGAAATTTCTGGTGCACATAATGAGGAAAGCGGGCTCAGAAAATCTGATACCCACAGGATAGATTAAGGGACAGAGGGAAGCAGCAAGTAATGTACTTGATGAACTTTGAACAAATATGGATCGTGGAACAGTTTTTGGGAGAAATAACAAAAAGACAAAATTTATTAAGAGCTATAAGGGACAAAAAGATGTGGAGGGCCATGATCGCCTACGTCCTGAAGGTACATGGCACATAAAAGAAGAAAACACAGAGCCAATAGAGTATTTAGAAATCAGCCGAATATTCCTGGAATCAGTTTTGTGTCACCCCACACAGAATGAGGGAGTTTTATTATCTTTGTAGGAGAAACTATCACCATCAAAAACATGGCAAGTATAAAAAGAGTGCAAGTTGTCTGCAACAAGATCTGTGTTGTCAAGGCAGACCTCAAGTTCCCAAGTGGTCATTGCAAACTTCAATAGGACACATGTCGCATTAGTAGAGAGCCACTACTAGCTTACAAACTACCCTCCTGTGTGGGTGGATCCAGTAGCCTCAAGCTGTCTCTTTTACACAGAAATTTACCTGTCTGCCTGAAAGAACTGGAAATGTAATTTGTTTGACCAGGGATATTGATCAATGTTCACTGGCCGGGAGCTAAGTAATCAATGCAATCGTGTCAATAATTGTATTCTTGTTCAAAACCCTATAGAATGCAGTACCACTGGAGGCATCAAAAGTAATGAATGTGATTTGATGCAGTGTTCTATTTTATTGGCTGGTTAATTGTTTTCAGTCTGGTATTTGCAAAACCCTATAGATATTGCAGTCAATAATTGTATTCTTGTATTGAATGCAGTACAATGCATTGAGTCGAGAGGCATCAAAATTGAATTGAGATGTGATTTGATGCAGTGTTCTATTTTATTGGCTGGTTAATGTTGTTTTCAGTCTGGTATTTGCATTACCTATTCATATATTCCTGTCAATAATTGTATTCTTGTATTCAAAACCCTATAGAATGCAGTACAATGCATTGAGTCGAGAGGCATCAAAATTGAATTGAGATGTGATTTGATGCAGTGTTCTATTTTATTGGCTGGTTAATGTTGTTTTCAGTCTGGTATTTGCATTACCTATTCATATATTCCTGTCAATAATTGTATTCTTGTATTCAAAAACCCTATAGAATGCAGTACTGAGAGGCATCAAAATTGAATTGAGATGTGATTTGATGCAGTGTTCTATTTTATTGGCTGGTTAATGTTGTTTTCAGTCTGGTATTTGCATTACCTATTCATATTCCTGTCAATAATTGTATTCTTGTATTCAAAACCCTATAGAATGCAGTACAATGCAATCGAGAAGGCATCAAAATTGAATTTGATTTGATGCAGTGTTCTATTTTATTGGCTGGTTAATGTTGTTTTCAGTCTGGTATTTGCATTACCTATTCGTATATTCCTGTTAAACTTTTCTTGCTGTCTTACAGATAAAGACATTTCTACAAGGTACTATATTTTAATATTGGAACTATATTTTTTGGTGCTTCAGTTTATGTATACATAAAAATGAAATTGTTTAAGTATTATGCATAAGTAAATTTTAAAATTTTCAAACATAATAAAGAAAGTCATGATGAATATTGGCTATGCTTAAAAAATCATAAAATATGGAGTTTACACTACATGTTATTCATATCTATTGTCATATTCACAATGTTTCGACTGTTGTATGCTCTGGCATTCTTCAAGTAACATATGCTGGAATTTCATACCAAACTCTTTTAAAGGTAAATTATTCTAGTTCCACTTGCTGTGCCTTTTCTGGATATCTCAGTTCCAGTCATTTCCTTTTAGTAACTCAACTCTCCAAGATTTTATTCACCTCTGCTTTGGCCAGAGGAACTCACAATTCTTTGGGTCAAGTTACTAGATTACTTCAACCAATGCTTTTATCCACTGGGGTCATATGTCCTTGGTGACATCAGTGTATGATTTTTTTTTGGCTCATATCTCAAAAAAACATTTTTTTTTAACCAGAGCTCATATTACAATTTGTTGTTATTATTGTTTTTCTTTAGCTCTCTATATTACTGATTCCCGTATTGGATTCATGTCTATGCTTGGCCAGCTTAGGAGATTTTTGTGGCAAGTTGAGTTACTAAAGGGAAATATATCTGAAACTAAGATATCCAGAAAAGGCATGGCACATGGAACTAGAACAATCTACCCCAGTGGCTGAAATAAAGGGCTTGATTCAAAAGAAAAAGAAAGAAGTTTCCAAAGATTATTTCAACTTATTTTTGTAAATTGTCCCTTACTTCAGCAGCCAGTTTTCTGTTGATTTCTGCCTCTTCCTTGAGAAATTCTCTTTGATTTGTATCTTGTGCTAGCACCGTTCCATTATCGATGACCATTGGTGGACAGTGGGAAACAGGCTTGTGATTGCACAGTTTTCGTCCAAGCAACAACAGGCATCGGATGGGTGCGTCCTGTAAGAGACTCACAGCTTCCTCATGTTGCACTTCTTCGAGGTTGATTGAATTTATCTGAATGATACGATCATCTAAAAAAAAAAAACAAGGAAAAACCTCAATATGTATTTATTCTATTTAAGAAAAATAAACAAAGTATTCATTTATTTTTAAGACAGAAATAAAGAAATCAATTGAGAATTTGAGATAGTTACTTATTAATTTATAATTATTTCACATATTTTTAGAATTATCTTCATCTTTGTTTTGATTATTCCAGCATTTCAGCTGATATGTTCTTCAGCCTTCCTTAAGTGCATATTGCATCCAGTCGTCTTTAGATATCATTCTACACATTATTCTGACCAGTATCTTTGTCTTTGTTGTTTTTATACTAATGCTTCTGTTGATATATTCTTCAGCCTTCATCAATTGTATTATGCATCCACTGGTCTTTAGATGTCACTCTAAACATTATTTAGACCAGTATCTTCATCTTTGTTGTTTTTGCCCCAACATTCCAGCTGATCTGTTCTTCAGATTTCCTCAAGTTTATATTGCATCCAGTGGTCTTTAAATGTCACTCTACACATTATTCAGACTAGTATCTTCATTTTTATTGTTTTTATTTCAGCATTTCAGTGAATATATTCTTCAGCCTTCCCCAGGTGTTTGTTGTATCCATTGCTATTTTGAAGTCACTCTATACCTGATTATCTTCATCCATTCTAATATTTTACCTGATCTATTCTTCAGCCTTTCTCAGATGTATGTTATATCCAGTGGTCTTTGGATGTCACTCTATACATTATTTAAACCAGCATCTTCATCTTTCTAGTTTTTATCCCAACATCTCAGCTGATATATTCTTCAGCCTCCCGCAAGTGTATGTTGCATCCAGTAGTCTTTAGATATCACTCTACATGTTATTTAGACTAGTATCTTCATCTTTGTTGTTTTTGTCTCAATATTACAGTGGGTATATTCTTCTCTAATTGCAACCGGTGATCATTAGAAAATATCTATTATTTTATTTTTATTTTTCATCTCATCTACACAGTTTAACAAATAGAACCAATTGTCATTGCTTGCAGAAATATCTACAGATAACTTGGGAAACACGTTTCTCTTTATAAAGGAATTGTCTATGTTGACCAATAAACATAAAGAAACCTTAACAACATGTAATAACAACTCAGAGGCGTGATAAGACTTAAGAAAGCTTCACTGAGCTTGAATGGCTAGGCCGCTTATTTATAGTATCTAAGTGAGAGAGAGTTCTTCTTTCAAGGGATACAATCGTCATCAAGGAGATAACTCCTGTTGGTCTATACCACACAATGCATGCAATTGAGTAAGTAAGCTTTAAACAAGAGATTTTAACCACCTATTTTATCAGGAAATTACCAATTAAATTTTAAGCTTTAACCATTAAATGTCCTAACTTTCACATGGCACTGAAATCTGCAAAGAAAATGGTAGATAAATTTTGACCACTGTGACCAGGGGCATGCATCAATTCCATAATATTGATTATTCATTTTTCATGCACTTGACTAACATTTCAGTTTTGCTGACCAACAGGTGAACGAAAGAAAAATTAGACAATGAGAAAAAGATTTAAGTATATTTGCTACCTAAAATCGAACTGACCTGCTTTTATAATGCCATTCTTCTCTGCAGCTCCATTAGGACGGAGAGATTTCACATAGACACCACCTAATTCAGTCTTTGTGTCAATACCTCCCTGTAAAAAACAAAAACAAAAACAAAACTAATAATGTATCATATTTTATCTAAGAGCCTCAGACAAATATGAGAAAGCCCAGAAAGTGCAATGGCTGAAATACAGAAATAAATGTTGATTTCACTTGGGGAAGGGAATGATTGTAAATCTTTTCCCCACTCACTTTTTATAATCAAAAGTTCACAAAGTGCATGCTGGGATATTTTTCTTAGCCAATTGATGTAATGGAATAACCAATCACCCCATAGATGATTACACTATAGGTAGTAAGTACCTATAAAGTCAACTGTCTATAAGAGACTAGGGGAAGAGTGAAAGAGAGAAGATGCAAGCACATCCGACCTTCCAATTAGGGGCACTCAATACTAGATTGACCTGTGTGTATAATGGTACCGTATTTCATATGATACTGGTTGTGTAAAATAAACCTTTCTTCTATTATCCACCTGATGTTAAGTATTTATTCCCTTAGCACGGAATATAACACCAATAAAATGGTCTGCTTTATCTACTAGACAGACCCACTGTATTCGCTTATCTGACTTTGTTTTTGTTTGCAAACACCAACTCATAGTTTGTGAACTCTTTTGTTTGCTTGCCTGTTGATTTGCTTTAAATATATTGTTTGCTTGCTATTTCATTTTTGCCCTTTTTCCTTGTTAATACAAACTTTATTAATTCTGTTCGTTGGCCAATTATGTTATTTATTTTTGTATTTTTTCTGACCATGGCTTCTAAATTGAGAATAAAAATAGCAAAAATAGACATACATAACCCAATAATTTATCGACTGTATCAATGGCACATTTCTAACAAATCAGAAATTATTTTGTATTCATTAGGGCAAAGTCCTAAGTATTAATCTAACAGGAACAGATTTTCTAAAAAAAAAAAAAAAAAAAAAAAAAAAAAAAACACCTTTCAAAAATAATTTAATTCATTTGTATATAAGTCCTGAAAGTTTCATTAAAATTCAACAATTATTTGATTTTTGCAAGAGTTTCTAAATCCATGTGTTTTTCACCGCAAAAATGATGCTAAAATTTCCTGTACTAATTTATGGTCACCCATTGATGGAAGAAAAACAAAATTTTTTAACCAAAACTTTGAACATTCTGAAAAGGATAAAAAAAATATAATTTAATAATCAAAAAATCCTTTGGTCTTTCCTCTTAATAACAACAAAACTTTGGTTTTATTAAGTTTGGGGCATCTTTTCATCAAGTATGCTCATTTCTTAATTTCTTAGCGAATCTGTGGAGCTACTTACTTTCCTCTTAATGATAACAAAGATTTTGATGATAAAACTAAGTTTTCATTATGTTTGTAGCATATTTTCATCATAGTATGCTGATATTTAGTGTTTTTGAGGAGGTATCTCTAATCCTTTAGCTTTCAATTAAAGCTAAAATGTAAGCATCAAGAAAGCTTTTGCATTTTTAAAATTCATTTTAAACCTTATCTATATTTAATTAATACAGGTACCTATTTTTAGGAAATAAAGATAAAAATCTGTTTTGAAAGCTATAAAATTTTAAGAAATTGTAGAAACAAATTTAAGTTTCATCAAAAGTATATTTACTTTATTAAGTCTTGGTTATTGAAAAGAAGATTTATTTTTGTTTATGTAGTATGTTATGTAAACAAAAATAAATCTTTATAATAACCAAAACTAAAAAAGGATTTTATAGATTAAAACTATTATAAAAACAAATTATTGTTATTTTACTGCTTTACAATGAGGACAATTTGTGACACAAGGTCAATTTTTTATGTGACATTGGTGGGAATTCTATACTTTTATTTATAAAAGTAATAAAAATTGTCTCAAAAGAGACCCTGGAAGAACCACAATGTGAATTCATTTTGTGTTTATATTACATAATTTTGATTATAATTATTAAATTAATAATTTCTAATATTAAATGGGTGAATTAACAAATTAACAATATTTAAAAAGAAATTAAAAATAAAAATTTTATTTTGAACTGAAACAGACTTTAAACTAGCAAACTTTATGGAAAGTTTGAGAACTGAGTAGAAACTTGCATATTTCCCTTTTTTTTTTAAACAAGAAAAATAAATTTATATCATACTTAACTTAGGTGTTATTATCTATAGATTTTAGTTTTACTGATAGTTTAAAATTAATAAATATTTATATCTTTTTATCATTACTACCAGAAATGAAAAATTAAGTTTTAAATGAAAAAAAAAAAAAAAATGTGAAAAATTGTTTTTGAAATCAGAAATTAGGTTAAAAATTCTCTGATTCCGATATCCTAAAAAGTTCTGATATTTTTGATTCCAATTAATTGTTCCATCACTATTTTCATTCATACATGTATGTCTAACATTTTTCAGTATTTTACATGTTTTCAAATTCATATTTGTTAAATTCTTTGTTGGTGTTGTGCCAAATGCCATATCTTCTTCAATAGTTTTCCTCAAATAATTCTTATGGAAAGCTTGAGTAATTTTCCTTCATTCTAATCATTGGGAAAACATTCATGAATGAAGAGCAGTAAAAGATGAGCTATTATTATCACCATGAGATATCTTTAATTTTGAGAAGTCACACAAGAGTTGTTCAGACTATTGGACTCATTTTTCATGTTGCTTTATCAAAGCATTTCAGCCAACTAATTCTACAGCCTTCTTCAGGCCTACAATCTGTAAGGATAGAATGGTAGTGAACTCTTTCTTGCTTTCAGAAAAGAAAAAGGAAGATAAGTTCATTCGGAATAAAATTCATATCATGATACATAACTTTTTTCAACCCAACTAAAAATAGAATAGTCATCAGGCTGGAGAAATTTTCTAAGTGCAGCTTAGATGTGGCATCAGGCTGAAAGTATGGAGCACCCATTGGCCTGTAATATGTGATAGTCAACAGACTGCTGTGCAGACATTATGGTGAGCAGATCATGTGACTAAGAACTAATCTTTTTTGACCAATCAGTAGGCATCATAGACTGACACAGTGAATATATTTCTGTGGTCCCTTCAAAAAACATAAATGCTCTGAATTTTACATTAGCCATTTTTATGCTAGTTTTACAAATCAAAATGGATAGATATTGATTCATTACACACTGTGGTGGCTATCCCAGGCTAGGAGCTTAAATCATCAATTGTTGACTTATTTCAGTGAAATGCTAAAGCCTTTTTGTTTTAAAACAAACAATACTAATAATTCCTTAAAACTTTGAAGACAATGTGAGTGAGATGAGAAAGTCAAAAAGTCAAACTTACAATTATGTTGAGTCCTAAAGATCCATCTTTTTTGGATAGGAAACATTCATAAAAAATTTCATTCTGCCTTTGTTTCCAAACTGATCCAAGCTTTTCTCTATTTTAAAAAGAATGGTTTACAATTATCATAATGATGATAATGATAATAGAAATTATATAAATCATTGCTCATCAGTAATGTTTGCCTTAAAGCATTATTGTAATGAAGAAATTAATATTAATAAAAATAAAAATGACAATGATATGAATTTATCATAATCATCATAGTATATAAAAGCCAATCTCAATTCTTTATTGGCTGGTTTGGTTAAACAGATATAGGAAATTAAGTGAACTCTGCACTGAACTTCTGATCTGGAAATAAGCAAACAAGTAGATATGCCAATATGACTTTATGCTACTGTTGAAATATTCAGGTAAAATTAAGTTTTCAAAATCAAGAAAATCAGAAAGTTAGAGACAAAGACAATTGAATTAATTTGTCCAAATAACAAAAATATTTTCAATATTAATTTTATTTCTGTTGCTTTTTTATTGCAATGCTTGGACAGTTTCTTTCTTTCTTTTTTAAAAAAAAAAACAAACAAAAAAACATCTTCCATGACTGATAAAGAAGTGCCATTTAGATAAGACTGAAAGAACTAGCTTCAAATGAGATTCGAACTAATCTCCTTTACTCTCGGATTTATCAAGATAATCATTGTCAGCAGATCCCAAGTGAACTGTCTTCAAATATTTGCAAAATGATTCTTTTTTGAAGAAATTCTTGTTGCAATCTAACACTTGAGTCTCACACTGAACACTGACTATTTTTCAACATAGGAAAATTAAGTTAAATAATAATAATAATAACTGTGAGAAGCGGGGGCAGTGGGGGGAGGGACGTGTCCAATGAGAAAAGGAATGCTACAACCATAAACCTGAGAAAGTTCTTGAACAAGATATTTTATCTAAGCAGTTAAGAAACGGAAGCACAACAAACTGGACATATTTGTAGAAGATAAAGTAGAAAAATAAGGGTTAATCATTGAGCCATTGTGTATTTTTAAAACAAGGATAAAGCAAAAGAAGCAGAGAAAAGCAAGAACCTTTATTTAATTTTTTTTTAAGGAGCCTATTAAGACATTGTTTATTAATTTGGAAGCACGGTGGAGTTATGGATAGCAGCTCACATTGAGAAATCGGAGAGCAGAGTTCGAATTCCAGTCAGATCCATTATATTCACTTACGTGTTAATACTCTTGGGAAAGGTATAAATCCACTTCTCCCCCCACCCAGCTATGGGTAAATAGCAGGACAGAATGGGTTCTATAGCCTTGGATGGCAACAGGTCTATCTCAGAAAGAAATGGCAACCTACTGCGGGAAAAAAACCCACCTTATCAGTTATTCATCGAAAGATACATGATCACCTAAGCGTGTATCATGCATGGCGCATAACTGACTGACTTATTAATTTTGCATTTTTTTTTTTGACTCTTTGAATGATTTTCTGACATCCATCTTTTACTAAGACACCCACCGTGGATTGCATATTGAGAACAAAATTTGACTTTCTACCCTCCCACCCCAAAAAAGCAAAATATATTAGACATGTAAGAGTATCAGTTGATATTTAGAAAATCCAGTCTGACACAAGGACATAATACAACATCAAAATAACTAAGAAAGTCCTGAAAGATTAAATCTGAAGCTGATAGAGAATTGAATTGAACATAAAAGAAAGGGTGACTGCTTCTTATGTTAAATATGCAATCATTCATAAGTGAGATATCTTTCATTTTGAGAAGTCATACAAGAGTTGTTCAGACTATTGGGCTCATTTTTCATGTTGCTTTATCAAAGCATTTCAGCCAACTAATTCTACAGCCTTCTTCAGGTCTACAATCTGTAAGAATAGAAAGGCAGTGATCTCCCAAAGAGACATTTTGAGGAAGCAATAAATAAATGGTGCCGCTATATTGATTAATCAATTATAAACTGCAATATTTGGTCATCTTTGTTTATTTTTTTTTAAGTCTACACCAAAGATTTATTTTGATGTAATGACTTACCTGAATATTGTTTGCTTGTTTTCACTGGAAAGCAATTGTTTTGCGTTTGTCAATGACATGCAATGATGACCACCCCTAGCGTTCCGCTGAGTGGTGGGAGAAGAAGCTGGAGTGGATGAAGCCAAAGGTGTCGATAGAAATTCCAAAGAACACTTCTGGTTATTATAAGGCATGAATGTTGGCAATGAAGGGCTGGGGGGTAAGGTCAGTTTGAATTGAGGAAATTCTGAAACAAAAAAAGAAAGAAATGTTAAAATTTCCTTGGAAATTCACAAACAAAAAATGAATACATGTAAATATTGCCTGAAATCCTAAGATTAGTCATTATGATTATCCAACCTGTTGTTCAGACTAATTTTTGTCATCCGATTAACTCATTATTTAAATATTGCTGATTCCTGAGATTAGTCATTATGATCATCCCACATGTTGTTCAGACTAATAATGCCATCCGATTACATCATTATGTAAATATTGCCTGAAATCCTAAGATTAGTCATTATGATTATCCAACCTGTTGTTCAGACTAATTTTTGTCATCCGATTAACTCATTATTTAAATATTGCTGATTCCTGAGATTAGTCATTATTATTATCCCACATGTTGTTCAGACTAATAATGCCATCTGATTACATCATTATGTAAATATTGCCTGAAATTCTGAGATTAGTCATTATGATTATCTCATATGTTGTTCAAAGATTAGTCATTAATATCCTCATGTTGTTCGACTAATAATGCCATTACTTCATTTTAGCTGATGTACTCTTCCATTTTCCTTAAGTGTATAATTAAGCCAGATTCCTATAAGGACAAAGTTTAACATTTCTACTGGAAAAAAAAAAAAAAAAAAAAAAACATGAAGCAATGTCAAAAGGATAGCTTTTCCCTTGACACTTGTATTACTGTATGTTACCACAACAATTTTTATTATTTTAAAAATCTATTTTTGTAATTTTAATAAAACCTAAAGAAATGAAACTGGATTTATGCATTCCAGTAATAGCAGCATCAAGAGAAAAACTGTCCTTTTGACACACCAATTAACATAGATATAAATGTTAAACTTTACCCTTGTAAGAATCTCAAAAATAAACTCAACCTCTAGTTTTAACTAAAATGAAAAAACCTATGCCTTTTTTACCAACTTGCTTATTATTGTTAAACTTAATTATCCCATTTGCTGATTGGAATCGGTTCAGCAGGGTTAAGAATGAAACAAAAGCTCATGATATTTTCTCAAAGTTGGTCATTTTTAGTTACTTGAAGGTGCTTCAATGTGGTGCAATGGTTAATAAGTTTTGTCTCACTAGAACAATTATGACTGAGTTGTGAATTGAATCCTCACTGGGTACCCCATACTTGAGGCCTTGTGCCACATCTAAGCTATGCTTAGTAAATCAATATTTTTAGTTCCTTGAATGTGATTTGACATGGTTAAATGGTTAGTAGTAAGTTTGTTTTTTCTCTAAAACTATTATGATAGGCTAGTGAATTTGATCCTTACTGGGTTACCTCATACTTGAGGCCTTGTGCCATATCCCAGTGAGGCTTAGTAAATCACTATTTTTAGTTGCTTGAAGGTGCTTTGATGTGTTTAAATGATTAGTAAGTTTCGTCTTGTTAGAGCAATTATGGCAGAATAGTGAGTTTAATCCTCACTGTGTGCCCCATACTTGAGGCCCTGTGCTATATCTAAGCTACATTTATTATTTTTTTTTAGCTGTCTGGTGAATCCATGTCACCAATATCCTTACATTTCTTCTACTTGATAAATGGCACACATGAAGAAAGTAGGAAAATACATTTGGTCACAGTACAGGAGAAAAGTAACAAAGATGAGGATATTAGTTTGAATAACACTTCGGATGATAATTATGATGAGGAGTCTCAAGATTTTAGAAAATATTTCTATCCTTGGCACTAACATTTATTTTTTTGAAAAAAGAGGAACAAAATTAAAAAAAAATGAAAGAAAAGAATGGTTAGAATATTTTTCTCACCAGGTATAGAAAGTCTATTAATGTTGTGGAAAGGTTCAATGCCTGTTTGTTTTTCCATGAAGTTACAGTGAATTCCTCTTGTTGAGACAATTTTTTGTCTCTTGCATTCCTGCAATGATGAGAGGGAGCCTGAAAGTATAGATGTGGAGAATCTAGTTGATGTTGCTTTTGTCTCTTGCAGAGTATCTAACATATCTGGAACAGATACGTGATGTTCTGGAATGTAATGGTCGTTAAAGTAATTAAGAGTTGAACCAGGTGAGTGCCTCCGTGAGGTGGGCAAAGTCCTCGAGATAAAGTCATTGGCACTTCTGGACCAACTTTGGTCCATGGGGAGGGTACAGTTTGTATGAGAAGGGCTGGTCAGTAACTTGGTATTAGGTTTATTGCTGGTTGGTGGCACCGATTGTTTGTTTGGTGTTTTGTGAGATCGTTGAAGTAGTAGTAGCTGGACTGGTGTTGAATGATTATGTTTGTTGATCTGCTCAATGACGTCCTGACAACAGAGGCCAGTCACTGTTGAGCCATTTACTGCAAGGATCTGATCGTTGGGTTTGATGTGACTGTTGAGGTCAGCTGGTCCTCCTGGAGTGAGGCTCTTAACAAAGATGGCCGGCAAAGAGAATGTTTGTTTTCCTTGTCTGCTACCATTGGTACCATTCTTGCAAATGCCAGGAATACTTCCAGCAACAAAGCTGATGCCAATGCTACTTGAACTGTCTTTCTTCAGAACCACCTCTTTCAAAGAAACTAAGTTGGCACCATTAGACAGTCCACTATGGTCATTAAAGTCCAAGATGTGACTAGTGGAACTGATGGCGTTGGTACTGAAGCTGTGAAAATTGAAAGGTGGGATTGGAGAAAGACTGGTCTGAAGCTGGGTATAATGATTATCTACAACAGAGAAACAGAAATAAAAATGAAAATATGGAAATTCTTATACATCATTTTTTTTCTTCTTTTATTTTAATTTTTCAAGTTGCTTTTTTGTGCAATTCTAGTGTTGCTTTTTAGTGCAATTGGAAATAGTTACAGCCAAAACTGTTAGTCTGAGTAAATACAATTTAAGCTGGAAAAAAAAATACTAGTTACAAATCAATAATAATTGACAATAGCTCATCTATTGAAATAAGAATAAAAATGTCATAATACAGTACGGAAAGGAGATCAAATGGTTTTAGAAAAAAAATGCTGTGAATAGAAACAATCCTAATAAATGAAACTAATTGTGTCTTACTTTAAAAGTTTATCTCTGCAGTGGACTCTTCTAGTGACATAAATGTGTTGCATATGTAGTTTCATTTGTGTGTGTGTGTGTGTGTGTGTGTGTATATATATATATATATATATATATAATAAAATAACAGTTGATGATTAGTAGGGATAATTCCAAGGAGGATATTAATCCAAAGAGAGCTCAATGTAAGAACAGAGCAATATAATAATGAGTACAGACAATCCTTAAAAATCCATTTGGTTATAATTTATTTTGTGGACTCTTACATCCATCTCTTCAGACCAGCATTTTGTTACTAAATATAGTCAATTTATTAACAAAACGCTGGTCTGAAAAAGATGGAATAAAAAGTCCACAAAATAAATTATAACCAAGTGGATTTTTAAAGATTCTGCATTCATTAATATATATATATATATATATGTATGTGTGTGTGTGTGTGTGTGTGTGTGTTTCTTAAAAAAAAAAAAAAAAAAAAACACCTTAAAATGAGATATTTTTATAGATTAAAATTTCACTAAATAGTGTATTTGCTTTATTTTTTTGTCTTCTGCCTTCTCTATCAGAAAGTTCAAATTTGGATTCATCTGTCTACAATATATTTTGCTAAATTATGAATATTTTGTATGAGAAACATATTGTTTTTCATCATTAACTCAGTAGACAAAAAGGCTGGATATTTCATTCAGGTCAAGAGAATCATGAAAAAAGAACAATATTATCCAATTTTGTAAAGACACATGCTATACAGCAAGACAATGATCTCAAAAATTCTTCTAAAATAAGTCAAAATTACTTTGAGTGAGAAAAAAAAATAAATTTTTTTTTTTGTAAATTATGCCCTGTCTGCCTCAATTGGATAGGAGAATTTGAAGAGAATACCCAAAGAGTGAGTGTGAACTTTTCTTAGTGCTTGAAGAATGCTTGGGAATGTTTGTTATCTACTTTTTTTTCTTATAAGCTGTTGTAAAGAATTTAAAGAATTTGTAAAAGCAGTAATTAAGGCAGGTGATGGTTTTATTGATGAAAACAAAATATGATGATGTTGTATGATAGTTTTTTTTTTTTTTTATAGCTAAGTGCATATTTTTTGTCAAAATAAAACAAATACTCTACTTACTGAAATTTTATCTTTTACTTTAAAAAAAATACAAAAATATCTCCTTTTAAGGTATTTTTTCTTTTTTAAAGAAATACAGGATGGCCCCCAACTTATTGCCTGTAGTATATATATATATATATATATATATACATACACACACACACAATACATTTGCTCTCTCTCATATATATATATATATATATACACACACACACACACAACAACCCACCCCACACAACAACCCACCCACCTTACATTATACATTTACAACCCATTTATATATATATATATATATATATATATATATATATATATATATATATATAAAAAAGTTGGATATTTTTACTATAGAAATGCATTGGTCAGATACTGTTTTTTTTTTTTTACTAGAGAAATCATTGTTATAGAAATGTATTGTAAGTTACAAGTGTGATGCTAAAATAGGTTTTAGTTTTGCATTATTTCTTTTTGGGTTGCATTTCCACTTTACCAATCAAATCTCAAGCAAAGATGGCACAATTTACAGGATTGCAGGGAGTTATTCTCTTCCAGTAAAAATTTATTTTATATGAACTTTTGAGATGAAACCTTTATCCTTAATGTCAATTAAGGATCATCTTTATGGTTTTTATGGGGTTTTTTTGCATTTTTTTTGTTTTCTTTTTTTAGCTTTTATTAAAAGATGGTAATAGTGCTTGAATAATAATATGGAATATATCTTACCTTTAGAATATTTTACATGAAGTGATGATGGGGGTGATAGAAGTGATGGGCTAGAACCTGCCAGACAAAAAAAAAAGACATTTTTTGAAAATTAAAACTGTAAAGATGGTATTGAAACTGGCAACTCAGGCATCATTGTCCTTAGTGTATTATTTTTGAAATGTTTTTTAATCTTAGCTTAGTCTGGCACAAGACCACAAAAATGAACACTTAAAGAGGCTTGAACTCACTACACTTATATTATAAGTGATTGACTTGTTAACCATTGTCCTATGCTAATAATCTGTGTGTGTGTGTGTGTGTGTGTGTGTGTGTGTGTGTGTATATATAGTCAGGTTTGCTTTTACATATGTGTGTTTATATATATCAGGGGTAGGCAAACTTGCTTAATGTAAGAGCTATATACGATAAAGTTCAGATGTTTGAGAGCTGCAAGACATGAATAAAATTTACACAAAGGTTTTTGTTACATACACGTGAAGATTAAACTTACATTTTAATCCAATGGAGTCTCAATTCATATCCAGTAAATAATTATAAAACTGGAAATTTTTCTTATTTATCTTTTTATATTAACTGTGATGAAAAAAGGAGTTCAGCCAACATATTTCCATGAGACACATATTAATGATCAAAGAGCCAAATATGGCCACCCCTGATATATATATATGCATATATATCTGCATGCATTCAAGTGTATGTGTAAATAAATTAAATATTAAAATCCCAAAAATTACTTTTATTGAAGTTTGAATTTGTTTTTAAAATCTATATAATAAATGCGAATATCAGTGTGTCACACTTTCCAACTTTACACAGAGGCTGTACCCCAACATATCATATCATTTTGGAATCAGACCAACACTGAACAAATTAAAAACATTCCAGGCCAGATCTTGACCCACAATCCTGAAATTTTGGATTCTCAAGTTTTCATTAATGTGATTGTTTTCAGTGATTTTTTGTGACAAATCTTTTGTATGATAACAATTTTTATTACTTGGAAATAAATTTGGGAATAATTGAAATCAATCGTGAAATCCAGTGAAAGTCATACATGAAATAAAAATAATTGTTTGTATGAAAAGTAAGGACTTAACTACATATATAAAATTGTCTTTAAATTAAGTGGTGGCAGAAGAATTATCATTTAACTTTTAAAAGGTAAAAAGGTATTATTTTCAATTATTCCCAAATTATTTCCAAGTTATAAAAATTGTTACACAAATTTGTTGTAAAAGATCCAGACAAAAAAAAGAAAAAAGAAGCCAAAAACAGCCATAGTAATGAAAACTTGGGAATCCAAAATTTCAGGATTGTGTGTCTGGATCTGACCCAGAATGTTTTTAATTTGCTCACAGAGTCGACCTGATTCCAAAATGGTATGATATGTTGGGCTATGGCCTCTAGGAGTAAAGTGAAAAAAGTGTGACACAGTGATATTGGCATTTATTATATAGAAGAATCCTGTAAAACAACTTTAATCATCCTAAAAAAGGTTTTAACTGTCCCAATGTTGACTTTTTTCTTTTTCAAAAGTTTATCATTTACAGTTGTAGCATAATAAAAACACAATTAAAATGTTTGGGGAAAAAAAAAAAAAAAAAAAAAAAAATTTCACATTTAAAAATGAATAAATGTAAAAATAAGAGTTAAATTTTAGTATAATTTTTTTTTTTTTTAAAAATAAAAACCACACATTTATTTAATTTAGATATTTGTGTTAAATAACTAAATAATTTTATATGAAAATGTCCTTTTTAATTTCAATGTTCAGAGAAATTTTTATTATACTTTAAGAATTGTGTTCATTTTCACTGTCTCATGTACATATATATGAATAAAGACAAAAGGAAAACTTATCTTAGCTGACATGTTTTGTGCTCTGATGGACTGCATTAAGGCAAATATAAGGATTTTATTTTGCGACAATTATTCATATTGTCCTTTTAGATATATTTTTTAGTTAGATTTAAAACTTTTTCCACACACACACATATTACACTAGATAAAATAATGAAACAGCCATTAAAATGATGTACATTTATTTATCTTTGGAGGAGTATGGATTGATACTTTTTTTTGAAGGGCATGTAAGTGAATGTAACAAATGGTTATGGTAATTTACCCATGCACGCATGGATTCTCCTAGCTATAAATAGGAGCAGGTACTGCCTTTTGGAGAAGGAAGTTTCCAGCAGTCAGTTCTGACAGTTGGACCGATCATTCTTGCTGTAACACTCTTGTTTGTATTACTGTTTCTGTTAATATATTTGTTTAACTTAATCCCTTTCTTGTGTCTTTATTTCTGGCCCTAACAAGGCCACAACACAAACCCTACCAAAAATTGAACTCAGCTCTTTGATTTCTCATTTTGAGCAACTATCCATTTCAACCCCTGAACATCTTCTGTTAGCACACGATGAAACAATTTATAATTATGTTATTATTTCAGTGTTTTATATTTAGATAATGTTCTTTTTTTTAACATCAATATTCTTTGGATAAATAGGACAGATGCAGGTAAATGTAGAAGGAAAAAAAAACAAAATGGATGATGTTACAAACCTGTAAGTCGGGCAGCACCAAGAGTGCCTTTTTGAGCATGCAAACGTGCAGATAACTGCATTGGTGCCAGTGTATCAAGTGAATGCACTGAAGAAAGCAAACAGTAGGATGGTTTTGCAGGATGCAAAACAGAAGCAAGAGAATCATGCAAGTTGGAACTGGAATGGCGGTAAATTGGCTTTTGCGTGCTGCCACTGAAGAAAGGTTAAACAAAAAGATGCACATATGTTCCAAGTTAATAATGACATAAAAAACAGGATAGAAGCAAAATACTTGCAGGCAAAGCTCAGAAGGTAAAACAAAGAATTTTCAAATTGTTATCCTCCTCTTTGTTGTTTTTAACACACGATCTTCAGCCAAGATACTTTTCAACAAATATTCCAATCTTGCAAAAATCTTTTGAGTAACTATTTTCATCTTTTAAAAAATTACTTTTTTCTTTATCTTTTAGCACAATATTTTTAAGGTATATTAGGTGGTCTGCACTTGTCAGTACTTTTTTTCTTTCCTTTTGCATATCTTAAATTAAAACCACTAACAGAATCTCATGACTGAGTGTTAAGGCCTTAATCCTACTAACTCAAGGCCTTAACACTATCTTCCCTTCTTTCTTTCATTTGCTTACTGAAACCAATTAACTTCTTTTCCCCTCTTTCCATGCGATAAAAACAGAATAGTTCATTATTTACATGGTATTGGCAGGATCATGCAAACTAATTGGAATAATTTACTATATAATTTATTTTACTTCAAATCATTACTGGTTATTGATATTTATGAAAAAATGCTCTAAAGAAAGTGATTAAAGTAAAAATCAGTATTTTCAGATGAGATTTGTTTCTGTTGATTTAATCACAATGTTTAATTGCAAACACTTTGCTCAGATCCTTCAATCAGTAGGCCAAGCATAGGTATAAACAACTTATAGGAGTCACTGTTTAAGAAAAGAACAGAAATTGGATTTGTGGCTCTGAAAATCACCAGCTGAATATTCCTCAAAACAAATGTCAGTGAATTTCATTTGATTTCCTGGAGGTTCACTTTGAAGCTCTGTGGGAGCAATTTAGGCTATGTGGGGGGTAAGCTTGCCATATTGGGCTTACAAATAGTAAATTAGGCTACATTTAAAAGTCATGCGCTAGTAAATTTTGAATTGAATTTCTTGTTATTAGCTCAGCTTAGTTTGAAAAGTAATCACAAGAAATTAAAAATTTCATGGAGTTGGCCTTTCAAAATAGCCTCACCCCAATCTGGCAACCCTGGTGTGGAGCATAGTTCTAAGATAAAAATGTATGGGTGAGAAAATGTCTCAAGTGTCTACATTCCAAAATGATGAACCTTGACGTGACGATTGTGTTAAAAAACAAGAAAGTTGAAGAAATTAATCTAAATAAACAAATATAAACATGCCAAAATAAATTCCTGATTAAACTTATTAAATTGCAGACAAAATGAATGAAATAGGCAATAATAAAAACCTGTCAGAATTATAAATGATTTGCTTCTTTACCAAACAAAGAGCAAAGAGATAGATACTGGTTGGCTGACACAAGTTGGATGCCAGACAATATAAAATATTGGAAAAACAGAAAATGTCAATTGAACTATTTTTTCAGAAATTTATATAATAGATTTAATCAGTTTATTGATTTTTCTATTGGTGTGGAAAACAACAATAGATTTTTTTTAATATAATTTCTATAAAATAAATTACAATAATATATATATATATATATATATATATATATATATATATATATATATATATATATATATATTTGTGGCAGAAAATTCTCTTTTAGGCATGTCTGATTGAATAAATTTCAAACATTATTTCTGCTTATTTTTATCATAATCCTTTCATATTCACAAATATATTTCTGTATATTACAATTTTAATAAGGCAAGAAATGCACTGTAATAATTTTTTCCCTTACCAGTTGCACCCCTGATGATGAAAGAGATGGAAAGTACTTTGGAAATTTTTTTTTTTTTTTTTTAAGCATTTCACCCCAAGCAAGGCGGGGAGCCACTAGGACGCAAGGGATTACAGAAAATAGGAAGATCAGATAGGAGTGATAGAAGAAAGGATGAGGGTAGTAGATAGATTAAGGCAACTGGAGATGTCGATTGACATTACACTTGAATAGCTGGAGATTATAACTCTCAGGGAAACAGGAGAAGGGAAGAGAGTTCCACAGGCGAGAGGTGCGAGACATGAAGCTATTAGAGTAGTAGAGACGGCTACATTTATGAGTTTCGACAGTGAAGGGGTGAGAGCGGGATGCCAGCCTCGTAGGGCGCTTGAACTCAAAAGTGATTTTCACTGTTACAGTGCATTTCTTGTCTTATTCAGTTGTAATATATGGAAAAATATTTGTAAATATGAAAGGATTATGAAAAAAAATAAACAGACATGTTTCCAATTTATTCAATAAGACATATATATATATATATAATATATATATATATATGTGAAAAGTGTATATAAATATAAATAAATATATATATGTATAATTATTTATATATTATATATGAATACGATCACTAAAGCGTGAAACCCAGGGTCACAAACTCACATCTATCCAACCAAATATATATATATATATATATATATATATATAAAAACTCAGATGAAAAACCTGAATAATACAATTTTTAAACAAATTGGCATCCAAGGAAATATTCACAAAGAACCAAAAACCTCTGAATAGGGCAAAAGAATTCGTCCAGTACCTTAAATTTCTGGTACAAAGAAAAAACAAAAAAACAAAAAAAAACCCAGTGATTAAAAAGTTAAAATGAAGAGTTCTCAATACGCACTTTAATCAAGTGTTTTTTTATATCTTTTTAGGCTTCTGCTAATTTTAGGATTTAGCCGTAATTTTCTCAATAAATTTGTTCCTCGTTAATTTCTCCTTAGCCAGTTCACCCTGATGATCCCATGTGGTGAGACCTGACTCATTAGGATTTATTTATTTTTCACATTACATATATACATACACACACATATATATATATATATATATATATATATATATATATATATATATATATATATATATATATATATATATATATTATTTATATATTATATCTGCTCAGTACTTATTGGAAAGCGCTCAATATCAGTGATAGAGCTAACATATTTAGTTGGGTTGATGTGAGTTTGTGGCCCAGGGTTTCACGCTCTCTGTGATTGTTAGACAAACTGATTAATTTTTTAAATTTTGAGTTTATGGTTGTGTATATCGGTGTTCTATGGTATGCATGTAACACATGGATGCGAATATACGCCCAGTCCTACACTGTTCATATATGTTTATGTGAACTGCAATGCGTAAACTTGTGTGTATGTATATCTACGTGTGTATGAGTGGCGCTCCGACGATAATTTTTCTCCCAATACCATAGAACAGATATATGCAACAGTAAATAAATTTCAAAAATTAATCAGATTTTTCCAACTGTGTGTGTGTGTGTTTGTATGTATATATATATATATATATATATACACACACACACACACACACACAGTTAGAAAAATCCTCAGATATCACAACAGGAAAAAAAATTTATTAACAAAAAAAAAAAAAAACAAAAAAACAAAACATCTGAGCAGGGGCGAAACAAGTCATCCAGTACCTTAAGTTTTTAGTCCAAAGAAAAATCCAAGTGCGTAATAAAGCTAAAACTTTTAGGTGAAACCTAGGTAGGTTGTCCCTGGCTCTTTAGGATTTATTCTCTCTCTCTCATATATGCAAGTTAAGAATGCAGATTTTTATCAGTTGGTATGCAATGGAACATGCAGAGAATGTTTTGCAAAATAATAAAGGCTAACCTTAGTTGAACAGAAACTTTATGATCTTCAGTTGGAAGCTGAGAGACAGGAGATGATAACTGGAAATAGAAAATTAAAAATAAATTTAAATAAAAAATTGATGAATCATTTTTCAAGTTAATGCAAAAATTTCAGAATCACTTTGATTTTATTTTATTAAATTCTGATTAACCTTTTTCTCTTCCTATTTAGATCAAGAAATGAAAAGACCACATTTTTTCGGAAAATGGGGTTGAGATAAAAATAAATAGATAAAACATAAGTATTAAGGATATTTGATAACAAAGAGGGTCTTTGTGCAGATGACTAATTAATCAAAGTCCCTGTTCGGACTGTTATCCTTACAAGCTCTCATTCATACCATTTTACCCAGTTCCCCGTGCTTGGCAGTTGGGATCACTCTAACATCCATTATTGGTGAAATTCAACACCCATATTTCAATCCTTAGATATCTCACAATGCTTCAAGGAAATAAAAGAATTTACTGAAGTTGAACTGCATGAGTGTGATGATAGCAACTTTGATATTTTCTCATTGTTGATAGCTTTGACAATAGAATTTGTTCTTTCTGCTAGAAATTTGCTATCTTTCAGGAAGGTCGCCTGAATTAAGAAAATCATTAGAATCAAAACATCACCTGGAACACAAGCAAAAACCTACGACCTGTTGAAGTGAATAAAAAGACATGCCACATAATTAATTTCAGATTTCCATTAGACGACACAGGTCCGGTGAGAGAGATGAACAATGGAAATAGCCGTGCATAATTCATGCATTCTCAAGTGAATTGTAATATTGGGAAATTGTGGTTGCCGGCAAAAGTTCAGATTAAATATATGGTGACTGGAATTGCTGGCTATATCATTAGGTCATTACTTTTACAGATATATCGAGCAGACAAATACTTATCCAGTTGTAAAAGATTACCAGGACATATACGTGCAAATGGGGGTAGTGGGTAGTGGTCAGGGGTTGAAAAAAAGATGTGTGTTTGTGTGTGTGAGAGGAGGGGGGGTCCCTTCAAATTTTGGTTTTTTTCTTCTTCTTATATCCAAAAGAATCAGAGTAAAATACACATTGGAATGACTTTCATATGAAAATGATTAATGTTGGCTTGAAGAATTAGAAAAGCCATTTTTCTAAATCTATAGCAGAAAAGAGTGTCATACCTGGTACATCTCATCATCTTCATCTTCTTCTTCCAAATCAGCAAATTCAATGTCTGCAAACATGGGTGGTTCGGGAACTGCAAATTTAATAGCAAATTAAATTGATTCTTTTTTTTTTTTTTTTAAATTTCTTAACCTATAAGTTTATGTAGAATTCTTTAAATTTATTTTTATATTTTTCTAAAAATTATTTATTTTTGAAAACTTTCTTCAATTAAATAAAACTTAAACACAAAATTTAAAATGACTTTGATTAATGATATATTCTAAGAATCTCGACCTGATGAAATGCTGGTAACTCTATGATTCTAGAAAACAATATCCTCACCTAGTTTTTTGTTTACATTATATATTTTCATTAAAAAAAAAAAAAAAAAAAACTTACGTGGCTTATTATTTTGGAGTGCTGACATCATGTGAGATTGGGAACATATTTTCAGTTGGAATTTGTGTTGGTCAGTAGACATTTGCAGTAGATATCGTCCCCTGATATAAAAAGGATAAAAATAAATAAAATCAGATTAATTTTATTGATTATCAGTTTTGATTGAATGTATCATGTGTGGAGTGAAGAAGGAAATAGACACCAAGACAGTCAATCATCAAATGGTAAAATAATGACTTCAGAGGCAGAGGATTCACACATCCTTTTTGGTTAATAATTTAACCCTTTCAAAATAAATACTTAGCATTTTTCTACAAATGGCTCACATTCCTGTCAATAATAAAAATATGCTTCATGATCCCTTTGAAGACTACATAAAGTCTCTAGATGGACAAAAGCAGTAAGGGATGGCAAACTTCAAAGAGTCCCTTACTCATTTGCCTGTCTTCCTCACCAAGCTACGTGACACTTACACTATTCCTCAACCAAGCTACGTGACATTAAAAGAGACAAACAGGTTTACTCACTTTCGATGGCTATTTGTGTAGAAATAAACCTTTAAAGGTTTTCCTCCGACAGTTGGGTCTGGTTTAACTTGGACAGTAATACGCTTTCCTTTAAATGAAAGTTTGTCAACCATGGCCCATGGCTGTCGTTCAACAATTACCCGTTCTTTTTTCAAGTTCTCTGCAATGATCATACTGTGTGCCCCAATACCAATCCATGATATGTTGTTTGGGTTTTCATTTTTGGTCTGGAAAATAGAAAAAAAAATTCAAACAGTTTGAAATAATAAATAAACATATTTAACTGAATATTATTCAAGTCTTGCTAAACTTTAATTAAATTCTAAGATTAAATGTTTGTTCTGATTAATTTTTTTAATCAATTTTCTTCATCTTATTCTTTCGCTTTTAATCCTAACATTCTCACTCAAATATCTAGCAATCATTAAAGTAGTGTGACATCAAAATAAAGACGTAACTTTAAACAAGGTTTGATCTTACATCACTTATCTTTGGATCTTGTCCGAGTTCTGAGATAAAAAATAATTTTCATTATTCCATGAGTTTTTCAGGTTATTATCTTTATTGTTTTTATGCAACATTTAGGCTGATATTTTCTTTAGCCTTCTTAGATGTTCCTAGCTCTACTGAAGTATTTTCCTTATCCTTTCTTTTTTAGACTATTATCTTTATTGTCTTTAACACCCTTTTTGTGCTGAGATATCTGCAAAATATTTTAGTTGAATCTTGCATTTAGTGATCTTTAAAAACCAATTGATACTTTAAAAAAAAATTCATTTTCATATCCTCAACTAGAACATGACTCTAGTGTTGAGAATTTTGGTTTGCAATGCTAATCTTAGAACAAACGAAAGTATATATATATATATATATATATATTTCTCAAGTACTTTCAATCTTCTGAGCTCATCTTCACGGGTGTATGCTAAGCATGACTGTCAACCATTGCATTTGAAAGCAAAAAGAAAAATTAAAGTAATGGATATCAAAAAACAGTTTTGTATTACTATGTACACCTCTGAAGATGATCTTGGAAGAAGATTGATAGTACTTGAGGAAATGGAAAATAAAAACGATTTTCAAAGTTATAGCACATTTCTCATATCATCTAATTGCAATACACGGAAGGTTATCTGTGAGTATGAATGGATTTTATCAAAAATAAGCAGATATAATGTCCGTAATTTATAAAATCAACAAATCAACTTTTGAATGTTGCTACTATAAGAGGAAGAGGACAAATTACATAAGTTTGTAGTGAAAAGATTTTAATTCACATATCTTGATTTTATGCAAAGAAATAATAAAAAGAAGATTTATTGGCAACCTACTCACTTTGTAAACTTTATGGAAATGTGTCCCATATTCTGGAAGCTCTTGAACAAGCTGTGGGGAAAAAATTGAAGTAAAGACAATAAAAGAAAAATGCAATCTCCGTTTTTGGTAATAATAATAATAATAATTGACAGATTTTTTTTAAGAATAATTATTGGTGGTGGATTTCTTGAAGTAACCAGAACAATGACCATTTTGTGTGTGTGTGTGTGGGAATAAAGCAAAATTTTTAGACGCCACAAACACAGTGCCCAATGTAAGGGGTGTACACACACACACACACACAAAAAAAAAAAAAAAAAAACAAAACAAAAAACAAAAAAAAACAAACAAACCAGAGCAAACAAAATATATGAAAAACAGTACTTAAAGGTCACTGTTGTCTGTGACTAAAAGTTTAATGTGGATGTAAAGGTGATAATGTTAGCGACCACAATCCTCAGGTGGTAAAAAGTAATATAATACTCATAAAAGAATAGTAAGTGTAGAGAAGACTATTCTTTTCAGAATATTATATTACTTTTTACTGCCTGAGGATTGTGTGATAATAACATAACCACCTTTATGGCCACATGAGCCTTTTAATTGTGGATTGCATTGGCATTTAAGTAGCGTTATATATAGTCAAAAAAAAAGAATGTTTAACATCAAAAAGCATAAGGAAAATTAATTCATTTTAATAATATGTGGAAATATGCACTTTTTGCCTGAAGAAGGTCGTGAGACCCAAAACACGCTCTGCAAAATAATGAAAAATAAATTACAGTCAAAAACGTTTGCGGTTTCTCTCTTCTTTTTAAAATATACACTTTTCTCTCATTGGAACAACTATGTTGTAACCGAGGGAAGGTTACTGAATAGAATAATCGCACAAAGGTTGGTAATGAAGATAATACATAGGACAAGAACAACACATGTAAGATTTGCCAGCGGCACATACAAGTAGTCAACTGCAGACTAATATACAGTATTTACTACTGCATTTATGTGAATGAGACATACCCAGTATCATCTGTAGGTATGCTACAACAAATATATATACATATATATATAGACACACACACGACACACATTCAACTCCAAACTGGCACATAAGTAATAAGTGAAGCTTGTAATTCTACTGACCCGAATGAATTTAGCCATGGCATCATCTTGGCTTAATCCATTGATTGACCTGTGTGCATCTGGAGTGTGATCTCTGATAAATCCTGTACCATACAGCTGCAGGATACGTTTACTGAAGTAGTACTCAGGCACAAAATAGTTTCGTCCCATCAACTCTTTCTGGTAATTACCACATTCTACTTGCAGAGCAAAGGCTGCCAATGAAAGCGCTCGATTCTCATCACACTCTAACCGTTCCTCAAGGATGTCTTGACGAAGTTGCAGGTAGAGTAAATGTTGATGGCTGTGAGGTGAGAAAGAAAATAAAAAAAAGGATCATTAAAATGAATGTCTGATTTCTTCTGCTCTTTAGAGAATGGACTTTTTTTTTAAATTTAGAAAACTAGCTGCTAAATATATTAAAAAAAAAAAAATCTCCATTTCAAATTTCACCTTCATTTATATACTTTGAATCATATTATTGAGTGGACAGTACATCTGACTTTATTTTGTTTTCTTTTAGACTAATTTCTTCTTTGTTTTGTTGTATTTTTCCCCCAACATTTCCATCTCTGGGCTCTCAGGCATTTTTTCCTTATTTGCTAAATTTGGGTGACTTGTTCCAATGGCACATGTAATTCTATTTACATCACATCCTGTATTTGTGTTCGCAAAATCCAGGAACAAACCTCCCCTAACCTATGCATTGAAACTGAGACATTTCATTGAATCTCAGCAAAATTTTACTAGCACCCACATTGTTAGGTGAACCTCAAATTCACCTAACAATACCTATATATTTTATCTATATAGTTCATATCATATATTTTATATATTATCTACATTATATATTTTATAAAGAATGCCTGATTAAACCATTATATTCCTCCACAAAATCTGGCATTAAATATAAAATAAAAATCAAAATCAGGTATTAATTATAGTCAAATTTTTATATCCCAGTATTTAAGTTTTACTGTTTAAGTAATTGGGCAAACACTCTCTCATAAGTACCTTACATGCTCAGGCAGTAACAGCAGAAAGCTGTTACCCACTTTATTCCACATATCTATTCAGTCACCTCCCATGTTTTATAAATCTTGGTGATGGTCAACGAATTGGTATTTTTTTTTTCTTTTTTCACAAGGACATCTTTATGTCTGAAACTTACTTTGTATCAAGAATGCTGGTTCCATAATATTTGATTCTGAAGAACAAGATGAATGTGATAGTTGCATATCCTTTGCCCCCTTCTCTCCAACCGTCAGGGGCCACTTTGTGCAACTTTGTGTCTTGGTCCAGAAAGAAATGTTCTCCATCTGGGGGAGAAAAAGATAACAGAAAATAACAACTTGAGCATCAGGAGAACTGAAGAATTACAAAATAAATTAGTTTTGAGTTACGTAAGTAACTGAAATTGAATCTGCAAACAAAGAGAAATAAAATATATTTCATTGTCCCATTTTCAGCATCTTCAGCCAATGTATAAAGAAAGAAAATGACCCTAGTATTATTTTTTAGACAAAAAAGTATAATACAAAAGTAAAAGGAGTGGTTTTAGTATTACTAGGAGTAGTAGTAGTAATAATAATAATAATAACAAAAATTATAACAACAGAAACATAATAATAATAATAATAATAATAATAATAAAGTAATCTATTAAGAGAACTCCTGATTTGTCATTCTACAGGCTGTGTAGTAAAGCTACTGAAAGTGTGCAACAATTGGTTACACTCAAATGGCATAAAAAGAGTGAAGCTGACACCATGACAAAGCAATCCCCAGAGTACACTGGGAACCATATAGTTCTCATATATGGCCTTTGAGTGCACACACTGGTACCATTATTCATCACTGTTAGTAGCTGATAATCAGCAAGTGAAGTTTATCCTGACTGATAAGTGCTTGGAGAGCAATCATCCTGAACTGCATCATTCAGTAGACAGTTTTATTTTGGTTTCTTTTAAGAGTAATTTCCTTGTTTTTGTCACACTTTATCCCAACATTTAGGCCACTAACTCTCTGGCCTTCCTTGCTTATCTATTGTATTCTGAAATGTTGAACCTTATTCTGAGGGGGCTGGTACATCCCTCCCATTTACACCACATCCAGTAATGGTTTTGTCATTTTTTGGTCATCCATACTTCAGCTATCCCACGAGAGACTGGAAAATGTAAATAGGTTTTCATCACATTTGGGTAAAGGAAATTGACAATATCACTTTGTATGTTTTGTGCATGACAAAGGAACAGACAATGGCTTATATATGAGAATATATTTTTTAAAAGAAAGAATTAATTTATTACCATAGATGTAGGTAAGACCAAAGTAAGATTGGATCTCATGAAGCGCCATGTGGGAGATGACAGCTTGGAATAACTGTTTGCTTGTAGTGGATGGATCGCACATAACCTCAAGTTTCTGTCCATTCAGTAGGACTATGATTATTCGACGGGCATTGGCTGGATTTTTTGCACTCTGAAGAAAAAAAACAATACAATGAATGAAGACGTACAAAATATTTGTGCAATTTGATACACACACACACACACACACACACACATCAACACTAAAAAAAAATGTTATTGTAGAAATAAAATCAAATGACCATTACAGGAAAATGCAGAGAGAAAAACATTATATATAGTGAAAATGAAAAACAAAAGAAAACTGAGGAGAGAAGATTTGATTAAAAAGAATATAAACTTGTAATTCCAAAGGAAAATTCATTTTTAAAATAAATATATTTTGGAAAGCTTCTGCAATCATTGATCACTCTTGAGAAATAAATGAAACAGTGGCTAAGCTACATTTGATACGTTATAAATTCAAATTAACAGAAAAAATGTTTTTTTTCCTCCATTAATTTGAATTTATAACATATACAATAGTAGTAGTTATTGTATTTTCATCTAGCCCAGAATTCACAATTTTAGTGGTATAATTATAATTATAGTGGTATAAAAATATAAATCTTATTGGATAATTCTTCTTATTGGATAACAGATAAAACCATAATTAGTTTTAATTGTATTTATCCTGCCCCTTCACCCCAATTGTGATTTCTTTTAATGGGGGCAAGAGTCTGGGGGGAGGGGGAGATGATGTCAGTTTTCCTGATACCCAAAAAAGAGGACAATAGTCTGTATGTAAATATTAACATTCTCAATTTTACTTCTTTTTGGTCTGCCAGTTGAGTTTCTTTCAAATGTTTTATTTGTAATAACTTAGAAAACGTAAAAGTAAAAGCTAAATTGATTTTTGGCACAGAAGTAGTGTAGACAAAGAGGCATCCTCTTTCAAAATTTCACAATACAAAAAGCCCTTAGAGTTTTTAAAAAAGAACCCATTTTTGTGGCAAAATATTACGAATACACATACTCTGAATATATAAAAAAAAGTTTTTATGTTAAGATATATATATATATATATATATATATATATATGAAGAAATATAGTCTTAAGATGTGCTATATTTATGGGATAAAGTGCTTGATATCAGAGATAGAGCGTGTGTAAATATAAAAGCGAACATAGAAGTCAACACTTAGAGGCAAAGTAATTTCAAATTAATTTCTTCGTAGATTGTTTTTAAAATTTTAGATATTTATCAAACCTTAACCTCCCAAATATGCACGTTAAAGTAACGCGAACTGACAGCGTCTAGGAATTTGAATGAAACCTGTCGTGTAATTTATTGGGGCTGTTGTAACGCGTCTTCCTTAATGTAGCCCTTATCGCCCACCCCATAACCACATTTATCTAGAGACGAGATGCGTTAGATTTGAGCAACATCCAGCCGACACACTGGGGTTAAAATAGGAAACTAAAATGATACATATGACACACTCATATCCTCTCTCCCACTTCACTTCCTCACTTCGTTAACTTTGCGTATACTTGATGAGGTCCGTAAAAAACATGTGAATTTCTTTTCATTCTTCATTTCAGCTTTTGGAAGTAAAGTCTGATGATCCAGAACCCTGTTAAAGGGGTTATGGTGAAATAGCTTATTACATGGAATCTTAACGTGGTCTGTCTTTTATTCAATATATATATATATATATATATATATATATATATATATATATATATGTATGTATGTATGTATGTATGTATGTAAATAACAATATCGACAAATTTAAAGATTGAATTTAATGTAAATAGTGTAATTTTACTTACCTCACCACTTAAAAGCATATTCAGTTTAATCAATGGCTTCCGACCACGGCAAATGAATTCTGGTCCATTGTATTCCTTGAGAAAAAATTCCAGATGCAAACCAGTATTATCAATATTATTTTTGTATCAATCAGTGCAGTCAAAATTAAAAAAAAAAAAAAAACAATATTCATATATAGACATAAATTTGGGGAAATTATTCCAACATTTGAATGGATTTTGGAAAGAGATAAAATTTTAAACTTCTATTCAAAAGACTATTTTCATTCGTCAAACTGAAGATTTCTTTCTTTTTTTTTTTTTTTTTTTTACTGTATAAATTTGCATCTTTAACAAGTGTATCAAATTAAATTCATAGTTTGATAATTTAGTAACATGTGTTAAATTAAACAAATATTAAGAATAAAAGAAAAAAGTTAAATAACCAAAGAAAATTCATTTTACAAGAAATTCTTTTTGAATACTTGAGAAACATATACATATTTACTTTTCTGTGAAACATGTGAGAAAAAATCCTGGAAGATCTACTCATGTGTTGTCTTTACTGATTAGAAAAGATTCCTTCTTGGCATCATCTTGTATTATTGAAGTTGTATCAAATTAAGAGGGTTTGGTAAAAATATTTAGATCCTTTTCTTTAGAAATGGAGAACATCTTAATTTTTCTATGGGTCTTGCAATACAATCCACTATTCAGTGTTTACAAATCAGTTAGTTGGAGAAGAAGAAATTATAAACAGATTTTACTGCCATAATCCAGTCACATTACAGACAGATTACTTTACATATAAGTGGAACTCTTCTTTTAGAAGTAAAAAAAATCTATTTACTTTCAGTTGACTGTATTACAGCAGATGGTGAAGATACTATGTATTTATTGTTTTTTCTTCTTAGAAAAACTATGGATTTCTGTTTTGTGAATGTTATCATAAAATAACATTATTAGGCACAAGAAAAAAAAAACTATTTAAAGTTTAGTTTACTTTGATATTTTACTAACAATCTTTGCTATTAAAAGCTGCTCAAGTTTAAAATTACAGGAAGTACAGACGGAAGACAGTGGCAGATCACTTCTGAATACTTATCTTGCTTCTCTTGCTTTTAGTGCATACTTGCAAAACTCAGATAGAAATGATATACAATGATGCATCAACAACTTCAATTGTCATAAATGATATTTAAAGTCTTTTTTTACAAATTGAAAACCATGTTAGTTTACAGTGAAACAAATGACAACATCTGGTTGAATGATAGAAATGTTAGTAACTGTGTTTGATTAGATATGCAGCTGCTATGTCAAATGTGGAAGGTGGGGAAAGGTTTTCCAAAGCTATTAAAATCTAAATTGATAAAAAATTTCATTGATAAGAGACATTAGTGTCAAGTGTCAATCTAAATAAGACTAAGTGGAACTTATTTAAATAAGTTATCCAATAAATTGACATTTTCAAATCAAAACCTTTTAGATCACAAATAAGGATTTACAGTGTAAGCATGATCTCTAAGGTCATTAAATGTGGTAAAATGGTTTTAAAAACTTGTTTGATTAAACTGAGAATGTTGTAGTGTTTTACAGGAGGTAAACCCAGCACCTGACTGATTGTGAGTCTTTTGAGAGGAAATTATTATTTAAAAAAAAGAAAAGAAAAAAAGAAAGTATGTTATGGGGTGAATAGTTACCAACAGCTTTATTGATTCCAAATAAAACAAAATGAAGTCTAAAGAGGCAAACACCAGCTGGTATATTTTCCAACAAATATTCTTTTCTCTTAGAGACATTAAAAAATTTTTTTTAAAAAAAATCGGTTACTGACCGAAAATGAATTTACTAGTTTACATGTAATATGTGAATGAATTTTTCTGCCAATGTACTTGCATTGTTAATAGTGATCATCAGGTTACCATGCTAGGGACATTCATATTATTTCTAGGGTAAATGGAATTGTTACTCTCAAAATAACAAGACAAAGTCACATGGCATCAGTTGTAGGCAAGAATCTTTAACCTGGCTGTATTCTTCTCTGTTGCTCATTGTGGAATGCCAATAATGAAACCTACCAATCTTTACAGAGTGCATGGAGAAATGGATCCAGGCCTTTCTTAAGGAAATTATTTTAAATACTAAACTTCACCCACTAAGAGGCTTAAAAACAACTTGTGTAAGTGTGTGACATGAATTTAAGAAGGAGTAGAGGGAAGAGAAGAGGATGAGGATAAGGAGGATAGATAGCAATTGACCCATGACTTGAATAGGTTAAGATTATAGTAATGGAATATGGAGAAAATGTTATGAGTTCTCTTTAAAAGTGATTACATTAAATCTTTTTATAATTCCTTTATTACCCTGGCAACCATTTTTTTTCTTTTCAACATATTAAATCTATGATATAAGAGTGTCATTTTTTTGTATTTTTTTCATGGGACTAATTTGAATTGCAAAATAAATACCAGGAAAACTGGGTTTTCCATGCACTGTGTGGAGAGTTACTCATTGGATTATGTCAAGTTTGGCAGAAGGTCAATATTAAAATGTTCCATGAAAAGCAAACTCGTTATTAAATGGTTTGTAAGACAAACATGTTAGTGAAAGAGAGAATAAGAAAGAGAGAGAGAGAGAGAGAGAGAGAGAGAGAGAGAGAGAGAGAGAGAGAGAGAGAAGGCCAGCTGTTGTGAAGGGCCTTAAAAGGTGAGTGCTAAAAATGAAAGATTTTTTTTAATATTAACTGAATTTCTAAAAAAAGCAGGATGTAAGTTTACTGTTTTATTTATTTATTTATTTATTCTTTTTTTAACATTGATGCACCTGAGACTAAAAAGAGAGTTTATTTTACTCATGATGCAAACTTGAAAGACAGCTAAAGTTATAGAAAATGCTTGCTTCAAAATTAATGAAAAAATTATGGAAGAAAATGTTATGAAACAATCATCAGAAATTAATGAAAAAAAAGAAAAAAAAAAAGAAAAAAAAGAAGAAGAAAACATTGTTAAAAAAAACTGTTGATAAATTTGCATTAATTCACAGAAATAGTGGTTTGTGAGAAATATGATTTCCAAGGGTTAGGTTTGTGGATGGAACCTAGTTTTTTTTTTTTTAAAAAAATAAATTAATTGATTATTATGTTCCTACAATTTTGTAAATTTACTAACTACTGAAAATTTTAGCACCTAACTCTGCAAACTAATTCATGTGTATTTTCCTATAAAAGTCAGCCTCCATTAATCGTTATATAAGAAGGTAACTTCTTGTCCTATATTTTCTGGTTTTGTGAATAAATGCTTGATTTTGTTTTGCCATCATTTCTCCTTAGTTTCCATAAATGTTTTATGGTACATTTTAGGTTAGTTTTTCATTTCAGCCCGACTAAGTAAGCTTTACAACAAAAAAATATATTTGGTTAGATTTTGTGGATTGGACTGCAAACATTTCAGCATCCCCTTGTATATTCTATTTTGTCATGATTTTATTTCTGAAAATGTCTGTCTGTTATAAATTTACCAAAATGTGATTGGGTTACAAACAGTACAGAAGTTTGGTTCCTACTTCGCTGACTTTGGTTCAACTTCTAAGGAACTGTGTTTGGTTGAAAATTCTTAAAGCAGATATTCAAGTGGCTTTTCTGCTGTGTCACACTTTGATGCTAAGATAACTGATAAAAGGTGAAGAGACTTGTTTAATATTTCATTGATAATGAAGAATCAGGTGAAAAAGAGTGAAAGAAAAAGAAGGGAAGGTGTAAAGGAGGAAAAAGAGAGAACGAAAAGAAGTGGTTGAACAAGAGAGAAAGAAAAAAAAGGAGGAAGAGAGTAAAGAGAGATCAAAAGCAAAAAGTGGAACAAAGACAATGAAGGAAAAGAATGAGAAAAAAGGAAAAAAGAAGAGAAAATGAGAGAAAAAAAGAAGACATATCAGGGGAGATAAAAAAAAAAAGAAAAAAGAGAGGACAATAAAAGAATAATGAAAAATAATCTACATATATAAAATGCAATGTGTATGTACTCAAAATTTGGTGTGGATGCAGGGATACTATATTCCGATCCCATGTAAAATTGCTCACTGACAAATAACATCTTCATTTTTTATGGGTACTATGCTAGTATAAATTGATGAAAAAGAAAAGATGGGTAAGAAAAGAAAGAGAAAAATGAGGAAGAAGAAAAGAAAGAGAAGGAAAGGAAGAGAAAGGAAAAGAAGAAAAGGAAGAGAAAGGAAAAGAAGAAAAGGAAGAGAAAGGAAAAGAAGAGAAAGGAAGAGAAAGGAAAAGAAGAGAAAGGAAGAGAAAGGAAGAGAAGAGAAAGGAAGAGAAAGGAAGAGAAGAGAAAGGAAGAGACAGGAAGAGAAGAGAAAGGAAGAGAAAGGAAAGGAAAAGCAAGAGAAAGGAAAGGAAAAGAAGAAAAGCAAGAGAAAGGAAAGGAAAAGAAGAAAAGCAAGAGAAAGGAAAGGAAAAGAAGAAAAGCAAGAGAAAGGAAAGGAAAAGAAGAAAGGCAAGAGAAAGGAAAAGAAAAGAAGAAAAGCAAGAGAAAGGAAAAGAAAAGGATGAAAAAGAAGAAATTTATTATAGAACATGATCACAGAATATCTAATGTTTGGAGAGGAGCCAATTATTTAGTTATCACTTTTACTAAAACAACCAAATAAATATGGCATGAAAGCCTGTTAAAGAGCAATGGGGGAAGGAATAAGAGATAACTGAAGAAGAAAAAAAGAGGGTGTGAAAAGTAAGATTAAATAGATGACAGTGAGAGAGGGAATAAGAAAAAGTGAAGAAGGCAGAGAGAGAAAGGTAGACAGAAAGAGAGGGAGTGAGTAGGCCAGCTGTTGTGAAGGGCTTTAAAAGGTGAGTGCTAAAAATGAAAGATTTTTTTTAATATTAACCGAATTTCTAAAGTAGGTCATCATCTGCTAAAAGAGACAAACATCTAAATATGGCACATTGATCGTATGTTCACTGAATGTTCTACCATGACACTGACTTATCTATAAATTGTTCAGTGCAAGAATTGAATCGCAAATTCCAGCAAAGACATGATGAACAGATATTGCTATCTTTTGCCAAGTTTTGAATAAAGTGCTTACTCGTTATTTTTCTTAACCATTTTCAATCAGTATTTCACCATTTCCAGATATCAGTATTAAATTCAAGGTCGATGGCGCAAAATTCAAGTGGATTTTTCAATCTTGTGAAGGAGTCTTGATTTGAACTTACTTTGTTTCCTGTGACACGTTCATCTCCAAAAGAACTGAGGATACTGCTGCTGGGACTGCGAGGCACCTGACTGTAAGGAGCTGGATGAATGTTGGAATGATGAAGAGCTTGTTCTGTCATTGACTTCAGAGATGGAGCAGCATACAAAGGGGTGGGGTCAATCTCAGACCTGTATAGATGGAGGAGGGGAAAAAAAGCATTAAAGCAAAGCCTAAGCATCAGAAATTAAAATATAAACAAATTTTCACAAAAACAAATCCCCCATGGCACACAGAGTACTCCTCTTATCTACATAAGCTAAGCTGTTCCAAGACCTCCCATAGAAGGGAACTCAAACTACAGATACTGTATTGAGGGTTTGGTATTATGTTTTCTTTTTACTTTACATATATACCTATTATAAAGCTGAATTTATAAATTAGGAATAAAAGATTAGCAACAATAACAAACAATAAAATGGAACAAGTATAACAATATAGTGGAATAAAAATTATGTGTTGAATAGAGCATACATTCGCACCATATATATATATATCATAGAACCCCCCACACACACACTTTCAAGTTAAAAACTTAAAGGGAACCCATTATGGCTTCTCTTTGAAATATTCAAATTGTTAACATCATTAGCATTTTGGAAGCATTAAGAATTGTTTTGTTTCTGGGTTTGACTGCTGGTAACTGAAATTACTACAATTACAAACCAGACAAGGGGGACCATTCTCTCTCTCCCTCCCTCCCTCTCTCTCTCTCTTATGCACGCACATAGGATGCTCTGAAGTAATGCCTCACATTATTATTATTATTATTATTATCTCACAGTATAGCATAACTTCAAAAAAGAAAAAATTTTTTGCTAGATAGTAACCCGAGTGTCAGTCTGGCAAATACACACACAAGTAGATCATTGAATTTCTCTGTATGGAAAACTTGCAGCCATTGATATTCAGCAATACTTTCTAAACATTTTTGGAGACCAAACAGTGAATCTGAGCCCAGTAATGCATTTTAAAATTGTTAATAGTTGTGTGTGTGTGTGTGTGAAACCATGTTCCCATTACTGGTTCTTGATCATCACTGATGAAAATGCATGATGACTATAGTTTTTTTTTTGTAGATGAAAAGTCACCTTATGCAATGGCATTACTGTGCTCACTGTATCTGTTGTAGTTTCCATATAAATAAATAGGATATATTATTTTCTGAATGTGTCCTCACACACACACACTAAACTGCCCATGCCATAAAAATGATGGAATATTTTGTTAATAATAAGTTTTTGTATATAAGTTTCCATATTTTCCAATCATTGTTGTTTATTCTGCTCTTTAATGGAGTAAAATTTTTACAATTCCTAACTTTGAGAACATTTATGTCATGGTCGGCCATTGTCATAATCAAAAACAAGACCATTGAGCCGCCATCATGTATGCAAGGGACATAACTCTATTATGACAAAGTTGCAAATATTACAAGTAAAGGATTTACAAATACACTTGGTGTATTACATTGATATTTACTAACTAACTAGCTGACCTAGCTGTTACCTCAGTGTTTTATTAATGTTTACATTTATCTGTCTGATTTACATAAGGGGATTTAGATTAATCCTTTCAGAAATCCTGTTTCTATATTTTCCTATCAATTTAAACACTTAAAAAAATTGTCCAGTAGGTATGAATTTGGACATGTCTATAAATGTCTTAAAATCTTATTTTTTTCTCTAAAGAGTTAGTAATTTTGAAACCGTCAAGTGAAAATTAAAAAGGTGAGGAAGGCAAATTTTGTCTTTTCATATCAGAAAATATTTGACTGTATGTATGGCACTCTAGAAAATGGTCCTTCTAAACTACAAAAATATATTTCCCATAATTATTTAGGTTATTTTTTTTTTATAACCTACTAAATTTGGCTCTTGCCCGAAAACAAAAAAATTGACATAATCTCTGGCATGATATCAAAAAATGTAAATCCCAAGGATAAAAATCTTTAGTTTCTGTTCCTGCAGAAATTAATACTTGGGCCCATTTTTGTTTTTTTATCACATTTTGGCCATTGTGCTATCAAGCATTCCTCAAGCAGTAGCACTCGTCAGCAGGCAGGTTAGGTTTAAGGCTCCAAGTTGTCCACTCATGATGGTCCTAGTTGATTAAAGCATTGGTTTGTGAATTTGATGATATGGTAATTGTGAGTACAATCTCTGGGCTGGGCAATAGAAACAGGGTGAGTAATAAATCAGAACCAGTTGAGATATTTCTAGTCATGGACAGTGGAACGAGAACAATCTACCACTGTAGATTAAATAAAGGGTTAATTTTGAAATTCTCTGAATGTTAGCTAGATTGACAATCACCTGATGTGGATACAATGGTCCAAACTTAGATAACAACAATAAATATAGGGACAATAGTCCACTTGTAAATAATGATAATGTTCAGAGGTTCAGACAAAAATTAGTACTTGGGATTAGAAATTATTTTTGCTCGAATCGAAGGTGATTATGAGATAGGACTGAAATCAAATAATCACATTAGCATCATTGTCAAAGAATGAAGAAAAGGGGAGACTGAAAAAAAAAAAAAAAAAAAAAAAGAAAGAAAAAGCAACCAACCTCATTGCATTGGGATCGTGCTGGAAGAAGGACATTTCACTGCTGACAATACTGTCTCTGTCTGAACCCCTTGGGCCAAGTTTAAGAGCCATATCTTGTCCATACCCTGAACTGAGATCTGGCAGAAAGCTCCCTAAAATTGAAGGGGGAAAAAAAAAGTGGATAGATAATACATGTTTTATAGTACTTTTGATAAAAAATGCACACAAAAATATTTTTTGAAGTAAGTTATTTTAAATTCAGTAAATAACAGACTCAATGTACCAGTGAAAAAAATTAATTAACTATTTAAAAATTTTGAAAGAATTAGTTAAGCAAAAAATTTATTTTATTTGTTTACATTTGTCTCATGATTCAAGTCTAGCAAAAGAAAAATTTTGAAAATTTGATTCAATTGAAAAAAAAAAAAAAAAAAAAAAAAAAATCTAACTGAAGGTAAAATTGTTTGAAAGTAAAAGAAAAATTCATTATGAATCTTAGTGGAAAAGAAAGCAAAATTCCTTAATTCTTTGATAAAATAAAATTTAAGTATTTCAAATTAACACTGATGGGAATGGATTAATAAAACAAATATGTAAAAATTTGATTTTCAACCAAAATTTTTAAAATTACATCAGATTTTGTGCTTTAATGAAAAAGGAACCTCATATCAAAATAAAAAAAAATTGTAAGAATAAAGAAATACAGGAAGACATTTTGTTTTTCCTCAAGCAAATCAACAAAAATAACAAACAAGAATAAAAAAATTGTTAGAAAAATTTAAATAATGAAGATGATGAAAATAATGAAGTATTGAATGTTTTATCATTTAAGATTTTATTTTGTCTTTCATTTTCTAAGAAAATAGATTTTAATTAAACTCTTCAGTAAATTTTAACATATTGAATTACATGTAAAATTTAAACTAAAATTTATTTAAAAATCAAATTAGTTACAGAGTGAAAGTCACTTATTGGAGTTAAAATTAAATTTCTACCTTATAATCAATATTAACATACCCTATCCCTCTTCACAAATTTTTACCACTCAAAACTTAAAAGAAATATTAATTCTTTAATTTTTTGTCAAGTTTTGTATTAACAAAAAAAAAAATTTATGGAGTCCTCATATCAAATTTGGTGATATGTATTCTTTAGAAAAAGAATCTTTTTGTAAGACTGAAAAATTGTCCATTATTTCTTTTATATTTCTTAAGTTAAATTCTTTACTGAATGTTTGACTGGCATTAAATAAGTTTAAATTATTTTCTCCATTTTGATATTGGCCACATTACATTGTAAATGGTAAAAACAAGTCTCTAGGATTTAACAAAATATGGATATAAAAAAAACTGTTGCAAAATAAGTTTGATTCTTGTTCAAAGCAAATTTTCAGTCTTTTTCTTTTAATTTTAATTAAAGTAAAATTGGAATTTTTAAGTGAATTTTAATTCAAGAGAAATCATTTTTCTTATTGAAGTAAATAAATTTGTATTATTTCCTTGGTTGAATTTATTTGTCTGCCACTCTACAAAGCAATATAAGAATTTGGTTCATCTTGGTTGATGTGTAACAGAAATGTAGTCATGGCTTGGGCGTGGAGGTTGTTTGCAATGATGAAGTGGAGATGAAAGAAAAAAAAAAAAAGGAAAAAAACACCACTAATTATACTCAAGAAGACATCATGCAAAAATAAGTAAAGAAACTCAAAGAGGAGACATCCAAAAGTTAGCAGGTCATGTGTTCAAGGGAGATAATTTTTATTCTGGATTTATTTATTTATTTTTTTAAATAAAAACTGTTTTGCTAAAATCTCAGGGAGAATGAGTTTTATTGCAAGTTTTGCAAACAAGCAAACTTCTCTTTAGAGATTTCCAAAATATCTTTCTTCAAAACTGGATGAACACAAGACAAGGAATAGCTTTACTTTAATATGTTGTTGCCCTTATATTTGAATGTCAGGAAGGCTTTTGCTAGTCTGATACTCTACACAATTATTCTGATTATATTTCCAGTTTAAAGTATATAAAATTAATGGTGGAATTCAATAACTTTTTTTTTAAAAATTACTGTCAGATGACAGTTCTATCAATGAAATTCTTGAATGGAATTATTTGAAAAATTTTACTTTTTGGAAAAATGGCCTTCAACACCAAAACTATTTTATGGAAATTGGACAACTCTTTGGAATTTCTCAAAAATTGGATTTGTGGCCTTGATCTAATTTGGCAACTAAGCAGAGGGGACTTTACTATGCATGCATGAATAGAGACTCTCATGAAGTTACTTAGTCAGCAGTGAAACACCACTTTGAATATGTGCACTTTAAGGCTGTTACATTGACAGTGACCAATTCTGATAGTTTCCCACATCTTGTGTAGGGTATCTGACAAAAAAAAAAAAAAAAAAAAAACAAAACAAAAAAAAAAACACACCACCCAGATCTCTCAGCTCTTCAACCTACGATCAAGATTTGACAGGGTTAATATGGCATCTGATGATGATTCTGAAAATGGATGTGCTCCTGGGATAAAGGTGTAAGATCCCAAAGGGAATATTTTGAAGGAAACCAAAGCACCTTTACCCTAGGTAGGCCATCTTTTGTTTTTAAATATTTAATGGCTGAATACATTCTGGACAAATTTTCTAAGAACACTTAAAAATCTGGTCTTAGAAAATCTGTCCAATGCAACATTTTATAAGAAAAAAAAAAAAATTTAAATTTAATTTTACTAAATTAACAATAAAAATTAAAGAGTGATAATATACATGATAAAAATCTCATTCCTCTTTGAGTCTCTCACACGTGTGGCCTTGTGCCAGACTAAATCAAGCTTAGTGTTTACCAGATGTCTCAATGTGGCACAATTTTTATCATGCAAGTTTCAAAAGACAAAATGTGTGCCAGACAAAATAAATACTTTCATAGGTACATCAGTATGTCTGGAGTCTAATGGTAAAAATAGCATTTATTTTTCAACATAATCTCCTTCTTTGACAATGCACTTAAGTAATGAATATTAATTATATAAATAAGACATTATACATAGAAAATTTCTGATTAAAATTAAGATCATAATTATGTATCAGACTGTGGGTTTCTATTTTGGAGTGAAGTAAGGGTCTGGCACCCACAGCTTAAATGTGTTAGAACTTTAATAACAAATGACAATAATGAAAGTTTTAAAACTGGTTAAAAAATTATTTTTTTCTTTGATATGAATTTTAAGTTTTCCTGGTATAGATACCAAGCATTCTATTCATATAAACTGAAGTATCAAAAGAATTAGAGACCACAGTACACTGGATGAATTTTTCACTTGTAGAAATGGACTCAGCTAGATGATATATATGTGACATAATAGGTAAAGAGGTAGTGTAGCTGTGGTAACAATAAATTGCAGGCAAGATTTAACATTGATTGTAGAATGATTGTTAGGAACGGTAAGATCACACACTATCTTTGGCAACTACTCAAGGTTTTTGTGGGCAACGGTAGTAAGGATATACTAAGAATATGTACATTCAAGACATCAGTGGCATAGGAGAACTACAGCCACTCATAGGTAATGTAAGGATAGTAACCAGCCAATGAAAGGGAACATTGCAGCAAATTGGATTCCTATTCAATGCTGGTGCAGCTTAATCCATAAGCCAACATTCCATGGGGTTTTTATGCATAGACTAACAATTTTATGTTCATTACATGACAGCATTGGTTATGGTACCTCTCCAGAGTTAGAGAAACTTGCCATTGGACTATAAAAGATTGGCACCATATTGCCTGATCAGACAAGACATCCCCAGCTCTTTTAGACATATGGTTGAGTTTATGGGTAAAGGAGAGCACATGAACCTATACTTTCAATTAGTCAGCTGGATGTTGCACAAACTGACAGTGGCTTTGTAATAGTGTAGGGTACATTCTGTTGAAGATCACAAGGACTATAAATTAAAGTAGAGTTTATCTTGACAGCATCATACAGATCTTATAGCAGACCATTTACACCTCTTTATGCTTGCCATGTTTTCTGATCATGATGAAGTGTTTCAGCACATGAACAAAACCAGTTCTAGATGTATTTTGGTTATCTTCCATCTACACTAGTGACTCTGTATTCATTAAATTTAAATCCTGTAGAGAGCATGTTGCTAATCTTTTTAAATTCCCTGTAATCACATCCTGGAATGTACTTGGATAGATGGACCCATGCAACAATTGTTGCAGCTCAAAGATACTATACCACATTTTGTAACCATTGTTACTAAGGAACTATTCATTATTAGGTAAGTGTCTGTAATTTTTGGTACTTTAGTTTAAAAGTTGAGTGTCTTTTTAAATAATTAAAGTTAAGTAATTCTCCTATTCACATGACTATTCACTATTATTTTTATGTAATTGAAATTCACAAACCAATTCCTTAAAGCCTTGATAAAATTGTCAACTGAAGAAGAAATGATTGAAACAGGAAAAATATTCTTTAAATGATTAATAAATTAATTTGCAAAATTGCAAGTTAAAAATATTGAGGCAAATTGTGTTAAGTAAAATGCTTATTATTCCAAGACAACAACAACAAAAATATATATTTAAGCAAGCAAAACCTGGTAGGGAACAGAATAAGAAGTAACAGAATGACAATAAGAATGAACTGGACACACACAACACATTGTTATTTATAATTGCAATATATTGGTATGAGTGATCTCCCCTGAAAATTCAAGACACGACAGAAGTGAGGATTTTTTATGATTCAGCAGATTTCCAATCATTTATACAAGACTGAACTGTTTTTACTTGAAAGAACTGCATGAGACTTTTTTTTTTATATATATATATATATATATATATATATATATATATATACTCGACTCTCCCATTGAATTCAATGTATGAGGGTCAAGCGGATCAGTTCCTAGGAACCAACAGCCTGACACCAGCACATGAGATTTGATTATAGTGGTGAAGGTTTTGTGCAGAACCATCCACACTTTTTGAAGGGCCAAATACAGAGATCTGGTGCACTACGTGCCACAAAGTCTCCAAACAATTGCCCATAGGTTTTGAATTCAGAGTTGTCCTTCTCCTAGACCAGTTGCCATCCAAGGCTATAGAACCCAGTCTGTCCTGTTAATTACCCATAGCTGGAGGGAGAAGAAGAGGATTCATACCTTTCCCAAGGGTATTAGCATGTAAGTGAATTTAATGGATCTGACTCGAATTCAAACTTGGCAAGAAAAAAAATAGTGATTCTAGTTTTTCTGCTTTTCATCTGTGACATGTGCAGAAAGCTTTCACCAATTTGCCATTTAAGACAAAGAAAAAAATAAATGTCATGAAAGAATGATAAATGAAAAGATAAAAAGTAATGTAATCATCTTTAATTGGTCCCTTAATTACTCTTGAATTGGTAACTTTAATTTAGTTTGACAAAATTATTTAACTTGTAATGCTTTAGTTTGGAATCATATACTTTCTGGAAAATCATATGTATATTTAGGCAGAATATCTTCATTTAAGCATATTTCATTGAATAATATAAACATATTATGTCTATTTATTTTTATAATAACGTTAAGTTGAAATTCATCAAGGAAGGTGCCATATTTTTTGCCTACCCAAGTACTTTCAATCTTCTCCAGACTGAACTTTTAATTTATCCATTATAGCTACAATGTTTTTTTTTTGTATACAAGTGTCCACAATGTAAGGGCACTAACCAGAGATGGTAAAAATGCAACATAGTGTTGAATGTTACTCAAATTAATTTTAAAACATGGCTACTGCACTCATGATAAATTTTGTTCAGTGTTGGTTGCTTGCTTTTGCTATAGAGGGCCTTGAGAATCTGATGGTACATGGCCTGACGATTGTTTTTAGCATGAAACAAACTGTTGCAAAATCAACTGACAAAGTTTTCCTAAGTAATTTTTGCTTGTACTTTTGAAAAATTTATCCAATATAAATGATTTGACTCAATACAATTTTATTGAGAAAATGAGATTTTGTATTTGGGTGTCACTTGTACCAATGTATTAGAGATAACAGTATGGGTGTGTCATTGCTAACCACTATAAGCTTTGTCAAATTTGGCCCATGGAGGGTGAGGAGGGGAGGTGTAGCAAAATGCATTCTCTCTAATATAACATGGTTTTTGGTAGTCAAATGGTTCTTGCTGCTTGTGAGTACATTTTCAAAAGTGAATACTTAAAAAAAAAAAAAAAAATGTGGTAAGACAGCATTCAGTGAGTGCTTTGTGGCAGACAAACTTATTGTCAATGGCTTGCAAGAAATTGCTCAACAGCTAGTTCTTCCCCTGTGAATAAAAATTTAATCTGTAGTAAAATTAAGCATGGAACATCTTCAAGATATGTTCATTGACTCAAGTCTACAGAATTCATTGTCTTGAATGCATGTGATTATTTGAAAAGCATAAGTGATTTAAAAAAAAAAAAAAAAAAAAAAAAAGAAAAAAAAAGATGAGGTTTTCATTGACCAATTTGTTTTGTCCACTTTTGGTTAAGCAAGAATCCTCACCAAAAAGCCTCAGTTCCAGCATTAGTATTGAAACCAAGCAATATTTGCAAAATAATATTTACAGTGATTTCTGGAGTTGACATTTTTGTTATTACCAGACCGTGGTGGACAATGGTCAGCTTCATCTGCGACAAGACAGAACATTATGGTTGCCATCACAAGACCACCCCCACCAAAGAACAAACATGGGCATTTATAGACAACATAAAAATACACAAAACCAACTAAATTTCTGTCAATCCTCGTAGCAATGGAATGGCCCAAAGTTAATGGAACAGGAAGTCAAATTTAAAGCTGAAAACAGTTTTGAAAACAATTGCTACGTAAAAATCCAAATAAATTAATTCAACATTTTATTTTGTATATTTGGTAAGAGACTCTTTTATAGTAAATACTTATCCCAAGAATTAAGTAGCAGTTTAGGTTAGGTACCATTTTATCAAAAAAAAGGTAGCATGGCTTGTCTAGCACTAGGTCAAGAGAAAGAGAGATTTGATATCTAACTAATAGTCTAGTGCCCATTTTGGGGAGTTACAGATGCAAAGTCTTCTAACTTTAACTGCATAACAATATATTAAAAGCTTTATAGTACAAGACTATAAAGAAAACGGTAACATTTGGTTTAGAAATTGGCCAAAGTAAATAGTCCTTTTTTTTCTTTTTATTCAGCAAATATTAACCTATTGGTGAGTCAACCTCTAATCTTTCAGCCACAAGTTCTTTGTTCTGTTATTTGAAAAACAAATTCATAAATACCCTCTAAAATCCCATTGGCTCAAAACTTCACGTAACCAGGATATCCAATATAATGTCCAATAAAGTCTTTTCAGGTCATTGGTGGTAGTCTACAAGAGTAATGGCCCTTGGTACAGAGACAATCCTTTTTCAAGAATCTCATGATGAGCATCTTACTCTAATGTCAAACCATTGTTGGGAAACAATGTAGTGAAAATATTCATTTTATTTATGGAAATGACAAATCCACTATTAAGATCAAGCTTCAGGGGGCTTGTCTCCTTCAAAAAGGTGGCTGGCATAAGAGACATTCCCAAGGAGGCTTGAGCAATTTTTCTACAGATGCCAAATCCCACTTTAAACTTGACATTGTGCCATATTTCATATATGGGTGTACAAATAAATCCTACTTCGGATTCTATAAATGAAGAGGTTTCACATAGAATCTTTATAGTCTTACTAAAGAAAGATTGTGCCTCCAACAGGAATCAAACCTATATCCCCTTTTCCATCAGAATCATTTCTATAGCCAAAATATGCCTTTACCAATTTGGCATCAGAAGCCATGTTGATAAAGCTTTTGAATTACTTATTTAAGGAATTCACAATTTTTTTCATTGGGTCTTCTACAAATCTATATCTGTTAGTTTCATTTTCATACTGGAGTGAAAAAAAGAAAAGAAAAAGAAAAAAGGGGTTACAGGTTCAATTCTCACCAGAGGCACAATATTTTTTTCATAGGATTTCTCAATCTAGATTGGTTGTTATTAATCTCACTAAGAAAATAAAAAGAGAGGTAGCAACTCAATCATGTGTACCCACTAAAAATAATGTTTATAATAATACATATATTTGTTTAAATTATCTTGCCCTGTTGACCTAAAATATCTTTTACTGTTTTCTTATACAGCATGCTCAGAAATTCAACAGCGAGAACTCTTACCTTGCATGATGGAAATGCCGGAAGTTACTGATCTTGTGTCTGAAAAAACATCTGAATTATCACTTCCCCAAAAGCCTGTTTCATCAGTTGGGGTCTTTTGGAGAGCTTGCAGCTTACGTTGGCGGTCTTTCAGCCGAAGATACTTCTCATAGGCTGGGGTGTTGACTAAATGAAGATCAGCCTTGGCACCAAATAAGGAACTTGGAGATCGTCTGTGCTTAGAGGAGGAACTAGAGCTGAAGGAAGACTGTGATGCGTCAGACCTGGCCTGTGATGCTGAATTGCTAATTGTTGTGGCTGTAGAATTAGGCAGGATGTGCAAGCTTGAAGGTCGGCTGTTGATGGACGGTTTTCGTTTTGGTGAAGCTGTAACATGGCATGTTTTTATCATGCTTTGGCTTGAAGTAGATGAAGTGTCTGTGTATTTGTCGTCTTTGGGATCAATATTTTCAACATTTCCAGCTGGAATGAATTCAACCCCAGAAAAAGAGTGAGAAATGAAAACAAACATGCTGAAAACAAAGAACACACCTATTGGCTTCATTATGCACAAATACACGTGTTTGTGCTCAAGCATATGCAGGTGTGAAGTGTCTAGTTAGCAAAGTCGAATTACTTCTTCCTCTGTAGCTAAATGGTATAGCATGTTAGGCTATATGACAATTCTGTGCAGGATACAGGTTTGATTCCTGTCAGAGGACATATATTTTCTATGAAATTTCTTGGACATTCAGGCTAGTAAATGTTGTTAATGATGTTTATTATAAACAGAGCATTTACTTAAATATTTGTATCTATAAAAATAACGTATAAACAGAAAATATATTAAAATAATTGTTGGACTTAGTCCATTTTATAATATATGACATCATTTGTTTATGTTAAGATAAACTGTGAGCAGATATGAGCGTTCGAGAGAAATCATGGGAAATTTGTAGTTTAAAAGCAGTAATTCCACCTTGGTAAACAAACTCTTCCTCTGTCAGGCTATATAACAGTTCCATGTTGGATATAGGTTTGATTCCTGCTGTAGGACACATATTTTCTATGAAATTTCCTGGACATTCAGGCCAGTAAATGTTGTTAATAGTGTTTATTATAAACAGAGCATTTACTTAAATATTTGCATCTTTTCCTTCCATTACCATAAAACACTGATATATGCAACCATAAATAAAGCCAAAATTTAAAAATCAATCAATTTGTCCTACAATCACAAAGGGCATGAAACTCAGATCAACGCAACTAAATATGTTAGCTCTATCCCTGATATTGGGTGCTTTCCAATAAGTACCGTGCATATATATATAATAGGAAAGAACTGGTTAGGTAGATCCAAAGTTCCTTAGTATTTTAGTTATTATTTTTTAAAAATAGTGCTCGATACAAATGTAGAGCATAAATATAATTATTTATTTAAATAATTGGGATCATATTTTTAAATAAATAATTATATATATATATATATATATATAACAACTAAAAATAAATTTTTCAAACATAAAATTTTTTTTTTTGAAAATTTACCAATCCAATATTTTTAGTACTTCTCAGTGCATGTTTACATTTAGATACCCCCACTACATATTTATAATTTTATCAATAAGAATATTACTTTAGTCTGATGAAGTTCTTTTAGAGGACAAAATGTCTTAAACAGAATTTTCCTACTTTGTCATTCAATTGCCTAAAATTGTTCTTATTCGCACACACACACACACAGCGGAACCACTTAAAGTCACTAATACAAGTAGTAGGACTAACAATGTTGATAGTAATATTTTTTGTTCTATATTTATTGAAACATCAATGAAGTTGAAAGTGTCAAATATTCCTTCATTGACCTTTTCATATGAATGAATAAACTTTCTTTTCCATAGTTCCCCCCACCCCAGTTGTGACATGCACTTTACATAGGAAAGTATGTAGTTACTAATAGGATAGAGATTATCATAATCATGAAAAGAGAACTATTTTTTTTCTTCTTTTTACCGTTACTGTATGATCTGGAGCGAGATCTGGAAGAAGATGTGGCAGGAGATCTGGATCTGGAACGGTCTTTTTCTTTGTGGCTGCGGCCACTTCCATTTCGACGCCTGTTTCTTCGAGATGCTCTACGGCTCTTCAGCGATCGGCGATTGAGGGTGCTTTGACGACTTTGGTCGCTGCTGCTACCACTATTGTTGTAAGAATTGTAATAGTCATAACTCCAGTACGACAGCTGCAACACAAAAATGTAACATGTGTGACTTTTATATAATGTAGAGGTGTGTGTATAAGTGTTTATTTGTTGTGCCAAGGGTCGGAGGTAAGAAAGTTAAATACTCAAGAAAATAAATTAGGTAGTGGGGGGAGATGAAAGGAAGAGAAAAACATTCATCACCATCTTATACAGTAAAAGACATTGAGATAGGAACAAGAAGATAGAAAGATGTGTGTGTACAAATTATATACATGTGTAACTGTTTCTCTCACTGGAAGGGAGATGTAGCATAGTGTGATTGGTATAAAGAATCATAAAATGGATAAAATTCAAATTTTTTGCTTCTCATGTTCATTTCATATTAATGCTCTTGAGGAAGGCATGAATCAAGTTTTCCCTATGACAGACATTCTGGTATGAATACCTGATGGCTGATAGAAAATGTGTATAAGAGAGAATTTACTCAACTACCTTCTGACGTGCACAGACAGTAGGAGATAAACATTGACACATATATTGATAGATGCCATATATATATATATATTTACAAATAAAAAAACAAAAGTATTGGTAAGACCAACACAAAGCCAGACAAGTGACCAAAGACAGTAAAAACCAATAAATCAAAAAAGAAAGAAAACAAAGTGAGAAAAAAAGAAAAGAAAGAAAACATAAACTGAGAAAAAAAAAAGAAAGAAAACATAAACTGAGAAAAATAAAGAAAGAAAGAAAACATAAACTGAGAAAAAAGAGAAAGAAAGAAAACATAAACTGAGAAAAAAAGAGAAAGAAAGAAAACATAAACTGAGAAAAAAAAAAGAAAACAAACTGAGAAAAAAGAAAGAAAACTGAGAAAAAGAAAAAATGAAAGAAAATATAAACTGAGAAAAAAAAGAAAAAGAAAAAAAAAGAAAACATAATCTGAGAAAAAAGAAAGAAAATCAAGGACAGACATCTACCAAAACAGTAAAAGACACTTTTATGTTTAAATGGCCAACACAAAGAAAATAGACTCTGCCTAGTACACCTAGTGACACTACTAAAAAAAAGAAAAAAAAAGAAAAGAAAAAAAAAGAGTTCAGACAGTTACAAGTTTCATACTACTGTTATTGACAGGCAGAATATATATATATATATATATATATATATATATGAAATACTCAACATATCTATTTACTTGTACACACACCTTGTCAGTCATAGTGAAATGTACACAGACAAATTTAAGGTAATCATTTTTATAACATTAAGTGATCATTAAAAAAAATAATCCTTTAAAATATGTCAAAGAAAGATTGAAAAATGATATTTTAAAAAAAATGTTATACTTTTTTTGTTGCTTCTTATTACAGTGTTTTTTTTTTGTTTTTTTTTTATCTGTTCTCATTTTTGGCCATTAAATTCATCTTTGGGAATTCAAAATAAAGTAGCAGCTTTAAATGAGACTTGAACTCAAAATTTCACATTTTGAGTGCTTGTCTATCATAAATGATGATGCCTATGTGGCTGTTAGGTAACCAAAGCCATCTCAATCAAGCAGATCCATCATCTCTAGCCTTTCTGCTTCAGTGTTTCTTTTAATGATTGTATTGTTGATTGCCTCATAGGTGTTCCTGTTTTGAGATTTTCAAGTTAAATGTTTACATTATTAGACAGATTTTTAGTACTATCTTTTCTGCTGTTTCTTTTTTTTTTTTTAAACCATATTTTTTCAGTTGAGGTTAAAGAAAGCCGCCTAAAATCATGATGCGAATTGTAAAAAATAATGAAGAAACAAGTCAAATTAATAAATCAATCTCGGCTTCTTACAAATTACTCCAATCACTATCTCTCTGGGTGATAGGAGAAGGGAAAGAGATCAAATCACATCATGTTGAAGAAGAACAAATATATTTACTTATGAATATTTATCAAGACCTATTTGCAACAGCTGTTAACTTTTTTTTATGTGTCATAGAAATGATTGTCTGGCTACGTGAACCAATTGTTACATTCTGATAACTATGCAGTCAGGATTTAGACAAGTTGCGTCTTTTATTTGAAAGAAACCAGTTTATTTGAGTTTGGAGAGTTTTGCCGAAAAGTATAATTTGGCCATTGAATTTGCTCTAAGTTGCTATTGAAATTCTCTGGGAAGTTGGAAGGGAGGAATTGGGGTAGAGGAAAAAAAAAGAAAAAAAAAAGAAAGAAAACCTTGTTGCACAGATGAGATTTTCTTATAAAACTGATGGTAAAAGATCTTTTTATATAAAACATGGTAAAAGTTCTTAAAAAAAATTACTGATGGTACTAAGTGTTTTTGCAAATATAAAAATGATGGTAAATCTATTTATTTTAATGAAAATGGTGGTAAAATTTTTTTTAATTTAAAAGTAATGGTAAAAGTTCTTTTTCTTTTTCTTAATAGAAAAATGATGGCAAAAGTCAATTTTTTTTTTTTTTTTTAGAAAAATGGTAAAAGTTCTTTTTTTAATAGAAAAATGATGGTAAAAGTTTTTTTTTTATATAGAAAATGATGGTAAAAGTTTTTTTTATATTAAAATGACAGTAAAAATTCTTATAAAAATGATTGAAAAGTGATGGTAAAAGTTCTGTTTTTAAGCATGATGATAAAAGGTTCTTATAAGAGTAAAAATCATTGTGGATATGATAATGTAATTATGTAGCCCCATAGATTCTTGAGAAAGGATAAAAAAATGCGCTAACGAAAATATTTGCATGAAAACAACAAATTCGACTTGAAATAATTCATAGAATAATGGTAATCTTCTTTGGTTTAAAATGTAATGAAAAACAACAAAGATGATGATAATTGTCTTTTGATATTTGAAATAATCAGCTGAAAATTATGAATTCAGTTGATTTCAGTTTTGGTAGAAAAGGTGCAGACAACAACAAAAAAAGAAAAGAAAAAAAAAACAAACCCAAAATTGAAAGAGGAAGATGTAATTGGGTTGGCCAAAAGGTTTGTTTGGTTATTAAGTACAAAATTTACCTAATAAACCTAATGAACATTTTCGGCCAACGCACTACAAATTAAAAGCAACATAATCAAGTTTGTTATAATTGAGAGATTAGAGGAATTGGAAACAGAATAATGTTAGATGCCAGGTATTTCAGGTTCAGTTACATTAATTAATCCAGTTATCCTGGTTTTAGCTCTGATCATAACGGTTTATAGGTCGGTCATAATGGATAGAAAGGGATGAAAATAAACAGACATCAAGAAGTGGATGTAAGTAAATCAATTTGATCAATTTCCAATTAAATTTTTTTTTTTAAATATATTAAGATGTATCTAAATAATGGTAGCATTTTTAAAATGTAGAAATCTATGTCAGATGTAATCAAATATTTGCTTCCTTATCTACAGAATCATATCATCTGGTGTGGGAGGGAAATGTGAAATGCTTTAAGCCAGGGGTTTTCAACTTTGCTTACCCCTTTCACTATTTGTCAAAATGCCATCCCCCCTCCTTTTCAAGGCGATAGGCCAAATTCTATAATTGAAACAATTTCCTGTGGTCACGATTCACCCCTGTTGAGAAGCCCTGCTTTAAGCAATTCAGAGACAGCCAAAGGGCAGAAACAATTTTGGGAAAATCTTTTTCTTTAATTATAAATCTATTTTCATTGTTCTCTCTTTTTCCCTTTGAGACATGTTCCTCATTTCCAGTCCTGGAGCTGAGTCAGAGCGGGGTGGTTCACTTTTACAACCACATTTGCTCTGATAAATATCTTAGCTCATTAGTGGTGACAATTAATCAATATTTACCACCTATATGCAAAAACTATATAATTAAAAGTGTATTTAGGCAGCAACCCTTCTTTCATGCAAGTTTCATTAAATATGACAGACAAGTTGCTTTGATTAAGTTTTTTTTATATAATTTCTCATGTGATCTTATAATTTTCTTCTTTTCAGTAGATAAATTATATAACTATCCAAATGTTGTCCCCCCCCCGAGCGCTTTCGGCTATACATTTAACCATTTTCAAGGTTGAAATATATCAACAGTGAAGTAGAAATAGATTGCTGCATGCATGTATTTATATAATGTTTCATTTTCAAAACACGGTCAAGATCCATGTTCATAGTTGATATTACTGAGTGTTGATTGTTCATATATATATATATATATATATATATATATATATACTCTGGTGATTAAGGCATGAAACTGCAGGCATATTGTAGTGTTGATTTCTATTTACATATTGTTTATATATACTGGGTGTAACAGCAAAATTGTCCAAATCATAACAGTATAACTGTCCACCCCACAAAAATGTTTAATATCTAAAAAAAAAAACAAAAAAAAACATTGAACTCATTGAGTTACTTTTTTTTAAAAAGGTTTTCAGATAAGACATTTAGCCATCTTGATACCATTTGTTGTAAGAATCAATGAAAAACTCTGAGTCTATTCAAGAACCATCAAGAGAATAGTATTTGCATGCATGCCTGCGCACATGTGTGTGTGTGTGTGTGTGTGTGTATATATATATATATATATATATATATATATATATATATATATATATATATATATATATATATAATTTTATATATATTATTTATATATGTGCAGTACTTATTGGAAAGTGCTCAATATCAGTGATAAAACTAATATATTTAGTTGGATTGATGTGAGAGTGTGAAACACAGGGTCACAGACTCACATCAATCCAACTAAATATATAGCATGAAACAGCCTGTCGCCTCTGAGTGTTGTCTTCAATGTTCACTTTTATATTTACATATGCTCTATATCTGATATTGAGCACTTTATCCCATAAATATAGCACACCTTAAGACTATATTTTTCTTCGTATATATATATATATATATATATATATATATATATATATATATATATATATGAAAAATAAAATTTTCACCAAGATGCTGAAAATTCCTTAGCCTGACCAAGAAGGAAATCACTTCAAAAGAGAACTTTGTAGCACCACCCTGCATAGGCCTTCTGTCTAACCATTTTTTGACCAAAGATTAAAAATAACCTTAATGTACCCCATAGAGAATTCCTCTGTTAGTCTTTGGATATAAAAAAATTCTTTGAGCTTAAAATATTTTTCCCCACTTAAAAAAACAAAAAACAAACACAACACAAAACAAAAGATTCATCCCATCTCCTTCTTTTGTATCTTCTTTTTTACTAAGCTTATAAATTCTTAGAATTAGAGAAGTCATAGACTTGGAATGGAGAGAAGGTCGAAGGCATGGGCTTTGTAATAATTGGAGTAAGAAGATGTAAACAATTCATGTACTTACATCAAGTTGTGTTCCTGTAACTGTTTTTGCAAGACGAGCTACACTCTGAGAAAAACTTGGAGTGCGAGTTACAGTGCGTCTCTGTGATTGGAGTGAACAGGCCTGGAAAAAAGAAATTGTTTCCTTTTTTACTTGATATACATTTAAATTTACCTAAGTTTTAAAATGAGGTATAAAAATTATTTACATGCAGAATATTCTTCCCATCTTTGTTGTTATCAAACATTTCAGCTGTTGAAAGAAATGACAGAAAAACTCCAGGTTAGGTTTAAGGCTCCAAGTTCTCCACTCAGAATTGTCCCACAAGACAATAGACTAGTGGATTGAGCATTGGCTCATAAATTTGGTAACATAGTAATTGCAAGTTCAAATCCACGGCTGAACTCAAGTGGAAATAGCATGAGCAATAAGTAAATAAGACTTAGACATGATAGCCCTACATATGGACAGCAGAATGAGAACACCCCCCCATTAAATAAAGGGTTCAATTCAAAATTCACTGAGGAATACCCAGAATGACAAGAACTTGAAGGTTGAAACATTGTGATAACAACAAAAAAGACAGCGACAATAGTCTGCATAGAAATAATGATAACTCCTCATTCCAAATATGAGGACATAACAATTATTATGTACATTTTTGTAGTGTATTTGATAAGAACAAAAGCAAAATCAAATGTGAGCTTATACATAATGCATCTATATTGTATAAAAGAAGTAGTTAGGGTGGCACTTATTGAGATTTTGTAAGAGTTACTATGACAAAAGATTTATACTCTTTTCAACAGCTGAAATAATTTTAGTCTGAATAAATAAAGAATCATTTAACTAATTCAGCGTAATAAACTTGGGGGGACTGAGGTGTTGACAGCTTTGTATAAAATCTGTTAAAGATTAGCTTTAAGCTGTCAAGATGATCTTTATACTGTATTATAGTTTACATGAAAGAAATGCATTTAATCAGAATGAAGAAAGCGAGAAATAATATTTAGACATATTCATAGGTTCTAACTCAAATTAACCAGGACATTTTATTAGATAAACTGGTTGAATCCATTGTATGATCTTTGATATAATCAAACATTGAATTTAAACAATTGTCAGAAAGGAAACATTTTTCCCATAAGATTTTTTAACTTTGGCCTGAAATGCGCCAGGGAAGGTAACCAAAGTATTTTTGTGTATATTTGCCTGATGTAAGCATTCTACTTTAAAGAGTTGCTTCCCTTTAGATGGAATGAACATTATAGAAAGAAAAGAAAGGTTTTACTGAATATTAAATTTCAGTGAAAATATTCAATATAAATGAGAGAGAGAGAGAGAGAGAGAGAGAGAGAGAGAGAGAGAGAGAGAGAGAGAGAGAGAGAGAGAGAGAGAGAGAGAGAGAGAGAGAGAAAGAGAGAGAGTTCTTGATATGAAACAGGTGATATATTTGTAGTCCTTATGGATTAGTTGTTGAACAAAACTGTTCTTGTATCAGAATTGACAAAGGAATTTATACCAACTCAAAAGAGATACAGGGAAATAAAGATTTATGAATAAGAATTTCTTGATACATTGACAGCTATATGAGTCATGTAAGTCATTTTGTATTATGTGCTTGTTTGCTATACCTTGTATTCTATAAATGACGATAGTTTAAATTTCTAAATAAACATTAAATTGTTTTCAACAAGATCAATGTTTGATGACTGGCTTTACTTTTTGCTGAAAAATAAAGCTGACTAACATTATGGGTGTATGAGAGAGAAAGAAAGAGTGATGACAGAGGGAAGAGAGGTAGATAGAAAGGAAGAGGGAAAGACGCAGGGAAGAGCGGAAAGACGCAGGGAAGAGAGGGTAAAAGGGAAAGAGAGATGGAAGAAAGAACAAAAAAGGAAAAAATAAAGGGAGGGAAGAGAAAAGAGGGGCAGATATAAGGAAAAGTAAAAAAGAAAGAGAAAGGGAAGAGAGAAGCGGGAGGGAAGAAAGAGTGAAAAGCAAAAGAGGTGAGAGAAGAGTAGAGAGAGGGAGGGAAAGAGTAGAGAGAGGGAGGGAAAGAGTAGAGAGAGGGAGGGAAAGAGTAGAGAGAGAGAATAGGTGACTATAAATAATCAGAGACACTTGTGTTAATTAAGTGTTTTGTATCATTTTTCTGAAGAGAAATGTTCGTATAAATTTGGAATCAGATTCAACCCACTTTCAACTTCATTGTAAAAATAAACAAGTGTCATAAAGAATATTAATGAAGAACTCATTAAATCCTTACAGAAATTGTAAGAGATATCAAACTAATTCATGAGATTTAGTCATTTGGACAGATTTGGAGATGTGGGTCAAGCAGAGAACATTTCTTCAGAAAATGCTACTACTACTAATAATAATATAATTTCTTTATTATCTTTTCTTTTTCTTCATATATTTAAAATCAATTTCACTTTTTTCTTAAATTCATTTTTTTAACAATTTATTTTTTTCCATGTGTAAACGAACTGCTCCACTATCTTTCCAGTAGGCTACAAATATTGATGTATTACAACAGTTAGTTTATAATTTGTACTTAACATTTGATACTGGCGCAAAACTCAGTTGCATCAAATGGTGATGAACAAATGTATATTCTTAATATATATATATATATACACACACACATACATACATATATAATGTATAAAATACATTTGCATTTACGCATATAATTATAGATATATATGAATGCATTTCCATAAATATTTATGAATGCAAATTCAAAATTATATCATTAAATATATACAAAATATCTAATTACTTGTATTCAATACACATTTATCTATTAATATTTAGTTTCCTTTATATATGCAAGTATAAATATGTTATTTATACACAGACATCATGTAGATATTAGCATGAATTTGAATATACTTATATCTTTATTTATTTATACCAGTCTCAGACTGGTACCAAGAATAGTAAGAAAACCTTTTGTCAGCATTATGTTGAAAACAGCATTATCATAAAAAACATTATTGAACTCTGACTTGAAGATACCTTAAAAAAATGAAAAAAATCTATGTTATAGTCCAGGGATTTGCAATCCCCGGCCCACATTTGGCCTGCAAAGGATTTCTGTCTGGCCTGCCAACTTAATCATAGTAAGGAATTTACATTTTTTGTTGTGTTGCTATTGTTATAATCTTCCTAAAAAGCAGATCTTCTGATTCATGTTACACAAATTTCCACCACTGGCCAGATGTGAACACTCTGAAACTCAAGATTGTACTAAAAATTCCGTCAACTGCGCATTGGCTCTGCACATAGCTTCCGTTTTACTTACACACTCAAAGAAAAATATAATCCAGAATTTTCACCTAATAGCACCTACTCTCATCTCAAGAAACAAAATAAAAATTGAAGCCAATCTGAGCCTAAGAAAAGGGTATAAAAGCCAATCAAAGGGACATCTTTGGCATCAAGACAGCACAACAACCAGGATTCACACACTCGTCAGAACGCGGCCTCCCATCTCCTAAGAAAACTCGCCAAAGGCTGTCGCCACAGTAAGACACAACTCACCCTCCCTCTCCTACTGTACACCACTATAGACAACTTTTACAATTCTACTTATCTCTTTCTTTCAATGAGAGACATTTACACCAATTCACCATTTGTTGTATTTTTATGTTAATCAGTCAGTCAGTTATGTGCCATGCGTGATACATGTTTAGGTGATCATGTATCTTTCGATATATGACTCATGAGGCAGATTTTTCCCCGCAGTAGGTTGCCATTTCTTTCTGCCATAGAACCCAGTCTGTCCTGCTATTTATCCATAGCTGGAGAGAGAAGAGGATTCATACCTTATCCAAGGGTATTAGCACGTAAGTGAATGTAATGGATCTCACTGGAATTTGAACTCGGCTCTCTGATCCATCAGCCCAAGTCGCTATCCATTACTCCATTGTAATACAATTGTTTATTTCTTAAACCTCTGTCATTTCTTCTTTGTTCTGCCACCGTACGCATAATATAACATTATTCTGTGATTCCTGCAGCAAATAAGGAACCTTATTTAAATAATAACTTTAACTTAGTTGGATTTTGTTTAAACCTCCAGACAAAGGAAGTTTTCTGGATGGAGCAATCTGGGGTTGAGATAATTTATCATAGTACATTTGATATCATGGCCTTCTTCCAGGACACTGCATAGATGTCTGGCCCACACTTTCCAAAAGGTTACAAACCCATAGTATAATTTATTAACAAAAGTTAAAACACATTTTTCACACAGATTAAAAAGAAAGATATTTTCCTCCAAGAAGTCTATTATACTAAATAACTATAAAGCGAAAACAGAATTACAGATGATGTGAAAAAAAAAAAAAAAAAAAAAAAAAGGGGATATATTAGTGATACATGTGGTTGAATGAAGGCAAAGCACGTAATCTAGTCAAGTGATTTAAGTACATATCAGGATTAACTGACTTTAACAGAGAAAACACATTTAAAATGACCAACAAGCATTCGAAGATCATCATTTCTACACAGGTCTTGCTTGTTGACTTTTCTATGCAGTTGGAATTTGACAAACGATTTCAAGTTATTTAATTCAGATGACTTGAAATAAGGAAACCTTATCCTTTGCTTGACCACTATTTCTCTATTCTACACTCTAAACACAGGAGTTGTATTGTTCTTTGATTCTTGACCATTACAGAACATCATTAGCTGTTCCACAACATTCTCTTGTATTTGGTGTTGTGTGTAATGACAAAAGTATACAGGTGCAGGCTTTAAGAAAGTTTTATTCAACTGAGAATACAAAGTTTGTGTAGTGTCCTTTTATAGTCCCAGTAAACAGAAATAGCTCTCTCAAAGAGGAGAATAGCAGAAGAAGGGGAGGCTACTCTTGATTATTCATAACACTGTATTTGACTACTTCACCACACTATTATTATAGTTGTTTGTTAGAGACAATAGTATTGATCTTTACTAAATTTAGCTTAGTATGAAGGTAAGGAGATTGTGTTCCTGCCATTTTCAAACTAGTGAGAGCCTTTAAACCCTGGAAATCCAACATTTAAGATCTGAATTTTATTTAGCCTTAAATACTAATCTCTGGTGGTGAACAATATCAACTGTCTCAGGAAAATCCTAGGTATTTAGGGATTGTAGTCAGGCAAATAGTCTGAAGTGTGGGCTGGGCTAGCATACTAACCATTACTTAATGTCAAGCTAGTTACATCTAGCAAAATGTCCCAGTAACAATTGAATGTATGTTGTTCTGTGAGATGGACTTGTACTATAAACTATGGTAGGTGCCCAATCTGATTTTGATTTTGTCAACATGTTCACAGATAAGAGAAGAAAAATAAAAAGGGAAAAGATATAGGAATTGTATGCAAGAAAGTGAAAAGAAAGAGAGATAAGGAGACTAAGTTACATTAATGTATCATGTACACCTTACTTACTTTTCTCTCACACAGAGAGAGAGAGAGAGAGAGAGAGAGAGAGAGAGAGAGAGAGAGAGTTGGAAGCAAGGGAGAAATGAAAGGATTTTAATTTCAAGGCAAAGGCTTAGTTCAAAATATACCTGTAGAATAACTGAGTAGTTTCCTTTTATCTACCATGTTGTTTTAAGTATTAAATCAGAAGCCTATCAGCAGGTATACAAGTATTATGAAAGTCTTTTTCAACCATGTAATCAGTATATTGTTGCATTTGTAAAATCTAAAAGTTTGATTATAAATATTTTTATGCTGAAAAAGAAGGAGGAAAAAAAAAAAAAAAACCCCCACAGTGAAGCAAAAATACGTTTTTGACATGTGTGATCAGTCTGGCACCATTATCACTGATTTTTATTTTACGGGCCATTAGTTTCGTATTATTAGAAGTTTTTTTTAAAATGCCTAAGAAAAAAAAGAAAGAAAAAAAAAAGAAAGAAAAAAGACAAAAGAAAGAAAAGAAGAACTTTGTTTTAAGACAGGAAGAGAAGAGAAATATGATTCAGAGAAGAAAATGCAGTAAATCAGCAGCTATCAATTGGTCATTGGTTAGCAAGCTGGTCTTGTGTGCCATTAGTAATAACTTCAACCCTCACTGGTTACCCAAAACTTGTAGCCTTGTGCCAAAACTAAGGTACGATTAGTAGCTAACAACAGTAGTAAGAAACCCCAGATGTTTACACAGAAAATCAGGAACCTGACCCCTGGTTCATATTTCACTGCGTTACCATTCCAGCAGCCCCTACCATTATCTGGTTTTGACATTCCACTCTTAGTTTCCTTGGAAACCTTCTTTGGCTTATTTGCTTTGCCTGTGTTTTATCTTTCCTTGATTCCATCGGCAGAAGGCCAGAGTAACCCAGCAGCAGTACCAGTTGTGGTTGGTTTGGGGGGGGGGAGAGAGAGAGAGAAGAAGCAAGGTAACTGTAAAAGTGCACTCAGAAGAACTTTTATTGCAAACATGGAAGTTGCTTCTTTTTTTTTTTTGCAGTTCCATACAGTCAGTAATTTTTTGCCTCCAGCCACATTTCAGAGTCAAAATGAAATTTTTCTTTAGAAAATCAGGCTTCATTTCACCTCATGCATCTTGCAAACCTTAAGAATGGTAGACAGAGTGTGCTTACTAACAAATCTACAAAATTACCTGCAAAGATTGATGCATGTTAAAGCTGACATTATAAAATATGATGTGCACTTTACACAATACACTTAATGTGTACACACAATTTGCAAATTTCATGGTTTTTTTTTGTTTTTTTTTTACAGAATAATGAAAAGACTAATTATTAGCATCAAAATATACAAATTTCATGTTTTCAATAAATGTTATCAGTAATACTTTTTAAATATCCCATAATATTTTTCTTTCCTATCACAGTTGTATACCAAATGATGAAAATATCCAATAATATTTTTCTTTCCTATAGCAGATGATAATAAATGTAAAATTTTATTTGTATTTTACTGTTTATATAAGTGTATCTGACCTACACTTTTAAACAGAAATAAAATTTAATTGGTCCTTCAGCTTCTTACTCATGGCTGGGGAGAGAAGAGATGAAGACTTTCTCAAGGTTTTTAGTACAAAAACTGTCCAAGTCATCTACACCCACAAAGATGAAACTAATCTTAATAATTCATTAAATCATGATGATTTATTGATTGACCGATTCATTTTTTATGGATTTGCAGGTTATTTAAAGCCAGAAGATATTTTTTAGATTGTAAGGATTTTTTTTTTTTAAAGATAATGATTTAGTGATCCAAGACTTATTAATTAACTGATAACTGGGGGAGAAGTGGATTTATATCTTTCCCAAGGGTATTTGTGTATAAGTGAATATAACCAACTCAACTGGGATTGAAACTGGGATCCCATGGGAAACTTGATATGGCTATAAGCCTAAATCATGATAGAACTCTACCCAAGAATTTCAGGAAGCATTTAGAAAAAAATAAGAAACGCTTAAGGTCATATCATGTTGAAATACTGGTTCTAATACAATCACTGAAGTTAAACAATGTCAAGCCTGGTTAGTACTTAAAACAGGATAACTGCTTGGGAATACCAGGTTCTGTAAGCTTGAATGTGCAGGTGGTGCAACGGATAATGACTTGGAATTTGAAAAATCAGAGTTGATTTCCAATTCCAGTCAGGTTTGTTATATTCACTTATGTGCAAATACCCTTGGAAAAGGTATGAATTCACTTCTTTCCCCCAGCTATGGGTTAATTAGTAGGACTTGTATCAGTAAATCATGATTATCTCCCCAAAATTCTTACAAATAAAGAATATTTTCTGGCTTTAAACAAGCTGCAAAAGATTGATAAATCCTAAAATTCAAACAATCAATAAAAAAAATATCTATTTTGGGGTATTACATTTATTTTCAAAGCTACAGGAACAAAAAAAAATATAATAAATTGACTTTAGACTAAAGAAAATATACTTTGCAGTAAGGTGATCATGTGAACATATTTGTTTCATGTTTAATGATATTTCATGATATTTATATATATATATATATAAGATTTAATTATAATTTTTATTATTAGTTTCTTTTGCCATTAAAATTTCTTGCAATATTTTCCCTGTCTGTAACAAAGTATAAATATAATGCTGTCAACAATGTTAAATAAGCAATATTCATTGTATAAAATGTAATAAAGTCTTACCTCAAGGACATGGATGAGGGCAATACGAAGGGATGGATTCTTTTCGCACATGGCATTTAGTAAAGATTCTAGATTCCGGCTTATAGTCAAAGACTAGAAAAAAAATAAAAATAAAAAAAATCATAAAGATTAAAATATTTGTCCCAAAACACAAAAATAAAATTACCCTGATTATATACAACAAAATTTATCCTAAGTCAAATGCTGCTAATCAGTAACAAAGAATCAAAATTTAAATAAGAATCACTTTGTGAGTGGAGAAAAAAAAAAGTGTGTGAAAATTGGCTTGGAAAAAAAGTTTGGAAAATTGAATGAAATTGCTTTTGTTTGTTTATAAAACATTTATTCAGATACATTAATCGGTTTAGACTAATATCCTGATTTTATTTGATATAGTCACAATGTTTCAGTGATTGTAATCTTCAGGTGTTTGTAATATTTGGTAACCTTGTGTGAATTTTGAACTGAGTTCTTCCAAACTAAATTCAATTCATGTAAAGGAGATCTTGTATCTTAGGTAATTCTTCCTACTTCGTTCTTTTTTTTGGTCATGTCACTTTTCTCACCAAACCAGACTTTTACTGCCTGGGGCAGGGATTGAACGCTAGGCTCTTTTAAACATGTTTATTTCCTGTCAGACTGGAATTTAGGGGTCTTAAGACTAATCTCTTTTCTTTTTTTTCAAAGACAATCAGAAGAAGGTCAAAGTGCACAATGAATATCATGTTGTGATTTTAAAGAAACAAGATAAAGTCATTTAAATGACTAATTGTTATTTTCTTAAAATATGGACACATTTTTGAAAGAAAATTTAGAATTTACCAAATTTTATCTGTATTCATTTAATAAATTTAAGGATTTGTATTTTTTTTTTTGGGTAATTATGATGAAAATAACAACATTAATAAATTTACAAGTTATTTTTCTTTTATACTGAAATGTTTTTTTCAACTATAAACAGAATTACAAACACACAATTGTGCAATATGCTTCTTGTATGTGTTATGTCCCTTCAGGTTGTTAGCAATCATGACTAACCACAATTTTTTGTTTTTTTAGTTCTTAGTAAATTTTGTTTTTCTCGTACACCTTATTATGACATCCACTTGCACAAACTCATTATGTAGGTTATGTGCGATTTTCCTTTGTCCCTGTTGCTGTCAATATATCTTGTGAGTATCAAATTTTCCAAGCCCTCTCTTCTCATTATGTGCCCTAGAAATTTCAACTAGCTCTTTCTGATTTTTCCGTTTTGTCTCCAGTTTCTCTAAAACCTAGTCATTGCTCACATATTCAGTCCATGGTATTCTTAGCAACCTTCTGTAGAACCACATTTCTATCGATGCAGAGATGATCCAGCATTCATTGCCATATAGGCAAGCTGATATTACATAATAGTTCAGTCCTTTCTGTTTTTAATGAAATTTTCCTGCTTCTTAATACTTTGCTTAGTTTTTGAAAGGCACTTTCGCTATCTCAATGCTCCTTCAGATTTCAATGTTTCACTTTTTGTCCTCTTTAAAATCACTTCCCAAATATTTAAAATGTACTTGCTTGATGTTGGTATCTCCAATTTGTAATTTGCCTGTTGGGTTGTTCCTTTTGCTAACAACCAAGCATTCTGTCTTCCTGCAATTTACGCTTAGTCCTTTCTTCTTGCTTTCTTTCTCTACCTTCTGTGGAGTTCTTGTAGTTTTCTGTGTCTACTATCAATACTGTATCGTCTGCATATCTTATGATAAATTATGGCCACCATGAATCCTCAATGGACCTCTAATTTTCTTGAAATTGCCTCACTGTAAAGGTTGAATAAGTCCGGTGAGAAAACATATCTGTATGCAGGTGGTCTCCTACCAGTATAGGTTCTGGATTATTCTAATATTCTTCCTAAATATGTCAAGGCTACCTGCTTACTTGTATATAAAGATGCAAAAATGGATAAGCCAATGTTGTGTGTGTGTGTGTGTGTGTGTGTGTGTGTGTGTGTGTGTGTGTGAGAGAGAGAGTAAGTGAGGAGAGAGAGATTACTTACCGGATCTTTTTTGAGACTGTAGTCAATGGCAACTTGTAGAGTTTTCCCCAGAGAATAAACATAAATCTGAAAAGAAATTTGAGTTTGGATAAAAAATATCATGAAGTTGCTAATGAAATAAATTGGATGAGTTCCAAAATCATTAAAAATTTTAGTTGAAGTGTTTCTTGTTTTACACGCACAAAAAAAAAAAAAAAAAAAAAAAAAAGCATCTAAAAAGTATATATATATATATATATATATATATATTTTATTTATTTTTTTTAATAGACACAAGGTGAGAATATATGTAATGAAAGGTGCCCCAAATTTATTAATCCAGGGGCTTCTTAAGACCTAAATCTGGTCCTGATCATACAGCATCCATTTCACAGTCTGTCAGTCTAATACAAATTTACTTGTTTACTTGAGTTTAATTTAAGATGACAGCAATTATTTTTGTTTAAGAAAAAGGTTTAAAACTCAATTGCTCATTGTCAGATACAGTCTGTCAGAGAATCAAAATAAATGATTTATCCTTTTAGCACACACACAGACACAACCCAGAAGTTAGCAAAATATTGATGAATTTCTGAATAAACTAAAATAAACAGTATTTAAATTTGTTTTTAATCATTTTGCTCCAAACAAGAAAGGCAATAGAGTCACTAAGATGCAAAGGGTTAGTGTGAGTTAGAATATAAGAAAAAACTGCTATTAAGGAGAGAGGACACTAAAAGAACAAGAATTAACACAGAAGATAACGATTGATATTTCATTTAAATTTTTGGTTATAATGTATATAAAAAACAACAATTTAAAAATCTAAATCCCACATGCATTTATTGCAAAAAGATCTAGAAGAGTGGCCATTCAAGACAACTTTCATTTTGCAATTTGATAAAAAAAATGGAATCATTTCTAAAATTCTCTTTATAGAAAATTTAGCAAAATATTCCTCCTTATTGACTGAAATCAAAATAGAATAAAGTCAGTTTAAGTTCTAGAAAATGAAATTAATCAAAACATAGTATTTGGCTGTTTCTGGATTGTATCAATTCCTTTCATAGTAGGTAATCAAAAGCTAAGTCCACGTTCTGCTCTAATTTTGGGGGAATTTTCATTTTCTTAAAGTTAGATTAACTTGAGATCCAACATCCAATTGAACAGAACCATTTGTAACTAATTCATATCTATCTAATCTTGCACATATCTGTTTTTTATTACTATAAATGTTATTTTTACTGGATAGATGTGTTTGAATTGCTATCCCAATTTTTTTTCTTGAACAGTGAAATTAATAAACAAGTCTAAACTGAGAAGTCCCACTGAAGAAAAACTGTGCCTCCAACAGGAATCAAACCTGTATCCCCCTTTTGCATCAGGGAAACTATTTCTATAGCCAAAACATTATTAATTTCAGTGTTTAAGAAAATTAAAAACCAACATAGCAACTCAAACATGTGACCCCACTAAAAATAATGTTTACAGTAATAAAAAATAATGTTGGATAAAAAATCCATTGAAAAATTACTATATATAATCTGTCAGTATTTATCCTTTTGAACCTGCACATCATATCTGTCTGTCAATAAAAATATACTTTTAAGGTATACTATATTTAAGAGTTAAAGTGCTCAATATCAGGGATAGGGCTTATTTAAATATAAGATTTCAATGTCCACTTTTTTTTTTTTTTAAGTATACACACAAATTATTTATTCATGTATGTTTCTATGTGCGTAACTTGCGTAACTCTGATGGTTGCTCCTTATTGTGGTGAAGGGGTGTGTATGGTCCAATGATCCTGAGAGTGATGCCATTGGGAGTTCTAAACTCCTGGTAGGTCCACCTTAGTGCCAAGGTTGAAAACAAAGACCCAGACTAAGTGCAACCAACCCCAAAGACCCCAATATGCTGATGAGGATTACAATAGATCTCAATGATTAAACCAGAAAGAATGAAGAGGACTATGCATAACGGACATGAGTGGCAGTCTATTGCAGTTTCATAACTGGATTCTGCATGTCTCATTCCATATGTGCCACAGAGTAAAGTCATGAAATCAAAAATGTGGGTCACTTCCTGGCAAGCTGAGCTCCACCTTAAACAAATTCATGTCATTAGCACTTTCTTCTACTCTCATTTTGTTTCACCTCCAACCAACTCAAGCCAAATGGCAATGGGGAATGGGAGCAGGTTTTGGTGAAACTGGAAGCTTTTAGTCCTGGACTGGCATGTTGGTGGTGAATTTCGTCATCAATGTCATTATCATAAAGGAAGCAATCAGCGTTTTTGATTGTAATGTGAAGAAGGAGAAGGAGAAGAAGAGTGTTTAACATCAAAAACCATTCTTTGCCTGAAGAAGGTCTTGAGACTGGAAACTTGCGTGGCAAAATTATAGAAAATAAAATATATATATAGGTTTTAACAGCAATTAAATTCGGGGCTTTTAGCTTCTATTTTTGAAACAGGGTTAGAACTGTGTAGCGGAAAAAAACATATTTTAAATCAATTAATTTATAATATATATATATATATATATATATATATATAAAAACCAAAAAAAAAAAACACATTAGAAAAAAAAAAAAAAAAAAAAAAACACATTAGAACCAAAAACGTTTGTGGTTTCTCTCTTCTGTTTAGAATATACACTTTTCTCTTGGAAAAACTATAACTTCTTCCCTATATATATGTTCATAAATACAAACATAATATCAATAAATGAATAAGTAATTAGCTGAGACTCATTGTCTATCATGATCGCTTCTTGTTTTGGTTTTAAAATAATTTCTGGTAATGCTCACACAGCGATCCCCTAATTACCAGTGCTCTATAAAGGTGTAAGTTACCAAGAAATGGGTGTTTGCCACTCATGATCTTATCTGGATACCCTTGCATAATGCTGCTACAAATGTATACCATTTTAAAGACAATGTTCAGATAGAAACCAGAAAAAATTGAAAAAAATTGAGGAAAAAAAAAAAAAAAAAAAAAATCAGTGAAAATTATGATTATCCTGGAGACCTTGAAAGAAATTTCTTTGTTCTGAATCTTCTTACTTTGCTAGAATTGGATAACAATTCAAGTTAACTTGACAATGATTATCCAGGAGCAGCTGATGAAATATTTATCAATATGATGTCAAACATTAATATTAATAACATCTATGAACTTCAAGGGAAAATGACAGTTTTTTTTATAAATTTAACCCCCCAAAAAAAAAAACAGCTTAGTAACCAAGTGAGGAATAAATTATGCGAACCCCAAATAGTTAAATTTTTTAGGCTTAATATTAATTAAAAGGTTTAGTTATTAAGTTTCTAAATTAAGAAATTAAAAGGATTTAATTTGCAATGAAAAGTGATCTGATAAAATAAAGAAAACTATTTTTCAGGTTCAAATCTCAATGAAAACTATCTTTTGTGGTTAAAGAAATGCATTTATTTCTTTTTATACTGGAAAACTGAAGCTAAGAATGTCGACTGCAATTTCTATATCATTTGAATATTAACAATGAATAATTTTGTAGGATGTTATATCAGAAAAATATTTTGACAGACCAGAACAATCATTACGTATACCACTTTCATGGTCATTTACAAATTGTCTTGGAATACTTGACTACTCAATTTACAGCCAGAGTAATAAGGCTCAGGAACAAAGAAATGTCTTGTGAGATATCTTGTCAACCATTTTCAAGAAATCATCACACTACTGTAAATTGAACTTTGGTTTTTTGATAAGAGTAAAAGGCACTGGTAAAATATTTCTTCTTTTAGCAAACACAAAAAAAAAAAAAAAAAAAAAAAAAAAAAAAGAAAGAAAAGGAAATGGGCAATCTTTTCTCATTTTAGATAAGCCAGGCTTTCTTGAAGATGTCTCTACATGTAAAGTAAGAGGTAGGTTAGTGGAAGGAATTTGAGCTCTAAGCCTGAAATGAACTATTCTTTCTTATTAAAAAAACAAACTCATGAATTTAATGGCGATGTTTCCTGGTAATAAATAGAAAAAAAAAAAATCATGTGTTAATGCACTTAATTGAGTGGTTAATATTAATCACATAGATTGAACCATATTAATACATAGGTTATCTATTATACAATGAAAATTTCAGATCAAAATTTATCTAATAACTATGTGTTAGGCTACAGATATATTGATTCAATTTGTATTTTTTTCTTTGAAAAATTGTAAAAATGTATAATTAGAAAGATTTGATACATTGCATTCACTTGTCTTCTTTTAATCTCTTATGGATTTTTTCTTGATTAAGGATACTGTACTGACAGAAATAATTTAACTCTAAAACCTTCTGGTGGTTACTAGATAAGGATCGGTCAAAATGTTATTGATAAAGACAGCATGATAAATTGGTCCCAATGAATCAATGTATAAAAGTAACAATATTTCTTTCAAGAATTCAGATAAAAAAAAATAAAAAAGTTGTCTAATTGGTTGTGGATGTAAATAAAACAAAGTATTATATAAGTTCTTTTTTCTTACCTTTTCAATTGCTGCTTCTGACATAAGAATTCCAGTGTGAATTTCTGGTGCAATAAAATTTGAAACATTTTTGGTTTGTGATGACTCACTCAATTGAGCTCTTCCATTCGGACAAAGTAACAAGGTGTCAAGGGAAATGACGAAACTGGCTATACCATTTTGAACTGCTTCACCTGCAAAAGGTCAAATGAAAATATTCTTTTTTTAATACAAGGTTAAAAGAAACAAAGTATGACAAATATGCATCCCACCCCCTCACTGGTAATACAAATGAGTTTCATGTTCAATACAATCTTCAGGCACTGAATGGAGACTCTTAAGAGTCTTAAATCAGTTTATGGTTTCATCAGGCAGTAGAGGAACCCCTACTGCATGACAAAACCTTATCAGTGGAAACCATGATAGCATAAGTGGGTAGTATTTCTTTATTTTATATATATATATAGCGCTTTCTAATAAGTACCGCGCATATAATATATAAATAATTATACATATATATATTTATTTATATTTATATACACTTTTAACACACACACACACACATATATATATAATGTGTGTATATAAAAAACAGTGCTTGATGTAACATATAAAAAGATACAAAACAAGGTATAAATGAGGATAAGAGGTATTCAACTTGTCTTTGCAACTTCAAATTTCATATGCAGGGAAGCGAGCTTCACCAAACATAATCTGCAGGCATTCAGAAAGATTATATATTATATATATATATTATATATATATATATATATATATATATATATATTATGCCATTTTCAGACAGTACTGTTTCACAGCTCTTCAGTGCAACTAGACATCCGAATACCTCAAGCCCAGATTGAAACCCAACCGATTTGGTGTCAGTTACACACACACACACAGCCACACAAAAGTTTACAACACATTACAAAAAGTTTTTCTTTAGGTATTTCTAACAGTCACATTAATGAAACTTTTACTGCTAATAATACATGTTTAAGCCTTTAGTCAAATATTTTAAGTCAACTAAAAAATGAAAGTAAGCTTATCAATCTGTCTTCCTCTGTATGCGTATGTGTTTGTGCTAATGTATATTCTTAACTCAATACCCATTTATAAGCAAACACAAATACACATCTACACACACACACACACAAAGCATACACATGTGCCCACTTACATTTAAAATCACTTTGTTTTGTCAATAAATCTGTTTATTGATAAAAAAAGACAAACAAAAAACAAATGCATAGTTTTTGAACATAACCTTTGTCAGTGCACTTGGCCACTGCAGAGACTGAACATTATACAAGAAAAATTTCAGATCCACATTCAGCTGATAACTATATTAGGCTATGGACTTAATGATCCAATTTTGTATATACGATCTGACCTGCACTTAAAGGTAAGCAGAATTATGCACCCATATGCAGGTGTGTGTGTCTGTGCGCGCACAAGTACTGCATTTGAATACTTCAAGAGTTTTTTTTTTTTTTTTTTGAAATACCCAACCCGAACCATACACTTGAATTTTTATCCCCCACAGAAACCAAATTAATTTCCAGCTTTTGGGGATTCATTTTTTGTATTTTTTGAAAAGAGAAAACTATTTGGCCTTCTAGTGTGTAAATATCACAAGGCACCTTCAATTGGAGGCTTTCATTTTATTGTTTTCTTCAATGTCATGTTGAAACAAAACAATGACAGTCTAGACAAGAAATCAGATTAAAGAAGTTGAACATAAATCATAGCAGAACAGCTTTTATCTTCATCTCTGGTCTGGAAAATATGCACATATGTATAGAGGAAGACCAGAATTTTTTTTTTTTTTAAATTGAGTCACTGTGGGATTTTGTGTTTGTGAATGAAAAAGGAAGAACCACCCATGTTTGGTGACTCATGATGAAAGATGAGACTGGTAGCACTTGGGTGAGGCCTGTTACTTGGAGATTTGGGAGTGAGTTTATTTACGTCATGCATTTGTGCCTCTGTCGTCCTCTCGACAGAAGTAGTCGTTTCTGAACCTTGACTTATTGGGTACAACTTTGAATAATGACTCTTACATTTCTGCATAAGCTCTTTGGAAGAAAAACGGGGAACCAAATGTAAAGAGAGAAAATCTTTAATTTTATTTTTAGAGATTATAGTACTACTAGGTCAGAAAACCCAGACAGACATTTCTCTTCAGGCCTCTTTTCATATATATATATATATATATATATATATATATATATATATATATATATATATTTATTATGTCATTTGCAGACAGTACTGTTTCGCTGTCTCACAGCTCCTCAGTGTGACTAGACATCCAAATGCCCCAAGCCAGGATTGAAACCCAACAAATTTGGTGTCATACATGCACACATGCACGCACACATATATAATGCCACACAAAAGTTTACAACACATAAACAGTGTTTCTTTAGGTATTTCTAACACAGTTATATTAATGAAACTTTTACTGCTAATAATTCATGTTTAAGCCTTTAGACAAATATTTTAAGTCAACTAAAAAATGAAAGTAAGCTTATCAATCTGTCTCCCCCTGTGTGCATATGTATTTGTGCTAACGTATATTCTTACCTCAACACCCAATTATAAGTAAACACAAATACATATCTATACACACACAAACAAAACATATATGCCCACTTACATTTAAAAATCACTTTATATATATTATTTAAAAATTATAACATAAATATGTTATAAAATCACTACAAAAATAGCCATTTTGTTTCAACACCTCTGGTGTCTTATCAAGTGATGATGTTGAATGTAGATTGTAGAATAAAGGTTTTAAAAGGTTCAAATTAATTAATCACCCCTCTTAAGGGGAAACGCTGTTACATGAGCTGAAATGACCAATCAAAAAACAAGTATATGAGAATTCAAAAAACTTGACAACGAAGTAAAGTTATAATAACTATTAAATGCTTTAAAGTTGGGTTTATACTAAAATAGAATTTTTCTAAGTAATAAGGATTAAATTGTACGATAAAATTTGAAATTAAAATTAAAAAGTACCTATTTCAAAAAAGTAAATTTAATCTATATTAAGTTTAAAATTTTTAAATTAAGGAAAAAAGAAAAATATGTTATTGTATTCATTTTGTTTTTATTGAAATTATGTTGGAATAAATGTTAAAATCGACTGCCCTTAATTTAATGACAAAATGGATACAAATATATACATTGGATAATGACATCTTGCAAAAGACAATACAAACACAATCGGATTATAATACATAAGCACGCAGACATATTTAGGTATATACACACACAAAAAATCTGACGAGACAGGAAATATTTACACAACTTTTTACAATAAAAAAAAAAAAAAAAAAAAAATTTAAACCATACACACATACACAATGAAATGTGCATGCATTTTACTATACACAGACACCGAAAAAGATACGTACATATACCCACATACATTGATATAGACACTCTGATATAACACTAAAGAAATATTCAAGATTGAAAGTGTTATTAAACGAATTTTAACCACTTTACACTTTTGACCTTTTACAGATATACTGTATATAATTTATACGGGCCAATAACAAACAATAGGTAAAGAAAGGATATTACAATAGATATATACATATAAAAATAACACCATCTAATATATAAAAAAACGAAAATTCCAAGCACACATATACGCCTAATTGTACATTAGGTGAAAGAAAATAAAAACTACCTACAAATATATGTGTACAGTGTACAATCATTCATCACTACAGACAGAAGTGTTTTTATATATATATATATATATATATATATATATATATATATATATATGTAGAAAAATAGGAAAAAAACACATAAGGTAAATAATCCGGAGTTCTTTTTGTTTTTTATTTTTAAAAAACAGTGCTCCATACAGAAGTACAGTTTAAATTATAAGTATTATTTTTTAAATTTTTATAAATATATATATATATATATATATATATATATATATATATATATATATATATATATAAATAAAAAAAGAACTTATCTTAGCTGTTGCATTTCATCTTGAGTCACTTTATAAAAGCAAATGTCCTTCAGGGGACAAAATGCATCAGCTAACTTTGTCTTTTTGCCTTTTACTCATATTGACCTTTTACAGATATCTGTATCTGAAATTTTTACATACATACATATTACTAAAGACCTCATCAATGTTGGTGTGGTGAACAGATGACTTACCAAAAGACATAATACCTTTGACAAGAAAAAAAATCCTAAACAAGAAAAACAAAAATAAAAGGCAAACACCTACCTCTACAATAAATTAAAATGTTCAATGCTTAGACTATCTAGATAGAGCAAAAAATACTTCATGTCAACACTCAACAGAGGACAACTCAAATTGATAGGTAAGTTCTATGTTCTCGCAATCTTTAGGCGAGTATAATGCATTCTAAACGCCTGAAAACAGCAAAACCATGAATCTTGCGTAGCAACTCAAGCTGTCCTTCACTACACACACACGAAGAGCTGCTAAAGAGCATGATCCACTTCCCAAAATCTGACAGGTGAGCAAATATCTTTGGAAGGGCTTCTTGGCTGAGTCAATAATACACACACACACATATATGTACACACACACACACACACAGAGAGAGAGAGAGAGACGGGGTTGACTCCAAACATTGTTCAGATTATTAAGAAGAATAAAACTGTTTTTTTTTTTTTTACATGAACTTTATTGAATCACATATTTGTAATTCTGTTCCATTATGTTCTACCATCTTTCAGTTAATTTCTAAATATAAATTCTCCAAAGTTTCTTATTAGTATTATCATCATCTTTTTCTGCAAAGAATTATTCTAAGTGATCTTTAAAACTAATGGCTAATACTTTCTAAAAGGGTTTTAAAAAAAACAAAAACAAAAAAAACATGGCCTTTCTGGATGGAACATATAAAATCAGCAACATTATTTATACATATTTGCTACTTGAAATAAAAGGATCTTTTGCCTTTTTGGTTCTTCAAATAATGTCTATGAAATCTTTATGGAATCACAGTTGTGGGAAAAAATATTCCCAATGCTAAGACATGTTATTTTAGGAAAGTCATTTGAGAGAAAATGAGATAGGACTAATGTCCTGAACGTTGATATCAATATACACTTTTGGTAGTCTGGTAGGGGGGGAGAGAGAGAGAGAGAGAGAGAGAGAGAGAGAGTTGTTGGTGGGGTACATCAGATAAAATCAGATATTATCAGATATTATCTGAGGAGCAACAGATGGAAAACACAAGCGAACCGCAACTGTTGAATCACAGTCAAAATATGAAACAAGCTAGAAAAATATTGTTGCTTGTTCATCCAACACTTGGCATATTTATATTTGATTAACACATTTAAATGCACTAGCATTCACACACACACACACACCACTGTGTTATCACCCCAACACTCACTGTGCTCTATTGTGTATGTGTACATGTTTATATTTTTATGTATATATGTGCATCTATATTGTGTGTACACCCACCAAATTTGACCAAATAGTAGGTATCCCAGCACTCAGCTTCCAGCTGATGAAATTCTTAACTAAATGCTAAAAAAGGCATATATTCAACTCGTTGTGTTATTTCAGTCGATATATCTCTATAAAAACATAATGCATACCAAATAAAAGCTTATTTCATGAACTTTGTTTCTATCTTATTTATTTTTATATGTACTAGTGTGCGAGAAACATTACAGTTTCAAAATAGAGACATTTTGGTGATTTCTCAAAATTTTGGCCATTTTTTTTTTCAGTGATGGCAATTTAGACTTCCTCACATTTTGTAACATGCACACTCTGCAGGGTTTATTACAATTTTGGTAACATGTTAGTTTGAAAGTTAACATTCTAAGCTCCATTTTCATATATTTTATATTTTTTTAATTCTAATGAGAAGTTTGTAAACAATTCAAATAAAAAGTTTGATTGTAAAATTCAAATGCTACTTGTAAAAATAAAAACACATAAAATATATCATTAAAACGCTCATTTAATAATCTCTGAAACTAAATCAAATATGAAACAATAGCTCCATTTTGCGCATGTGCGATTATGTAACCATGTGTGACTTGCTCAGCCATCATTTCATCTCTATGCAACAGTCAATACACAGCGTCAACATGGACACAAGAATCGACCAGACGATGGACGAAATTTTCAAGGAAATTGGTAAGAATTTGTTTTCTATGATATGTAAAATGTAAATGGGATTTAAAAACCGTTTTTGTCATAAAAAATATGAAACAAAAATTGATTTGTTTACTTTATGCTCAAATTCAAATCACAAAAAAACAAAACAAAAAAACAAAAACAAAACAGGAGTTATTGATCGAAAAATGTTCATATTCAAAGAATGAAAAAAAAACCAAAAAAAAACAAAACAAACATTCTACAAAAAAATTCTAGAATGTTTTATGTTTTTGCAGTATTCTCACAATAATTATCAGCACTTCAGTTACCAAGTAACATTTTGTTTAAAAAGTTACCCCTTCAAACAATTTTTTTACTTTTTAAATTATCTAATGAATGGATTTTAGTTACGATATATTGCTATCTAGATACAAATTTATGATTTAATATTCATTTTCCTAATTTATTATTATTTCTTAGTAATATTTATTTCATACGGATTATGATTGTTTATTTTATTCTAAAATATTTTAATGTGTCAGTTTTAAGGACCACTGTGGAAATAGGTTTGTTGAGAAAATATTTTAGTGCTTCCTTATTTGTTACTCAGGTGTATGGATAACTCTAAATTTATATTTATTCCTGATTGTATTTAGTGTAAATTTTTTATGAACAAGCAAATAAACTCAAATTCAGTAAGAAAACATAGACAATAATTTGTAGATGACTACTAAGTAGTACTTCGACAAAACAATAGGATTATAAATTCATATTTTTTCTTTTTGAAGATGATGTATAGAATCAGTTACGTTGTTTTATGACAAAAGGACGTGGGAAGAAGATGTCTTTGCTTAAAGTGGAATGTTTCAAGAAGGTGCTGCTTCAAATGTATTCATTGAAAGAGAAGTATCAGGAAACTTGGGATTCTGCTATTACTTGGTTACATAAATTGTTCCCAATCTTTCCTAAGAACAGATGGGTACACCTTATTGAGAAAGTTGTAGCAGAAGTTCAGAGTTGTCCAAAAGTGGATCATCCTGCATTGTACCATGAAGTAACAAATTTGGGATTCATAGGTGAAAGATGTGAGAGTGTTGGATTGACTCTCCTCAGTGTTTTGTTGGATCCAGTACTGGGTCGTAAGCTTTTATGTGTGGAAGTAACCAATGGGCTCATACTTGAACTATATAAACCGGATACGCCAGCAAAGATATACTAGTCAGACTAGAAGAACTTTGGTAGTGCCTGAATTAGATTATTTGGAAGGATTGTATGAAGATTATGCCAAGACTTACTTTTGACTACTCAGTGAAGAGGTATCCCAACACCCAGCCCACCATTACTGAAAATTTCCAAATAAACTTCATTTGATTAATTTTATGTCTGTGTTGTTTATTTTTATGTGCATAATGTGAGAGGAATATTACAGTTTAAAAATTGAGACAATTTGGTGATTTCATATCGCTTACGTAGTGATCGGACCTAACATGTGTTAGAACTTCAACCTTTTGATCAAATTGTGACAGATAAAATATTTTTATTTTAATGATTTCAGTTACAAATTTAGTGGTTGAATACCACTTCATGATATGGTGTGTTTTTTGTTGTTTTCTTATGTTCATTAGTGGGTATTGCTTGGGGTGTGTTAAGCTTCTCTCTCTCTACAGTCCAGAAATTGTACATGTTGAGTCAGGATTGTACTTGTTCAGCATCTGCTCCATATACATTCTAATCTGTTGATTTTAGGTTATTTTAACCATGGTAAATGGAAAGAGCACCCCCAGAAATGGCTAGAAATGAAATTTGGTGTTTCTAGTGTAAGAAGTATTCATTTTATGACAATTCAAGCAAGTCTAAAATCGGCCTTTCAAATACCTTGTGACAAAGGGTTAAAAATCAATCTTTTTCAATTTTGAAGTGGAATAATCCAGAATATATCCATTCTATCACTCCCCCCAAAATTAGGCATATTACTGGTATAGTCATGTGATATCTGAAATTTTGGATGAATGTGAGTCTTATTTCTAGTTTTATGAAATGTCAAACCTCAGGTTATGAGTTGTTTGCAGGTTGTTGCAGAGCGTTTAATTTATAAAATTTGCATATTCAGACTGAATCTATTTAATTAATATGCAGTGACACTAACTGTAATTTTATTATTAATTTCTTTGTTATGTACCTAACAAGCTAGTATAATTTTAACTGTTGTTCTTAATTGCTTTTTAAAATATAGGAGTCCAAATATGGTATTTTGTCCTAATTCATAATAGACAAAAAAATGGCTAAGTCAAGCACATGTGTAAAAATAAAAATAAATCTGCCAAAATTAAATGATTTAAGATATTTTGATGAAATAAAAACTGCTAAGTTTCTTTAATCATGTAGATTAAGATGCAATCAGATAACACCTAGTACCTGTTTGAAATTTTCATCTGTGATACCTACAAATAGTCAAATTTTGGGAGGGAATCACTTTTTAGTTATTTTAAGCATCTCCTACCCTGTATCCATAGAAAATTTCATGTTTGATTTTTTTTAAAATAGTACTTTACATTTAATAAAATTTAGTACACTTGTACTGACATAAATGTGTATTTTTGAAAAAAACATACATACATGCACACAATTGCTGTTAATGTTTTTGTAATATGAATATGTTGGATGGGAAGTGGAAAGTTAAGCACTGTGAAAATCAACAACTGCTAAACATATTTTAAGATTTACAACTCCTTTAAGAACAACCCCCCTGCTCGTATATTTTGACCATTCAGGAAGTAGTGAAGATCATCTGGGTTTATTCAAATCAGTTTTTTTACTCACTCAATTCAGTCATATGATTAAACCAACCAATCAGATTCTCTGAGATTTGTCATCTTTGGTTGGTCCTAAGTCAACCAATCCAATTATGGAACATTCTGATATATTTTCATGAATTGAAGATCAATGTAAAATGAAATATAAGTCCTAAAAACTTTGCCATTTTTATTACCAAAGTCTGATGAATGCATTGAGGTTGAAATCATTTTTTATAGAATACCAGTAATGAGATATTCTGTCAGAATGTAAGATGTAGGGAGAAGAGGATTCATGCCTTTCCTGTGGAAATTAGTGTTTTACTTTTAATGCTGGTAACCGATACTGCCACTTCAATACCCCCCTTCAAAGTCAGAATAATAAATCTTGGAATAAAAGTTATTCCCACTTTAATTTCAGAACTAAAAGTTTTTTATTCTTTGAATCATCCAGACTAGCATCTCCATTTTTGTTATTTTTGCTATAATCTTTTGTCAATGTGTATTACCTAGGTGTATTTGCATCAGTTAATTCTTGAATATCACCTGTTACTTTAAAAAGAAAAAAAAAAAAAAAAAAAAAAAAAAAACTTTCACAACCATTTGAAATGAAAACTTGATTAATGAACCAAACAACAAGCATGAAGATAATCATCGAAGTAGAGATCAGGAATTAAGGTAAACGTTTGTTGCATTCAGCTTTTCTTACAAATAGGAGTACATTTTCTTTTTGTTTAGTTTGTTAAAGCATTAAAACAAACAATTTTCATTTCTTTCAGTCTATTCAAAATCTTTTATTTATTAAATGCCAAAGTTATCAGAAGAAAAATTTGAAGAAATAATGCCTGATGTCTTATTTTGGGCAAAGTATATAAGTTCCTCTTTGTCTCACTGAAACTTGGGGGCAGGTTTAATACCCATGAAACCAAGAGGGTACTGTGTGTATGGAGTGAAGGAATATGCTCCATACAAAGCCTTGGTATTCACTGACCCTGGCTGCTGAGAAGGCTATTCTAAACAGACCCAGCTGTGTACTGATGGGTTCCTTTAGCGTCACACTGGCCATGTAGATTTTTTTATAGACATTAATAGTGTAAAAGGAGGCAAGTAAAAGAACTATGTATACATATACATCAGCACCCAGGCAGACACATAGCCTGTTTGGGTTTCTTTTTTAATTTATTAAGGGAGAAAATGGTACTTGATGTCATTGATGAAACATATGTTTCTATGGTGCATGGCCTGATCATGATTTCTGTAGCTAAGGGTAGGGCAGTTCTCATTAGAATTATTATTTGCACAGTAATTAGAAGTGTTTGTTAATTACTAATATCTGGTTTTATTTTTGGAAAGAGGACTTTCTACATGTTAACAAGAAGAAGAAAAATAAAAAGGGGAGAAAAAGAAAGGGGTAAACGGTAAACAGAAGAAAAAGATGAAACATATAAAAAGGGAAAAAAGAAAAGGATAAAGGAAAAAAGGAGGAATAGAATAAAAGGGAAAAAAATGAAGAAAAGGATAAAAGGGAAAAAAGAAGAAGAAAAGGATAAAAGGGAAAAAAGAAGAAGAAAAGAATCAAAGGGAAAAAAGAAGAAAAGAATCAAAGGGAAAAAGAGGGAAAAAAGAATCAAAGGGAAAAAGGGGGAAAAAGAATCAAAGGGAAAAAAGAAGAAGAAAAGAATCAAAGGGAAAAAGGGGGAAAAAAGAAAAGGATAAAAGGGAAAAAAGAAGAAAAGCATAAAAGGGGAAAAAGAAGAAGAAAAGGATAAAAGAGGATGAATAAGAATGAAAGAAGAAAATGGAGAAGAGAGATGGAAGAAGGGAGTTTAGAAAGAAAGGAAAATGTTGAGAGAGATGATGAGGAGGAAGATGAAGAAGAGAAAATAAAGAGGAGGATAAGAAGAAAAAGGAAGATGAGGAAAAAAGTAAAAAGAAGAAAAAATGTGAAAGAGGAAGATCAGGAAGAGAGAAAAAAGAAAAGAAAAGAAAGACAAATTGAAAAAAAAAAAAAAGAAGAGAACAATATGCATAAAAAATTGTTGGGGGGGGGGGCAATACAGAAAAGATAAAAGTTAGAATTGACAGAGCAAGTGCCAACATCCAAAATGCCATTGGCAATCAGCAGAATGTATAAACTGAAATGGCTAAAGTTGATGGATAATTCTTCTCATATGAGTCACTAAAAAATACTGTGTAACTAATATGTATGGAATATAGTCTTTGAAGTGACCAAAATAAAACTTTTCTTTTCTTCCTTGTTTACATATTGCAAGTCACCCTGGGTGCAGATGATAGATTGTGACAAAATGTTCTCTTCAAGATCACCAGATAGACTGTCAGAAGTTTAAACAAAGATGTAGAATTTATATATATCCAATATGGCATTGTCAAATTCATTTTCTCTGACTGGTTTCCTACTCTTTAGATGCTGTATAATCATTAGACTATTGGCAGTGGCCTCTGGTTGTCATGGGTATTTATTTTCCCCTAGGTTAACACAAGATGTAATACTATGGGTAGTCAACATAGGCACACAGTGCATTTACTGGCCATAATCCCCTTGGGAGAAAAACACCCAATACGGAATGATGGTACAGCAATTATTTCAAACCTGGCAGAGATGTTAAAGCCAGCCTTAATTGAAAATATACATCCACACACACACACACACAATATTATGAGCCAAAATATTATCATTATTAAACAGAGTGTTGTAAAGTCCTAAGGCCTTTGTGTTACTACTCAATGCCCATGTGTAGTAGTAGTAGTACTACTCCTCCTCCTAATTGGAGTAGTTATATAGCCTAGATATTCTGGCTATGTTAATGGATTAATCTACATATCACCATACAGAAGAAAGAAAGAAAAGAAAAGAAAAAAACAAACAAAAAAACACACACACTTATTATTTATGCAAAGAAAATTTACTAATGTGTATATTTTAAAAAACCAGAAAGATAGAAACATGCTTCATAATTCTCTCTAAAATAATGTTTTTTTTTGTTTTTTAAATCTGAAATTGATGTCAGACAAAACTACTTGATTCGAGTTCTCATTCAATTCAAATGTTCAAACCATTGCCAGGACAATGAGTATCAACTGGCTGAGGTTTGTTTATGCTATACAACTGGCTGTCAACTCTAATGGAAATATCTTAATTTTGAGTTAATTCAATTAAAACATAGAATTCTAAGTTTGCTTATGCTCTGTACCAAACACTTAACCCCAAAGAATCCCATTTCCTGTCAAATTTTACATTGAACAGACATTTGGCTCTTTCACCAAAAACCTGGATGAAAAGCATGTTGCTAGTGACAAGATGGCTGTGGGATTTGTCCTTGCTGCAATTTGTTATCTATATTCTGATAATTAGAGAGATGCCAAAGAAAGGGAGTCAAGAGAGGGAGAGAAAATGAGCAGTATTAAATACAGAAAGCAGGTGGGAAAAAAGAGATATATAAAGTGAGAGAGAGTGAAGAGAGAGAGAGAGAGAGAGAGAGAGAAAGAGTGAAGAGAGAGAGAGAGTGAAGAGAGAGAGAGAGAGAAGAGAGAGAGAGAGTGAAGAGAGAGAGAGAGTGAAGAGAGAGAGAGAAAGAGAGAGAAATAAACTAGGAGAAAAGAAAATAGACTGAAGATGAAAAAGTGGTAGGAAGGTAGAAAACAGGAGAAAGGTGTACCTATCTATTTAAAGGACAGAGAGATGCAAAAGAAAGAAAGAAAAAGTGATAAAAACAAAGAGGGAGGAAACGGGAGACAGAGAGATATCTATAGAGAGAACAGATAAATCGGTGTTAAAAGTCATAAACTATTAAAAAGTTTACTTTTATTCATAATTATTATTAATACTACTATTACTACTAAAAGAAGTCACTCAAATCAGAGGATGCCAGCTTACTAGGGCGGCTAGCTAATCCCCATTGCAGACGCCTGCTCAGAGCTCATCTGTAGTTTATACTGCAAGTATGCTGAGTCGACCTTACAATTTCTGGGAGAGAGTGAGTTATCTAGTGTGATCAGCATTCTGAACAAGGCTAGCATGAGTCAAACCCTTGGTCATGATGACTTGTGACTTTGTGCTAGCACAAACACAGATGGCCCCAAAGGGTTCTGCCTACCCAATTTCACTCATAAGGTGTTATACCTGACGTACCTATTCTATTATTAATAGACTCTCCCACACATAATAAGTAGTAGTAGTAGTAGCAGCAGTCGCCAGTTGGGCTCAGTGGTGTTGAGCGAGTCAGTTGATATCAAACATTCAAGTACCAACCATCACTAGATTGCTGCGTCATTAACTCTTATTTCAAGTTCCTAACGTTTTGTATGTCGAACCTAATTTAGGACGACTTATTGAAATACAAGCCTCCACTGTGAAAAGTACTCTACAACATAAGGCTTGGGTCAACCTGTGGCATGGTTTTCAGGTGCTTTCCAAAAGTACTGCATGCTGAGATCACTTCCTCCAGACCAATGACGTCAAGAAGTTACCTTCCTGACAAATTGACCATAGTGAGATTTGAACCTGGGTCTCACGGTAAGAAAGCAAACGTTCTAACCACTTGGCCATGTTCCCTTAATATTATTACTATTATCATTTTAGGCTGAATGGTGGGAAATTCTGAATGGAATTGGATGCAAATACTTTGAAGGAAATGATAGTATATGGTAAATTGCAGATGTAAATAACAAGAAGGAACTGTTTTGTTTGTTTTACCCTCATTAAAGCAACGTTTTGACTCAGGTCAAGTTGCAGGAACTCGGAGAAGATCAAGAGAAACATCTGAGATATTCAGCTTTCAAATTGTTAGACTTCAACTCCTCAGATCTTATGATTTTAAAAAAAAAAAGAAAAAAAAGATATCTTATTTAATCCAAGTTCTCCCATAGCTCCAACTTTTTAGGTTGATTAAAGGAAGACTGTAGCAGATTAACCCACAGCTTCTGGAAAAACATTGCTAATGGCCTTTTCAGAGGTTTCAGATTTCTAGGGGGTGTCAGAGACATATAGTATTTGTTTTGCTTATATTTTTAACAAACTTTTTGAGTCAGAAACACTAACCAACATTAATAAATATAGGCTTCATTTACTTTGCATTTTAATTGCATACAATCCCCAGCTATGGGTTAAATAGTAGAACTGGGAAAAATCATTATTATTCTCAGAGCAAATTGTTAATGTAATATTCATTCACAAAAATAACTCGGAAAGGGGTGATAAACCACCAAAATAATAATAATAATAATAATAATAATAAGACTACTACTACTACCACCACCACCACCCATGCCACTAAAATATAGCAGCAGCATTTAAATCATACTTTTGTACTCATAAAATATCAAAAACATTATGTGGCTCTGAATTTTCTTGTTTACATTTTCTGAATATTAAATGAAAAGTAAAATTAAGGAAATGGTCCTCTACTATTTCCTCTTGTTATAAATGAGAACAATTCTAATAAATAAAATTAATTTTTTATGTATTCAAATATTTATTTTAAAAGCTTAATTACCTACAAGGCCAATCACAATTTAAAAATTCCTTTCAAACAATATCTCTAATGTAAATATGTTGCAGCAATAAAACACATTCAGTATCTCAAGTTTTTAACTTCAAAATAAACAAGAAAAATAATTTAACATAACAAAATTCTACTTCTATGATGTCATCAAGAGTCCAATACATAGATTTGAATAATTTTCTTATTCATTAAGTTTAACATAGCAAAAAATTCTATTTATCCTAAATAAAAATGCCTTACACACACAGAGCGTGTGTGGATACAAAGGGAATTTTATGTATGTTCATTAGTTGATGAAATATACTAGACTAAGGGTGGCTTTGAATGTCACTTGAAGAGATTGCTTGACCAATGATTGATTGATTGTATGGGAACCTTTGTTCATTATCAGTCATCATCAAGCAGCATAAAGTCAGATTTGCAGGACATTGCTGGAGAGCTTAAGATGAAAAAATATTAGTGAAGTTTTTGTGGGAGAGTCAGCAGAGGATGACAAGCCAAAATCTATAACAAACAGATTTTGTGATGACAAACTGCAATCCATCTGATCTGATGGATATGATGAACAATAGAATTGGATGGTCACAGAGTAATGGGAATCTGTGCAGGTTGTGCGACCAGATGATAATGAAATATACAGGTAATTTGAAACATTTAAAAAATATCTTCTTAAAATTTAATTTTTTTTTTTAAGCATTTCACCCCAAGCAAGGCGGGAAGCCACTAGGACGCAAGGGGTTACAGAAGATTTGGAGCAAGATCAGATAGAAGTGATAGAGGAAAGGATAGCGGATAGATCAAGGCAACTGGAGATGTCGATTGACATTACATTTGAATAGTTGGAGATTATAGCTCTCAGGGAAACTGGAATAGGGAAGGGAGTTCCACAGGTGAGAGGTGCGAGATATGAAGCTATTGGAGTAGAAGAGACGGATACATTTAATAGTTTTGACAGTGAAAGGGTGAGAGTGGGATGCCAGCCTCGTAGGGCGCTTGAATTCATGAAGCCTGGGAACCAGCGAATGCAGCTCCTTGGAGCAATTACCATGAAAGTATTTGTAAAAAAAGACAGAGAGGTGATGGGTTATTTGTAAAAATGATATTCACTGACATTTTTTTGAAATTCTAACATTTTCTTGAAAGTTAAACTTTTCAAAGTATATTTTGGAATTATTTTTAAATATATAAAAAATTCCTCTATTTTCTGTAAAGAATTCCTTAAAATATATTTGAAATCAATATTTTACCTTCAAAATTTTTATATTATCATAGTTATTAATATGTTTTTAAAATATTTTTTAAAAATAGTGATTTAAAAAATATATCTTAATACTTTATTGTCACAATAGTTTTACTGTATAAATAAGAATCTAGAATTACTAAAGGAAAGAAATACATTTTTATGGTTCATTGATTCTTAGAGGGAGGATGGCAGCATATAACCCTGTATTTATATCTAGACACACTAACAATACACTAGATATAACTTAGTATGACACAAGGCAAGCAAAGTGGGGAGAAATGGAAATAGAAAGACTGTGTAGATTTGATTTTCTGAGAAGAATCTTTATGCTTGTCTTGAAAATCAACATTCAAGAATCTGGATTTTTACTTGAGCTTAAACTCTGTCCAAAATGGGTATGGCCGATATATCTAAGTTGGAGTGGCTCAATGCAGTTTTTTTTTTTTCTCATTTGTGGAACCCCTTCCCAGCTTCTTGCTTTCAAATTAAGATCTCCAAAAATCTAAATGCAATGTTGTCATCTTGTCCCCTTGAATTGTTTGTTATTGCCCTTTTCTCATCAATGCTTTGAATCTCAGTGGCTTATATATATATATATATATATATATATATATATATATATATATATATATATATATATATATATAAAATCTGCCTGAACACAAAATACACCTAACCACACCAGAGCACATACCACACCTGGACATATACAACCATGACTATTTTCACTATAAGAATTCATATGATTTAGTGTTTTACAAATGCAATGAAGAATTCAAATAATTTAGCCATGGAAAATAGAAGCTGTTCAGGTGCTGGGTCGAATTTCAAGTTATAATCTGGTTTGATTTCTTTATACTGCAAACCTTGGCAAAGCAAATCCCAGAATTCTTTATTTACAAACTCTTCAGGGAACCTGGCTTCTTCAACAAAACCAATAAACAAAGAGATTTTTTGCTTCCTTTTCTCTGAAGATGCCAACCAAAACCGATTCCTTCTGTTTTGTTTTCATTTCCTTGCCTGCCATGCATGTGTTGCTTGCTTGTCAGTTCTCTTTTGAGATTTGCTCTCTTAGATTTCCAAAACAAAGCAGACACATTTCATACTCCAATTTTTACTTGCCAAATTGGATCCTTTATTTTCATAGGGTACTTATAAAGACCAACTGACAGAATTTATTGCTCATCATAATCAGATTAGATTATTGTGAAGTTATCTGCAGTAACACATTGGTTAAGCCAGTTGTTTGTTATAAAGTGTGTAATAAATTTGGGTATGTAATCCCGACAGCATTTAAGTTATTGACATTTGGAAAACATTCATGAAAAATATGTCCTGAAAATAATATCTGATAATGCATTTCACTTTCATCAGATGGATAATGAAAAATGTGTTGTGTGTGTATGCATTTGTGTGTTTAAAATTTATTATTTATTTATTGTGTCGACATGGAGAACGCATGAATAAAAACAATTCTTTATTTTCTACCCATTCTGAAGAATTTCCATCTCAAAACTGGGACACTTAAAAGCAGAGAATATGAAAAATGTTAAATGATTTTTTTTAAAAGTCACTCATTCTCTTTCTCTTTTTGTCTCAAGCAATGCCAGCTTGGGAAAAAAAAAATCATATAAGATTTAATTATTTTAAACACATACAAATGCATACACACACAACACATTTTTCGTTATCTATCTGATGAAGCCATTGAGGACAAAATGCATTATCGGGTATTATATTTGGGACATATTTTTTATGAACATTTTTCAAATGTCAATAATTTATAACACTGTCATAAAATGTACAAATGAAATTATTTTTGGGACATATTTTTCACTAGCAGCATGGCCTGCCGTTGCCTGTGCTTGATTCAAAAATCGTACGACTCATACAGCAATCACTATTACTTGACTTAAAAATATTTTTGCCCTTCCTTGCCTTTAAAGGAGTGCCCTTTGCCGTGCTGATGTTGCTACATGCCTTACTTCTTGCCTATCTCATATTGCGAATTTTTTCTAAGCTCTATACTAAACATTAAATCTGTTACGAAAAAAGAACTAAACAAAATGAATACAAAATGATCAGCTTTAAAAAAGGACTCGTAACTGGAAAAACCGAATGAAAAAAGAATGTTAACAACAAATACTTTTTCACACCCAACCCAGTTCTGCGGAATCAGAATCAACGTTGAGTTTAAGCAAGCGAATGAACCAATTGGAGTAAAGTTCCATGCAGATTTAAATTTTTTCAACTTGTGACGAATGCAGCTATCGATTTTTTTTGCATGCTAGTTAACATTCGTGTCAGTCAGCTGTTGGCTCTTACACTGGCCAATAGAATCTTCCTGCCTATTCGTGGCAGCCAGCTATAGGCTCTCACTCTGGCCAGTAGAAAATGGCTGCAGACTACATGAAAACTGCTATAGAAGCATGAAAGAAATCGATTATTTTCACTATCAATGGGAGTTGGGAAATGCAAAGTCGGTCTTGGCCTTCCCGATAACTTGGAGCATGTGCATGTAAACTTTGGTGCAAATCTGTCGAAAATTGCGGCCGTGCATTCGTTGCACACACACACACACACACACACAGCCTTTTATAGACAGAGATGAACATTTTTTCAAATGTCAATAATTTATAACACTGTCATAAAATGTACAAATGAAATTATTTGTTTAATGAAGGCATCAGTTGGTTGCTGATTAAATCCATAGCCCAGGATTTTGTTGTTTATTGAGAAAGGACACAGGCATATCCAAAAATTCAGATTTCAAACATTTTTCTCAAGTTTCTATTTTGTCTAATAACATAAAATAATTATAATAATATTGTTTTAGTATTTTTTTCATCTGACTACACACACCTACACATATCTCCCCTGCAACATTTTTCTTCCAACATAATGTCATTTAGATTTGCTAATACATAAAAAGTTAAAATTAAAAACTATAATCTTTTTAAAAATGTCAAGAGTTAATTAATCTGAAAGTTTAAAGACTGTAGCTGATAACATTAAATGTTCTTGAAAATGATTCTTCTTCTATGTGCCGTGCTTCTTCTGGACATGGATGATCATGGCTCTCCACAATTTCCTATCCCTTGTAGCTCTTAGTAAGTTTTGTCTTTTTGTTATCTCTCCTAATCCCAAGCTCTCCTATCCCTCAATATATTCTGTGAGTGTCAAATTTTCCAAGCGCTCTTCATTATGTGCTCTAGAAATTTTGACTGTCTCTTTCTGATTTTAAGTGTTGAGTATCCACCCCCCCTCAATTTTTCCTAAAACTTCTTTGCTCACATTTTCAGTCCATGGTATACTCAGCATTCTTTCTGTAGAACTACATTTCTGTTGCCTCAACTCTTTTCTTCATCTTTGAGGAGATTGTCCAGCATTCATTGCCATATTGGAGGACTGGTACTACATAACAATTCAGTACTTTTTCTGCATTTCTAATGGATTTTTCCTGTTTCTTAATACTTTACTTATCTCGTTACTATCTCTCTCACTCTCTGTTCTGCCAGCCATCTACACAAACTTGTTAGGTAAGTTATTTGATGTTTTTTTTTCTGTCCTTTCTTGCTTTCAATATGTCCCATGAGTGTCAAATTCTCTAAGTATCTTTCTGTAGAACCACACCTCTATTGTCTTAAGTTAATTTAAGACACTTACTCTATTTTTCTTTAAATGTTAAGCTTGCTTATAGGAACAAAAATTCATCTCCTGACCTAACCAGGCATTATTTAAGCAAGAACATTAATTAAATACTAAAGAATATCTTCTGTTGTTTCCTATTAATTTTAATTAATAAAGATTATAAAATTAACAGCCATAGTTTGATGACTAGCAATCTCACTTTGGAATTGTAGTGGGAACACCGTTATTGCAGGCTTGTGCAAATCTTTGATGAGTTTAGTAAATCTTTACATACATATATGTTTACTTTAAAAAGAGGGAGCAACATATGGATACATTCACACATATACATGTAAGCAGTGGTGGCATCCTAAATTTCCAGGAACCAGTTCTATAAAGGCAGGTAATCTTCAAGAACCTATTCTGTTTATTTTCTTTTCTGAGAATGGAAGCAAATTACTTTATAGTATCAAAAAGAATTAAACCATTTTGATAATTTAATAGAAAAATAGTTTTTTGGCTCTAGTGTCATCAGCTGTGTTATGGTTTCTTAGCCATATTTGAACTGAATCGCTGCAATCCCAAAGATCCAATGAAAGAACTATCAAATTTTGATTAGAAGATTTGCCATATTTTTAATTTTGAAATGGTAGGGGGTTTGTGTCTAGGCACGTGCATGAGTGTAACTAACATTTTACCTAAACGATTGGCTATTAATATATAAGATTATTTTCAGATAATCCAACAACCTGTTTGCTTTTATGATTTTAAAAACTGGTGTGAACCAGTATGACGCTACCAATACATGTAAGTAATTGTATATATTCTCTGAAAAATTGGCATTTATAGAAATTGGTATGAGAGTAAGATAATTCTTGGCATGCACTTTAAGTTGGTGGTGCTGAGGAACCATTCTGAGAGTGATTCGTGGGAAAATAAAACTTAACTTCAAGCAACTATAAATAAAAAGTACTACTTTCACTTGGAGAGCAAGGAATTAGATAATTCACCTTTTGTTTCATTTTTAAATGATTTATAATCAGACAACTAGTGTATTGCTAAAAGAAAAGATTTTCTACACAAAACTTTATATCTTCTTGAAAATATTCTATGGGTTACATTTTGTAACTTACATCTTTATTTTTCTCTACCACTGTTCAACTGGTGGTTGGGCATTACGTCATTTTTCTCTACCACTGATAAAGCAGTGATCAGGGCTTAAATTCTGAGAAGCAATAAGATGCCACATCCACATGACATCAGAAACATTTAGATTAAAAAATAGCATCATGTTCACGTGACATCCAATGCATTAAAAAATTATAAATAACTAGCGTATTATGTTTAGGAGGCACAGTGGCGTAATGGATAGTGGCTCGGATTGAGGAATCAGAGAGCCAAGTTTAAATTCCAGTCGAATCCATTACATTCACTTATGTGCTAATACTCTTGGGAAAGTTATGAATCTTCTTCTCTCTGGGTAAATAGCAGGACAGATTGGGTTCTATAGCACTGGATGGCAACTGGTCTAACGCAGAAAGAAATGGCAAACTACAGTGGGGAAAAAATCTGCCATGTCAATCATGTATCAAAAAATACAGGATCACCCAAGCATGTATCACACATGACACATAACTGACTGATTGTCAATTGTTGATTTGAAAACAAAGATTCTGAAACCAGATAAGTAGTTTCAGCCAAGAAAATTCTCTGCAGCTACAAAGTTCAGCAATTTGCTTAATTGAGATTATATATATATATATATATATATATATATATATATATATAGTTTTGTTGATAACGTTTCTTTCTCTCATGTGGTCATGTAAGATGGAAACCACATTATGAATTTACATATAGAACCGCATTATGAATTTACGATCTGCATCTGCTATTCAAACTTCGATGTAAACATAGAGGAGGCATGATGGAGTAAAGGATAGCGGCTCAGATTGAGGAATCAGAGAGCCAAGTCTGAATTCCAGTTGAATCCATTACATTCACTTATGTGCTAATACCCTTGGGAAAGGTATGAATCCCCCCCTCCAAGCTATGGGTAAATAGCAGGACAGACCGAGTTCTTTCACCTTGGATGGCAACTGGTCTACTGCAGAAAGAAATGGCAATTTACTGTGTGAAAAAATCTGGCTTGTCAGTCATGTATCAAAAGATACATGATTGCCTAAGCGTGTATCATGTATGAAACATAACTGATTGATTGTATTTAAAATAAAAGTATAAATTCAACACAGGATTGAAGTCAGTCATACATATGAAATATTTAATAAACAAATGTGAACTCTGGACACTTGTGTCATGATTTCAATACTAACATACAGATATATTAATATTAGAGAAAAATATTTTTAAATACAATAAGCACAATTTGTCTGTTTTATTTAACAAAGCACATTTAAATGAACATCTGCTGCTCAAATGGACTTAATTTAAATTATATATAAATTTGTGTGTATATCCGAGATCTATAATCAAATTTTATTAGGCATTATTAAGTGAATGTTTTCACAATAAAATTGGGATTAACCAGTTGTAACAGAGAAGACGACTCCGAGTTGGTTGTATGCTGTGCTGTAATCACCAAGAGTTGTGTCCCCTTCCACAATGGGCTGTTGAAAGAAGACCTTCTACTTAGAGTAGGTGGCGCTGACTATTTGCATATGAACGATAGTGGGCAGGTATTAGCCAATAGTCAGCGTGGGTTTGGGACTGGGAGAGCTATATAACACCAGTGTTTTCTTCAGTTGAGAGAGGTGCACTCAATGTGCAGATGTGCGAAAGCCAGACAATATGAACATAGCAGTATTGGTAAAAATTTCAGGAAATATTTATATAATTAATATATCATTTGAATTTCCTTTTCTACTATCTGTTTTTAATAAAATGTATTTACAATAAGCTATTTAGTGGTCTTAAGGATTACTATGCAACTCAATGTTTTTTCATTATATTGTAAAATAATGTGTATTTGTTGATAATTATTATTTAATCATGTTTTCATTTCAGACATATAAAAGAACTACAAAAGAGAAACCAGATATTGTAAAGTTACATTGAAAAAAAAAATGTTAAGGAGGGAGAGGGGGAGGGAGGGAGAGCGAGAGCGACCACAAATTAATAATAAAATATTGCTTTAAGAATGACAGAGATTTGAGAAAAAATAAAGGCAAGCAAAGAAAAATAATTAATGACCAATAGAAAAAAGATGCAAATTATTGGTTTAAAGCATGAAAGCAATTAAACTACTGTTAAATAAAACATCAAAAACAGAAATGTGTAAGTTGAGTGAAGAAGTACATGAAAACTGATCACAACAGTAATTTTCAGTGAAGAATGTAAATCTACCACAGATAGCCCAGATGGTCTAGACTAGAGGTTGGGTCCTACATGAAAATAATCAAACAACAGGACTTACAAGACAACAATGGGGAGGTATTGTAGGTCCATATGAAGTTGATATAATCAAGATAAATGTCGAGAATTATTCGAAGTTTTTTGAAAATAATTTTTTTTTAGTGCTACAGTTCATAAGAATTTTTAAGATAAGGGGTCATTCACTACCTTAACAAAAAAAGGTTTCAAAGACACCAAATGAATTGAATGACCCCCAGCTTCTCCAGATAATAATCCAAAAAAATTTGTGACTTTTCATTAAAGTTCTATATGGGAATGGAAAATAGTAATAAAACAAATAAGATCTCTAGGAAGCAATAACAACTGGTGTAAATAATGAGATCAATATCTCTGAAAAGTTAAAATTAACAACAGGTGGGAAACTGATGAAGGTTGTGGCAGTGATATGGGGGAGGGGAGAGGTTTGCTTCCTTACTTCTCATTCAAAGGATTATAATGATTATTTTATTTTATTTTAAAAACTTGTAATATATAAAACCTGGCATATTCCATCAACTGTTCATGCAGGAGTGATGCTTGAGTTTAGATTTAAATATTGACATTTGGTTCAGAATCTATCAACAAGTAATAATTTTCATTGTGGACTTTTATGTTCTTGATGAAGAAATTTAGCTTTTGATTTATTTCAATGAATTTTTGAAGCATATCTAAAAATGTTATACTGCTTCCCATACACACACACACTGTTATCTTCATCTTTCTTGCCATAATCACAGTGCTTCTTCAGGTGATTGAAATTTCAAACTGAGCCCTTTATTTCGTCCATGAAGTTAAACATTCAAGTTCCATGTGCCATGCCTCTTCTGGATGTCTCAGTTATCTCCCTTTAACTCGATGCTCCACGTTTTTGTCCACAACTGCAGTAATCAGTTGAACTCAATGCTTTGAGTCAATTCACAGGATCCAACCAACACTTTTATCCACTGGGCCATGTGTCCTTGAGAACATCAGAGTATAAAGTTTAGGACTTATAAACTTAATGTATCCATACATTTTTTTCCAGAGCTCATATTACAATTTTGTTGTTATTATTGCTTTTCTCGAGCACTCTGTATTATTGGTTCCTATATTGTATTCATTTCTATGGTTGGCTGGCTTAGGAAATTGTTGTGGCCTAGAATATATGCTGACTCCTTAAGTTTTTGTATTTTTTAGTGATGATCTTTGTCTATTTCAACTTAAATAGCCTTGAACATCTCTCAGCCTCGGGAAAATGAGCTAAGATGAAAAATGAGACAGATTCTGGAGGAAGCCAAGCCACCCAAATCAAACATCCCAAAACTGGAGAAGCTGGCAATCAGAGCCCTACAGAGGAATGACATCATCATCATACTAACAGCTGACAAAGGCAATGTGACTGTAGTGATGGACAAATCAGGAAAACTGGAAGACGTCATTAGAAATGGTAGCTGCAGGAAAGTAAAGAAAGAGCCAACAATAAAAATAGAATGAAAACTGTCGTAGATCCTAATCAAGAACAAAGACTACTTCTCATCTAAGACATGCAAGCAGTTGTTGCAGCATTACGCCAAGCTACCTAACATATATAGTCTCCCCAAAATTCACCAAGACGGTATTTGGCTCAGGCTGATTGTTAGCTGCCAAGGCTGTGTATGCCACCTTTTGAGCTGCTTCCTTGCAATGGCAAACCTATATATGGAATATTTTGAGGAAATGACATTAGAAACTACATCATTAAAGCCAACCCCATGGCTGAGATATGTAGATGACACCTTCATACTCTGGCGACACCAAGAAGAAGTCCAGCTACTACTGGACTATGTGATCATTGATACAGTTCACAATGGGGAGAGAAAATAATAACTTGCCTTCCTGGATGTACTAATATCTCAAACATAGCATGGGTTCAAGACCTCTATATACAGCAAGCCAACATTCACAGGACAATACCTCAACTTTAATTCCTACCACCCATACGGTGTAAAAAAAGGATTGCCAACTGCTTACGACATTGAGCAAAAGTTATAAGTGGCAACCCAGAGATATATAAACAAGAAATGGTCAGTATAAGCAGTCCCCTACAATGTAACAACTACCCTGAGTACATGGTAGTAGCTCCAACAACCTTGGATAGAAGGGTACAAGAGGATAACAACACTCAGAAAACAGCTTCAGTCTGCCTACCCTACGTGAAGGGATTATTGGAGAAAATACAAAAGATCTGTGGTCCATATAACATCAGGATTTACCTTCAAAAGTAGTTTAACACTTTACAGATACATCTTCTGAGTAAGATCCTGCCCCATAGAGGAGAACATGACTATGGACCCTGTGTATGTCATCCCATGCAGCTGTAGTTTAGAAATATAAAAGAAAAACAGGATGCCTCAAGGTAAGACTACAAGAACATCATAAAGATGTAACACGAGGGGAAATAGAAAAATCAGGTATAGCTGACCACATATGGAAGGAAAAGGGAGATCACTGCCCCTTGTGGGACGAGGCTGAAATAATAGATAGAGAACATCGCTGGAAAATACGAAAACTTAAGGAATCAGCACATGCATGGTGACCCTGTCTATATGTATAAACACTATTTTTTTTTTAAATCTTGAGTGCCTTTACCCTATAAATATAGCAAATTTTAAAAAATATTAAAGCAGACTACATACCCACAAGTGGATGCTGAAAAGTTCTTAGCCAAACCAAGAAGCCTTTCTTCAAAAATTTTGGTAAGTAGGTCAGCCAAGAATTTTTCAACACTCCCTCATATTTTATTATTATATTATAAGCTATGTAATAAAACGCGAATGTCAGTGTCACACTTTTCCAATTAAAGGGACACAACTCTAACTTTCAATAGCTCATGTTACAGAATTTTTGAATTCTCAAGTTTTCATTAATGTGGTTGTTTTCAGCAATTGTTTATGCAATTTTTGTGATGAATTTTCTGTATGATAATTCTTATAACTGGAAATAAATTTGGGAATAATCAAAATTAATTGCGAAATCCAGTGAAAGTCACCTATGAAATAAAAAAAATTGTTTTTATGGAAAGTAAGGACCTATGCACATCAAATTGTCTCTAAATTAAATGGCTGCAGAATTATCGTTGAACTGTTAAAAGGTAAACTTAAATATTAGTGCAATACTTAAATGCAGCAATATATTTTGAATTTGTCTGTACTTTATTGCTGCCTATTGCATATGGCAGCAGTATGGCTTGCAAAAAGAAATCTCTGCCAACAGAGGACCAGATTGCAATCAAAAGAGCCAAGGCTGCAACGAGGAAAAAAAAGTCCTGCACAAACATAAACCCAGATCAAACAGCAGCCAGGAGAACTTCCAATGCTGAGAATATGCAAAGACTTCGAACTCTCAAACTCTTGAACAAGCTGAAAGCCCAATCTAGAGCCCTTCACAGTTTTAAGCTAGTACATTATATATATATATAAAAAATTTGCAACACCAAAGGAGTAATAATAATTGGAAATGATTTCCCTGCAGCTGTTGCCAAATTGGAATGGTCAAAGCAACAGTATTTGTTAAATTTACCAATTTCCATAGCAAACAGGTAAAGTCATTGCTATCTGTACCTATTTTTATTATTATTATTATTATTATTATTATTGTTTTGCACAAGTTCATCTTTACCATCAACCTCTTTTACGTCCCCTGGAGGAAGCAGAGTTGAGAAAGAGATGTGTGCATGGGTAAAGATGGGTGGGGCAAGTATTCACATCTCTTATGCCCAACCCCCACTTCTCTACATGACAAAACTGACTCATCTTTGCAGAACAAAACTCTTAAGTCTCAAAGAATGTTTCTATTTCAGGACCAAGTTTACTTTTAAATAAAGTTCAGACAATGAAACAAAGGGTCTTTTTGATTTGGCCAAAGAATGAGCCACTTGTGACCTTACAGCTTAATTAATGCAAACAGTCAAATCTTTTAGTACATCTAAAGTTGACTATTTTTAAAATAACCATCATAGAAAAAAATTACAATGAGTTGCTTCACCAACTTGCAGGTATAGTTCTGTGGTTAGAGCAAAGAAATGCTGGGTATTAACTTGAGTGTATACTCCTGGTGTGAAACTCAATTATTTAAGCTAACAAAACAGGATCATATATATATATATATATATATATATATATATATAATTCAACTGGGGTCTTTAAGAATATTTATTTAGAGTAACTTTACCGGTTTCACAGTTCTATGACCTTCAGAATTTAAATTGAGATGAAGAGAAGTGTGGCTATGCCATGATATATCTCACAGATGGAAGAAATATTATGGCATATATATATATATATATATATATATATAATAATAAATGATCATGTCTAGACCTAGACTATGTGTATATATATATATATATATATATATATATATGAGATGTGTCCGAAAAGTATTCAGTCATTTAATATTAATGAAGAAGGTCATGGGGAATGGCCACATCAAGTAAATTATTACCCTTGGGATCTCCCATACTTAATTTAGTGTACTGTGCACTATACAAAACTACTCACTTGATTTTTGTGAATATGAAACAGTCATGCAGTAAACAAGTATGGGTAAAGTGTCTATTCCTGAATGTCCCCTTTATTGACAAATTACCTCAAAGGCTGTGCAACCAGTACTTGAAATATTAAAAAAGATGGGATAATTTCTGAACAGACCTTTTGCTGTATACGCCATAATTATCACACAATTATTGTGCCATATTTGGTATTCAAAATACTCCAAGGTGGCACAGAACCAATAGTGGCCTCTCTCTCTCTCTACACACACACAATGAAATTAAGTTTAATTGTGTTCTTAAATAATTTAAGGTAATGAAATAATTTTGTCTAAACTTTGCAAGCAATGACCTTATCAAAGAGATAAATTTAATTAGCAGGAGGAGAGGAATAAAATCATTCAAGTGAGAAAGAAAAAAGGTCAGGAAAAGGAATCGGTTTTAATCACAAGTTTTTCATACCTTGGCACCAGTAATGATACTAATCACCTATCATTAAATGATATTATTGTCAAAAATTCTCTCATGGTTTGTCATAAAACCAGTAACTATTGTATCTTGAATATATAGCTGATAATGATTTGTCTTAATCCATATTTAAGGAAAGGCTTGCTTGGTGGCTAAGGTAGTTGTGTACTATCTGCAGATGTTGGTATTTAAGCTTAGGTGAAATCCAAGCTTATAGATAATGATTTTAAAGGCAGTCAGACTCTCTCTTCTTTGGAAAAGGGGCAAAACACTATCTTTGTAAATTCAACAGGGACCTTGTGTATCTCGGGCTATACATATGTAATAATGAAATGAGTAAATTTTTAATTCTTCATCAATAGCTTGAGCCCATAATTTAAAATAGTAAGCAAAAATCTTGAAACAAAAAAGTGAAAACATGCCTTTTCAGTTGGTCCCCACACAAAAATAAATAAAACTCCTAACTTGGCGCAATGTGGACTAATGAAATAAAGTTACGGTATGAATTCTCACTGGTTATGAAAATTTGGGTCTGGTTGGGACTAAAAAATGCTGGTTCTTCTCTAAACTTTTGACAGTGTTAACTTCTTCACCTCTTTAGGCAAAACAGCCTGCAAAAATCCATCTACTGATCTGGATCCTGATAAAAAAAGGATACACTGACTGCTTGGTGAAAGGTTAAAATATTTTTATTCTCTGAAATCAAACAGCTGTTAAAAATTTCACTTGAAACTAATATCACTGATTACTTCTAAGCAGTGTAAAAAAAGGGAAATCTAACTTAATCAGTTTTTGTTTCTTTTTAGGCTTCCATACTTTAAAATTGTGGACATTATTATTTTGGCAAGGACTAATGAAAAAGACCCATAAAATGATGCAGGAAGACATTTTTGGTAGGGATTAATGAAAAAAAAACAAAAAAACTCATGAAATGACACAGGAAGACATTTTTCATTTTACAATTGACAAAGGGAAATTAAAATCAGACACATTAAGAAACTTCCATGAGATGATAAAAACTGACAAAAACTTTTGAATAAAATGACCTTTGATTTGACCCTTCTACACAATGACCTTACATAAATTCTGATTTACTAGTTATATAGAAAAAGCTGGGGAGATAATCACTTAAACTTTGTCAGCTTCCAAAATAATAATTGTCCATTCTGAAATATTACAAGAAGCATTTGACCTTTCAAAAGTTGTCCTTCTTAGTCTTTTAGAATAAAGATGAGATTTTTTTTGAAAGCATTTAGAAAGAACTTATTCCAACTGGTGATAAAGTAAAGTATTTTTTTTTCATACTATATATGAAACATCACAACCCATCAAGGTTCAATTGACCCTCCCTTTTAAAGAATGTATACCTTCACATTCATATCTTTTTGAAAACTTCTAAGGAATTAATGGAGTTTTTATTATTAATCATGAATAAAAACACACATTGATTCTGTAGAAGCTGCTGCATTTATATATTGGATATATAATAAAAAAGATATGGAGATCTAAATGAGAAGATATACATTATTTAAAAGGGAGAAGCAATTGAATCTTGATGGGTTGTGATGTTTCCTGTGGCTGAGTGCACTAAAGCATGCCAGGTTAGAAGGTGGTTACCCCTACAAAGAGGGACACAGATTCAAACTTTGCTGGAGAGCACATTTTCTCAAGTTTCTCAAATGTGCAGGACTGTAGATATAATTTACAGTTTAAAAAAACAGGGAATCTATTCAAACATCTATGCACTAAAAATGTTTAGAGTAACAAGAAATAATGCCAGATTAATATATATATATATATATATATATATATATATATATATATATATATATATATAAGTATGTCCACTATTTCGCATAAATTTTCTATATTGAAGTTTAAAATGAATTTTTACAACGAAAAACATTCTTGAAGATTTCATTTTAGCTTTAATTGAAAGTTTAATAATTAAATTTACGATTTCTATTAATTAAACAATTCTGGTGTATTTCAAATAGAAACTATATACGTTTGATTGTCAAATTTAATTTCAAATTTTAAATTTTCTTAAAAACGGCCATTTTCTTAATTTTAAGAAATTTGTAAACAAACACAAATTTATCGATTTTAAAATATTTAAAAAAATTCTGACACGTTATTTTAGTAAAATTAAAAAAATTTAAAGTTAAAAGTAATCTGATTTCAAAAAGAAATCTTTTGTTACTTATAGCATAAAAAATAATATACAACCAATTATTAACTTGGCGGTCCCGTTCAGTTGTTCGATCTTACTGATAATGATTGATTGACGAGCCGATGACAGCTACTACTGATGACCATAAATGACATAATTTTAAGTCTGAGTTTTTAAAAAATTATTCTATTTGAGTATGACACACACTAATGGAAATACAATACATAAAATAAAATTATTTAGTGAAATAGTAAATGAAAAAAAAAAAAAATAATTTAAAATTTAAAGTTTACACTTTTACAGCTGATCGGAAAATACAATCTGTTAATAACGAAATGTTTTGAAAAGGCCACGTAAAGGAACAAAACCCTTAGATCACGTGACCTTGTTATAATAATGGCAATTTCTGTATATCATACATGGAAATAAGGAATGTATTAAGTAAAAAAATACAACATAAAAAATTATATTTAAAAAAGTAAAAAACTAAATTTATTAAACTTATTTTGGATTAAATAAATTTTTTTCTACTTAATTAGTACATAATATCGAGGAACCCTCCTAATACAGAGCTTTACACGATTTAAAACTATTATAAATTATTATAATTAAAATTTCTTAAAAACGAAAAAATTCTTGTAAAAATTAATTATTCATCAGAAAAAATTATTTCTTCAGACAATAATGTTCTTAATATTACTTATTTACAAAAAGCAATTAAAAGCTTTTCTAATTAAGTAATATCATAGTTTTATTGATTCATTATTTTTCAATTCAGAGCAGATTTTCAGTTAAATAGCTCAAATTTGTGAAAGAAAAGTAGATTATTTACCATCTTCAAAGACTCCTACTTTTTAAAAAAAAAATTCAGGAACCAAAAGGTTTTGGCGAAATTTCATTAAATTAAGTAAATGTGGGGTAACATATTTTAAAAAATATAATTTTACCAAAATTTTCTAAAAAAAATATTTCAAAAATAATTTCATTGATTTGTGAATAAGTCCTGAAAAATTTCATTAAGATTGGAAATTATTTTATTTTTACAAGAATTTCCAAATCAATATGTTTTCAACGGTAAAAAACAAAAAAAACAATGTTATTTTAAACAAAATTGATGACGTAAACAAAGAAGACTTTAACCAAAAATTTCGAACGTGTTAGAAAATATTAAAAATTTCAAAAAATAATTAAAAATACTTTTTCTTTCATCTAAATAATAACATAAGCATTTTGACGATAATACTTTATTTTCTTTTAAGTTTGTGGCATTTTTCATTTACGCTATGCTGTTTTTCCCTTGAAAAACAGTGGACATGCTATATATATATATATATATATATATATATATATATATATATATATATAAAATATATATATATATATATAGAGAGAGAGAGAGAGAGAGCATAAATTTGTTGGTATATAATCCATGAGCTCCTCGAATATAAAATATTAAAACTGATCCACAAAAAGATTTCAATGTATTTATTATTACAGAGCAAAAATTAATATACAATAAACCCCAAAATCACCTCATATGGGGAATAAGTTTATTTTGACTGATGAAAATATTTGACAGCCTTATTCAACCCTGCTATAGACTCTATTGACTTGGGGTTGAATAAGACTGACAAATATTTTTGTCAGTCAAATTAAGCTTATTCCTTATATGCAGTGATTTTGGATTATACACACACACACAAATACTAGGCAAATACTGTTTTTAAAAAAAAAAAAAAAAAATTTACTTAAATGAAGAGGTATTGAAAGTGGCATGATCTAGGTGTCCCCTAAGATGATTAATGTACAATCAGGCTATTTCACTTTATCACTTGTTCTTATTGAATTAGGAATGAAACATTGTAGGACATGTAAACCTAGAAAAAGCTATAAATAAAATTAATAAAAACAAATAAAAATAAAACTGAATTAAAATCTAATTTATAAAATGATTCAGTTAAAGCAAAAATCAAGTATTCAGCCACTTAGTGTGAATCATTTTCTTTGTCTTGCTAATGTAGATTTGGTCCTTGTGAAATTAAAATCTAATGACGCTGATTCATTAGCAAAACATGTCAAAGTAGAAAGAGTGAACCAAATATCTGAGAACTCATAGTACGCAATAAATGGAACATGACCTCATGTAATGTGATGCACCAGTTGTACCAAATTTGAACATTCTCAATTCCCTTTCAGATATACTGAGAATATTGACATGGCAATTTCCAATCCGATATGGTGGAGAATGACAGGTGGAGCTGTACAAACCCTCAAAAGGTATCTGTGGCAATGCACACAAACTTCTCAACATCTATGATGGTCTGGAGGATTGTAAGCAATGAGGGTCACATCATTTTGTCCTATTTTCTGCAGGGACTCAGGTGGTGTTAGGCATGACATCCAATCCTTGTATTAAAGGAGAAGCTATACGTATTCCAGCAGGACTTTGCTCCCCATAACTTGGCTCATATGACACAGGGTAATTTTCTCAGGCAGGTGCACCCCCACTCTGGGCTTCCTAGCTCACTTGATTTAATTTCCCTGGACCGGATGCAGTTGAGGGGGAGCAGCCCTACAATATTAAGGACTCATTGAAAGTTGCCATCATACACATAATAGCCAAGATAAAGGAGAACCATTTGATTTGGATATGCAGTTGCTTCTGAGACTTCATCAAGATTGTCCATGTCTCTGGAATTGTTTTTTTTTTTTTTTTGAATAAGTCTTTTTTGTTTTTCTAAGTTGAACCTAGGTATAAATGTTCTTGAAAAAAATATACTATTTTTTGTTGAATATCATTGTTTTTCTTTATAATTTGTTCTGGTGAACTCTGGGTTTGTGTATTATGTATTTTTTTGATTGAAAATTGTGGGAATTGAAAAGGTGCTGATTAAAAATTGTCAAATCAGTTCTGAATCAGCACCTGATGAATGCACTGTGCATGAAAGCCAGAATTGTGCTACCTGAGTGTAAAAAAAAGTATATTTATCATACTTATTATAAAACCCAGGTTGTGTGTGTGTGTGTGTGTGTGTGTCTGTTCGTTTACATATCGGATCGGATTTCCTACATTTTTCAACCAATTTCAACAAAACTTCACAGGACTACGTAAAATTACCTTGTGGTGCTTCTGACAGCGGCAAAAATTGGAAAAACACAATTGTTTTTGCACAAAAGCAATTTGAAAACACGATTAAGAGGCATCACTGTTTCGAGAATGAAAGGGGAACAACTCATATCGAGTCATACTTATAAAAACCCAGGTTGTGTGTGTGTGTGTGTGTGTGTGTGTGTGTGCACGCGCGTTTATATATAGGATCGGATTTCCTACATTTTTCAACCGATTTCAACAAAACTTCACACTTTTTTGGGGGGGCAGGTAGTGTTTCTTATTGTCTTGCACACTTTTTCTTTATTTTTACATTCAGAATGCTTTAAAAATTCCATTTACAAGACAATTGTTTATAATAAAATTGAAAAATTCTATTCAATCAGTAGACTCATAGCGATTGAAAACAATATTTTTGTTTAAGTTTGGGTTTGACTAATACGAAAAAAACCCCCCCCCCCCAAAAAAACCCCAAAAAACAAATTAAGACATGCGTGTCCGTCAACCTTAAACAATAATTTTTGTCAATTTTATTTTTCAGTCTTTATGATGGTCTATACTTGATCTATCTCTTACTGTTACATCCCCGGGCAATGCCGGGCTCTAGTGCTAGTCATTAATATAATTTATAGCTTAAGGTCAAAAGTACTTGGGCTAACAAAAACTATGGTACCTTCCTTGATGAATTCCATTTTAACATCAAGAAACTGATTAGTCATTAGGAAAGGAACAGTATAAAAATAAATAGACACAATATGTCTGTATTATTCAATATATATATATATATATATATATATATATATATATATACACACACACACACACACACACACTCACACATATATGGAGGGAGGAGAGAGAGATACAGAGTGTGATAGATAAATTATCTAAATTACGCAAAAATGAAAATAACACTGACATCTCATTTTAACAGATACATTTTTAACAAAATGACACAAAAATATCTTGAAATACTAAAGAGTAAATTTATTCAATAAAATCACCATTGGCTTCAACCATTGCCTCTAGACAACTTTGGAATCTCCTGCAACTCTTTGACGGTCTCCTTGTTTTAATTGGTGAACACTGCCATAATCCTTGCCTTCAGCTCATCTTTAGAGCTACAACAAGTTTTGTTGGTCTCTCACTCAACTGCACAACACACATAATAATCAAAGAGGTTGCAGCCTGGGGAGTTAGGTGGCCAGATGTAAGTGGGTGATGTGGTTGCAGAAATTGTCTGACAGCCATGACTGTGTTCTCCTATTTTGTGTGGCGTGGTACAGAGTCCTGTTGCCAAACATAGGGTCTTCTAGCTGCCACTCTCTTGACCCAGGGCAGCACTACCTCCTCAAGGCACTTGATGTAGTCTCCATGTTGATTATGAGACCCTCACCAACAAATTCGGGAGTTCTTTTCTTGTCAGATGAAACCTTGTACACCCATGTCTCGCAGACATAACCACTTTTTCATTCCTACTTTACCTATTTTTCATTCTATCTTTCTTCACTTGGATTTTCTTCATTAATTTCCTTCTTGTAGTTTTCTTCTCTTTTTTTTCTGTCTTTCTCTTCTACATGTAGATTCATTTGGGGCTGCCCATACAATAATGGTTACATTGGAAAAAGCTCCCAAATAATCAACAAATTCCATTGAATGAGTGATATCTGTCATTGCTATCTTATTTTTCATGTGTGTTTGGGTGTATACAAGGTCTGTCCTAAATGTACAATGCAACTTTGATATATACTCAGGCAACTTTACTGCACATGCAGGAGCAGACACTCCCCCATGGGGCTAAGCTGACACCAAGACACTACTGGGTGAGTTTGTGTACTGACCATCCCATTTATAATATATAAACATGTAGATCATATTTTGACCAATGTCTTTTTGGTAAAACATCACATTACCCAGGCTTGTCAACTCTGCTACAATCCAGCTTACAGTGACTCCTGGCTTTTCACAAAATTAAATTTACTGTCAAACTGTGATAGATCAGATTAAGGAGAACACAAGACAGCTGACAATAATCCACAAAAAAGAGATTTTACAGTGAAAGAAATGCTGGGATAAGTTTGTGAAATCCCAAAGGGTGTATTTTGAAGAGGGCTAAGGTGCCATTGCACTGGGTAGGCCATTTTTTAATTGTTATTAAATGGCTTGATACTTTCTAAACACTTGTATATTTGTGTGCATATACACAGATAAGAATTTTTCTTTTGGATGTCAAAGATACCTAAAGTTTTACGATCAGATAAGAGGTTATCTAGTGAGACAGGCCATGCTACTGATATAAAAAAAATATAAACACAAGATTGTTATTAACAATAAAACTCAGTTTTACTGAAAGCCTTTTTCGAATTAGAACAGATCCCTTTTATTTTGGTTTTAGTTCTTGCTTAATTATAGGTATATCCACTTTTTCATTAAAAAAGAGCATACCATGATGGAAAAATGCTCCAAATTTGATAAAAACAAAGTTTTATCATCAAAATGTTTATGTTATTATTAAAAGGAAAGACCAAAGTATTTTTTAATTATTTTATTAAATTTTCCAATCCTTTCTAGTATGTTTGAAGTTTTGGTTAGAAATCTTGTTTTCTTGTACTATGAGGACTTTAGCATCTTTTTTGTTTGCAGTAAAAAACATTGTTTTTAAAAATTCTTGCAAAAATCAAATAATCGTTGGATTTTAATGAAGTTTTCAGGACTTATTCACAAATGAATTAAATTATTTAAAAATAATTTTTTTTAATTATTTTTTAAAATATATAATTTTTTTTTTACATCTGTTACTGCCCACCCCACTTACTTAATTTTATGAAATTTTGAGAAATTAAAATATAAGCCTCTTCATATTTATATTAGGTAAAAACAGGTCTTTGAGAATTTAAATAATTTTTTTTTGTCAAATAGAAACATTTACTGAAAACTGGCTCCAAATAGTAAAATAAAAAATGCAATAAAACTAAGGCATTATTTAATTAGAAAAGCTTTTATTTGCTTTTATAAGTAAGAATTATTAAGGACACTATTGTCTTAAAAAATTATTTTTCAATGGATAATGAATTTGTACAAAAATTGATTTTGTTCTTTTAAAAATTTAATTAGATAAAGTTATTAAGTTTTAAATCTTTTAAAATTCTGTATTAATTTCCACATTTTTACTAATCGTAAATGAAAAAGCTTAATACCAGTCATCAAACACTAAAATTTTTAAAAGAATTTCGTTTTTTTTTAAATGCATATAAACGTGTGCATTTTTGAAAGTGTGGGCGACCATACACAACATTATAAAAAAATAAGAGCAATGACTATTGTAAATTTAAAGTTAACATTCCTAAAATTATATTATGGAGAATATTTCCCAAAATTTTTAAGATTGAGTACTTACAAATTATATTAAAAAAAGGCAATCAAGTCATTTTCTTAAATTATGTTTTACAGACAAAATCTCTGTAGAACAAGAATCAATCTGTCATCACCTCATCAGACATGTAAACACAGCTACTGTGAGTTAAAAACACAACTACTGTTTGTTTAAAAATTCATTTCTGCGATATTTTAATCTTAAAGTAAATAATATTTCTTTCAAATCAGATTAATTATACTTTAAATCAGCTAATATTTCTCAAATAGTTTCAGAATATCTCAAAAATGGATGATTTTAATGATGTTACTGAAAAAAAATATATAATTAAAACGGTTCCAATAACTATAATTTCTGCTTAAAATACACTAGAGTATTTTGCTTACTGGAAACAGTAAATTTAAGCCTTTAGCTTTCAATTAAGGCTAAAATGAAAGTTTAAAGAAAGCTTTTTTATTTTTAAAAAAATAATTTAAACCTTAGGTATTGCGAATTTAGTGGAGGTACCTACTTAATTAGAAAACCTATTAGAAAATCTTTTACTGATAATATTTTGGTCTACACAGTATAAAATCTGAAAATTCTGTTACAGATTGACCAAAGAAAGAAAGTTTGGCTGATTTTCATGAATTTTTTTTTTTTACACCAGCGAGAAATATAATGTACTTGTCACAAGTTCTGAGAACTTAAAACATGAAATGGCTTAAAATAAATAATAGAAAAAAGAAATTTCTTATTTTCCAGAGGACAATTTCAACAATAGATGTTTGACAGACATAGAAAAACAAAAAATGGAAATAGGTAAGTGGAGACATGAAAAGATTAACGAATCTTGTTCAAAATCCTGAAAATTTTGGGTAACACTTTATATTAGGGACACAAGTACTTTTACAAACCAGCAAACTTTAATCTGTTCATAAATTTTTCATGTCTATCAAGATAAAAACAGAACTTAATCTTGCCAAGTTGTTGAAATGTGTGATTTATTGCTTTGGGTCATTTATCTTTCAGGCAATTTCATAATTCTGCTCTAGAAATATTTAATTTTCTTGGAAAAAAAAAAAAAAAAAGAAGTTTTTAGATGATGTTTACTGTCTTCCAGAGAGTTCTATAAAAACCAGAATAAATGGTAATCTGAGAGCGAAATATCTGCCAAATACAACAGATGAGCGAAAACTTTCTATCCAAGCCTGCCATACAAGCTGTAACAATTTTTGACTGGTTACCAAAGAAACTTATGGTGATATGTTATATTCTGATTGAATATTATGTTGTTTAACTAATATAGGATGCTTTTTTATAGATGTTTTCCTTTAAATTATCTAATTTGGAACAGTACTTTTTTGAATCAATCCTTTGATTCTCCCTATCTCTAATCATATACATTGCATTATCATCTTTGGCCTTGGTGCACCTTGGACTTCTCTAAATATGATTAAATGACAAAACTTCAGATTTTTTTTGGAAGTGCTTTTTGTTTGGGCCAGGAACTTTTAAGTATTCCATTGTATATGATTGTTCCTGGTCATCTTTTTCATTGCTGTAAAGTATTCACTTTTCATTACCTGTGACAACCTGTTTTAAAAACAGTATAAAGATGCTGCAGTAGACTTATTTCACTTAATTTACACATCAAAGCTCCTAAAAAGCAAACAAGAAAGCTGGACTTCCAATACTTGATTTAGATATCTGGATTTTATTGACAATGTTATACAAAGTTGATTATTTCAAATTAATGTCGTCATTTGATTCATATGAGCTGCAACTGATTTACTTGGATATTATGCATTGTGAAACTTTGCAAAACACTTTTCACATGTATCAATCACAAGTATGTTATCTATAAATATAGAGAGAAAAAAAACCCCAAAACCCCAAAAAACTTTCTTTTTTTTCCTTGGGGATTTGAGTTATTTTTCCTCTTCTTAAAATAAGCATAATGTGTCAAAAATGTTTATTTTATTCGATCTTTAATGCTAGAATGAATAAACAAAAATATATTAATTCTGACAAATTAAAAAAAAAAAAAACGTCCAGAGATTGAACTCACAATTACTATAGGCTGGGGCAGTGTGTACACTTAAACTCATTGGGAACCAGGCAAGCAATAACTGAACAGTACTATAAATAAAAACTAGATGAGATACCCTTAGACTAGGTACCTCCACGAGATCGCTAAAAAAAGAGCATAGCATGATGAAAAAGACGCCAAACTTGACGAAAACAAAATTTTATCGTCTAAATGTTTGTTATTAATAAGAGGAAAGGTCAAAGTATTTTTGGGGTATTTTTTTCCATTTTTTAATCGTTCCTAGCACGTCCGAAATTTTAAGTTAAATATCTAGTTTTTTGAGTCAGCAAAATTGACCATTTTTTTCCATTTAAAAAAAAAACTGGAAATCTGACTTTGAAATTTTTTAAATATCAATTATCATTTTTTCAAAACTTATTTTAAGAAAATCAGAAATTATAATGTTTATTTAAAAATATTTTGAACCAAACTTAACTTAGCTTTTGTGCCAAAAGATGTAATTTGAAAATAAAACAAAGCAGGTCATAAACTTTCGTGTCTCTTGACATGTGATGAATGATATATTTACGAATTCCATGAGGCTAATTTGTTCTACGGAAGGAGAAAAGTGAAATAATTTACATTTACGTGAACAAATTATTTACCCCGTTATTTTTAACTAAAACTTTCAGCAGTCTATTTTTTTTTTTTTTTTTTGTACTTAGCTTTCACCTTTACGTTTATGATGCTCTATGGGAAATATATTCTAAAGAAATTAAAATAAAACTGTTAAGAGTGACATTAAATTTCATATTTCTTAAGAAAGGTATCTAATTAATTTATAGGTACCTTTCTTATGAAATTTTATCAGAATTGTACATAAAATACTATAATTTTATGTACATTTATTACATTCTACTGTTATTTGTATTTGCATTCATTTTATTATTAATTTTGATATTTCATTTATGGAAAAATGTCGTAACTGAGATTAATATAAAAAAATAAGATCATATAAATTTCATAAGATGATACTTGTAGGTACCCTTCTCAGTTGAAATTGAAAAATCAAATTAACTTCTCCACACGTGTTTAAAAAAAGTAAAAGGCCTTAACAGCGGAGAACAATGCTTAACTCAAATAACACAACTTAATTATATTCTGGTTGGTCTTCCGTATTTTATAATTACAGCTCGATTATAAGCACAAAATTACATTTCTTAATTACTGGGGATCTTCTGATTAGTCAAAATGATACAATTTACAACGCGCTAAAAAAAGATCTATCTCATAAGGACACTTTATGAAAGCCGATCTTGACTTTTAACTAATTTTATAATATTTTAACAACTTAAATGTAAAATCTATTATAATTAATGAAATAACAAATAATTGTATTAAAAATTCATTTTTCATCGAAAAATTTTTTTTGCTTTCAGAAAATATTGTCCATATTCATAAAAACAACTAAAAGCAAATAAAAGCATTTGAAATTAAATAATATCTTTGTTTTATTGAGTTTTGTATGTTACAATTCAGAGCTGATTTTCAGGTACTGCGTATCCAATTAAAAACAAAAAAAAACATGATTTGCATTCCTCAAAGCCCTGTGCTTTTAATTATTGTAATCACTAAAACCGATGCGATCAATTTCTAGCGTTTTCATAAAATTAGTGGGGGGGGGTAATAAATATTTAAAAAAATATTTCTACCATGACTTTCATAAAAAACATATTTATAATAATTTCGATCATCTGTGAATAGTTCCTGAAAGTTTCATTAACATCCGATAATTATTTCTATTTTTGCACGATTTTTCAAATTAATGTGTCATACCAAAAAACGTGCTAAAAATTGTCTATGTTATTTACTAGTTCCGCTGATACAAATAGAAAAAAAGTTTTTTTAATCAAAATTTAGAATGTTCTAAAAAGAAGGAAATTTTTTAAAAATAATTAAAAACTTTGGTCTTTCCTCTTAATAACATAAGCATTTAGACAATAAAATTTTGTTTTTGGCAAGGTTGGCGTCTTTTTCATCAAGCTATGCTCTTTTTTTAGCGATTTCGTGGAGGTACCTACCTTAGACATAGGCAGTGGAATGAAAATAATCTACACCCCCATAGATTAAATAAAGGGCTCAGTCTGAAATTCCCTGTAGGATACCCAGATCAATATGCACCCAATGATGGCTGGAGGGCACAACAGCCAAAACATTGTGACTGAAATGTGATAATAATAACAAAGATACAATATTCCAAATGTAAATAGTGTAAGTAATGATATATAAGTAACTCCTCACCCCCATTAATTCAGACAGAACCCCCCCCACACACACCAATAATTCTTATTCATACAACTATTTCAACCTTAGACACATGCAAAAAAAAAAAAAAAAAAAAAAGGGAACATCTTTAGAATAGGGAGATTTGAATGACAAATGATAATAGTTGACTTATGGTGATTTTCTAAGCTTGGCTTATATGTGGCACAAGGCAAAAAGTATGGGGCACCAAGTGAGGATCGTATTCGTTATTCAGTTGTAATTGAGCTAGTGAGACAAGTTTGCTAACCATTACATGACGTCAAAGTGCCCAATGCTCTGCACCTATGATCGTGACAGCAAGGAAATTTCAATCATTTTTTTTAATTTTTTCTTCTTACTCTCAAAAACAAGCATTTGGGATTCATACTCCTTTAGAGCATTAGGACTGGTAGAAAAATTAAACAAATATTTCTCATATTAAATTCTTTGAAAAATATCTCAGTAGGCTTGCCAGAATTTAGCATATCTAAAATTCACTATGAAAAGTAAGTGACACTTTTCACATCATAGACTGCCATATTCCTTATTCATGGGGTTGGATGGGTAAAAAAATATGCAGTTTTGTGGTACTATATACACATTTTTTTCAGCAGTTTAGCTTTAGGATGGGCTGAACAGCTGTTGTTAACAATAATAATAATAATAATAATAACAATAATAATATTTTTGCCGTTTTTTGGTAACCCTACAGCAGTGTCATCATAATTTTATCCAAAACAAGAAAGGTGCTGTTGCAATGTGTGACTGAAAAAATGGCAGTCTCGCCGTGTCCTCTCCTTTTCTCCCCAGATCACCATGTTAATGAGATTGGAGATACTTTCAAGCCATGTGGAACACAGCACGTTACATTGATAATTTCTCAAATCATAAGAATGTAAGCAAATCATAAATTCTTGTCATTATATTTCAAAACTATCAAAATATTTGGAAAGGAGAAACCCTTTATTGCTTCTATACATTATGGTGAAATTACGGTTAAATATACAAGTGCAAGATTTTTGTAAATTGAAATCTGATTAAAATGGTTAAGAAAATAAACATTGTGAAGATGATACAATTTCTGCAGTGGGATCCCAGAGGTGAATTATGAAAATAGAATTTTAAGTAAATGAAGGTGATCCATAACAAAATACTGGATTGCAGCTGCCTGTAGGTATCTTTGACATCTACATCTGGGACCATTTATAAAAAATAATATACGCCTGAGGAAAGTCAAAAATATAAATGGTCAGGATGAGAATGCTAGTCTAAGTAATTTGCAGAATAATACTCCTGTATCAAATGAATATAACTAAACCGACTGATTTTTGTTCATTATTTAATTGTATGAGTTTTATATATGTTCAGCCATTTTTAGGGTTATGGAATATGTTAGGGCAATGAAAATCCACATAAATAGCTACTTTGCCCCTCCAATGGTGAGCAATAATATCAGCCATTGACTAGATGGTATTATGCATGGGTGTAAACAATAATACAAGATGAATTATCATATCCAGTGTGAAAATATTAAAAAAATGTTTGTATTTTCTACTTCTATTGTGATATATAAGCTGAGAACATCCATAGGGACAACTGCATAAAAATGTTGGATGGTAGATAAAATATTAGATGGTAGATAAAATGTTGGATGGTAGATAAAATGTTGGATGGTAGATAAAATGTTGGGTAGTAGATAAAATGTTGGGTAGTAGATATAATGTTAGATGGTAGATAAAATGTTGTATTGCAGATAAAATGCATAAAAAATGTTGGATGGCTTTCCATAAAAGAATGAAACTTCAACTGCTGGAGATACTGCACAATCTGAAACAAGAGTTTTTCCCAACCCTCTGCACCATATATGGATTTCAGCTTAACAAAATTGACTCACATATTGGGTCAACCTCTAACTTTTGGGAAGAAAAAAAAAATTTGGTTTAAACAACTTCACTTATATATGATGGCTTACAGGAATTCTAAAAAACATACTTGTAAGAAATAACAATTAACACAAGACTTCTTAAATGGAATGTCACTTACCTCTGAAAAAGAGGTCTTGAATTGCTTCGGCACCTTGGCACAAGACTCCCCATATATCTGCCTCCCTCAGTGGGGCTGAATTCTCAAGCACCTCACCCAAGGAGACGGGAACACTTAAAATTGGCATTTTGTTATGTTTGGTTCTCCGATAGCTTTTGAATTCTGCAGGCTGGAAAAAAAGGAATTTTGAAACATTGAAGAAAGTGTCAAAAACAATTATCAGGAATCACAAAAATTAAATAAATTTTAAAAAGGAAACTGAAAGTGTTATGCACACCAAAGCTAGATAAATCATCATTAATGAATCTGTGAGAAGTAAGATAATTTGTAGCAGTAAAGTTAATGAGCTTTGGAGGTGTATAGGTAGTATTATCAACACACTTAAAAATGATAGCCAACTAGTTTCTGAAAAAATAAAAATTGCCTTTTTTCAGCTGATTTTTTGGCTTAACATTTATAAATCATTACACATTGGCTATTTTAGACCAGTTTTCTTGATTTTGTTGTTTTAAAACAACATCTTGAATGTAAATCATTAATAAAAGCATTTAAGGGCTCAATAGACAAGGCATTTAGCAGATGAGATATTCATCTGATCATTTTGCCCAAAAAACAAAAGCAGTAAATATGAAATACTATGACTAATTCTTGAAGTTAGGGTGGTGAATACAAGAGGCCAAGTTTTATATCATTAATTCAGTAAAAATTATTAAGAAACAAGAGTAAAAACTGGCAAAAATCCCAAAGAGGTAGGAAATTCTCATGAGTAAATAATTAACTTAAAAGCTGAACCCAAAGTCACAGTCGGCTCAATTAATAGTACAAAATAAATTAATATGAAGGAAGAGAATATTATCAATGGAATGTGGGGGATGTAGTTAGCATGAGAAACAAAACTGGTTCAAATCTCAGCTGAGGTTGCATGTTCAAATTAAAACCTTTATTTTATTGTATGCCAAAACTGAAAAGTGTAGTCAGTTTATGTTTTTACCATGTGTAAACTAATACTATGTATAAAGTTGGTGATTCTCCTAATAAAATATAACTATATGGCTCATTATCTGGTGAGGAGATGGGCACTGCCAAGTAACTTCCACTCTTATCCTAGAGATATGAAAGGCGTCATGCTTCACTAGATATCAAAACTGTCAGAAATTGTCATTCCAAGCTGATGAATATGGAATTTTTGGTAGATATCCACACAAACGGCCATTCTTAAACATCCAGATTGGAAGAAAAAGTGCAAAAGGTACAGAAAAAGTTCAAGGATATACCAAGATGATTACAAACTGTTGACCAAGTAGAATTTTAACACTGTACTTCAACCATTATAGGGTTAAAAAAAAAAAAATAAATAAAATTTTAAGAAAACTAATAAAGTGACTAACAATTTAAAATATGAGGATTCTGTGTGTGTGTTATTTATTACCAGAATTTTCTTTTCTCTTCCATATCTCATGTTCTGATGTTAAATTTAGAAATTTTGATCTCTGATGAAGCCTTAATAAAGGTGAAACATGTTAGATTGGGATACATTTCCTACTTGTTCTTTTATTATTTTTATCATATATTAGTTGCATTGATGTGAGTTTGTTACCCTAGGTTTCACGCCCTTTGCAATCGTCAGACAAACCAATTAATTTTGAAATTTTGGATTTATTTATGGTTGCTTATAACGGCCTTTTATGATAGTGGGAGGAAAAATTGTTGTCGGAGCACCACTCATATGTACACATACACACATTGCAGCTCACACAAGCATAAATGAAGAGAGAGGAAGGGGTGGATAGAAAAAAAAAACTTATGCTGTACTTAGCTTAGTGCTAATGGTTTTATGGCCAAGCATTTGTTATTAGTATTATCCCATTGTACCAAAATCAATTTACATTGTAAGCTGGTATACCATTTAACTGTGGCATCCCTTTGAGTAGACAAGTGTCCTTGTGGTACTTTATGTTAAACCATAGGGAACCTAACATCAAATAGTTGAAAAGAAAAGCCTTTCATTTCTTAATGGAGAAAACAAAATCTCTCCATTCTCCCGAGAAAAATTAATTTATAAAACACCTGAAAGAAAATGTCTCCTTTGTGTTTTTTTTTTTTTTTTGGCTTTCTTTTCCAGCCTGATTGTCATGATTGTAAAATTTCATTAATTTCCTTTCAAATTGTCACAATGTAAATCCAGTTTGAGGAATACTGTGCCTTGAGGCTTTAAACAGTTTGAGACAAATTCACACAAATGAATATTTAATCAACTGAAGCACCTGCTGAGAATCAAAGCTATTAAAATAACAGTGGTGTGTGCTATTAATTCTCTAAGCATCACTATGTGGAAAGCACCCCACAGTTGAGTGCCATTTGTTTTATTATTACATTACATGCTGGTAGCATATATGGAAGGGACAAGTGAAAAGAATTTACTCAAGCTCCAGAAACCCCCTCATTGGCTGAAGTAAATTTTGGGTATGAACATGTTTTCAAATCTCAAGCCTAGATCTTTGCTTTCTGGCTGGATATGAAATCTTTTAAATCAAAGAAAAATATCTAATCTTCAAATCTCTTCTCTAAAACTCCATTGTAATACAACATTGTGAGTTGCTTGATGTTCTCAGGAGTAAGACTTTTCATGTTGTTTATTGAGTAAATTTTAACTGAGAAAATGAACGTTCATCATCTATGCTGGTAACAGCCATCCATACAACCTTATTGGCAATCTGTTCCAGAAGAGGACATCTGCTCTTATTTGCATTCTAAAATTCAAGTTTCTTTTACAATGGTGAAGCACTGAAGATGATGCAATTATTAATCCAGGAGATGCTTTGTGATGGTAAGTTTCAGAGTAGACAAGCCAGTTGAGCATAGAATGATGTTTTTGGAATAAATCTTTTTCTTTATTTTTAAATTGTATGGTAGGCATGTGATAGCATTTACTTTTCTTTCATATTCATAAAACGAGGTCACAAGTTGTTTAGAATCTTTTACTTGTAAATTGTGTGAGGCTTTAAAGAAAAACTTATTGATTTGATCTTTGTCTCACTCCCCTTTCAATTTTTCCATCAACTAGTGTCTATCTTCCCCATTCCCACTTTAGAAGGGATCTTGGTGGCCACGACCGAGACCTGACCTTCCGACTTTCATCCCATTTGCTACATAGTTTCTTAGAAAAGTTTTAAAATATTTAAAAATAGACTAGCCAACATATTCTCAGAAAATCAACGAACCAGTTTTCTTTTTTTTTTTTTTTTTATGTAAACATTTTTGTTTTTAATTCTTTTTCAGGTCTTAAAGGAAAAATAACTACAAATATTTGTAAAACCAAATTTTAAGGAAATAACTATGCTATGTTATTGTTATATTTATTAAAATATTTAACAAAATTGGAATGACAGTGTAGTTTTGAAAGAATTAAATTTGAAAACAAAAAAAAAAAAAAAAAAAAGAAAGAAAAAAATGAAATAATTTGTTATTATTGAAAATTACATTAAAAACCTAGATTCCATTTAAGATTAATGATTCCACGATCTTGGAAAATTTGTTCCCCTACCTATATGACATTACATTTATAATGATTTTTAACTATTCTGAAGCATGTACCTTCAGTTATCTGTTGAAATTGCTTTCTGCTCTAATAGCATACAAGATGGAAAACTAATGAACTTTGAATTTCATTGATACCAAGATAAATTTGGTACTATTTTTATGGTTTGTCAACCTCTCTCTGCCTATAGGTTTTTAGGTATATTGAAAATATAATTTTAGTTTGGGATATCTACTTCTATTTATGGCTTTTTAAAAGGTATGTCCTAAGCCACTGGAACACCACACACATACAGTGAATATGTATATGTTTATATATAGACATATATACAATAATGGCATCTCAAACCAGGTACTGGTTCTATAAAAGCAGGTAATCTTTAGGAACCTATTCTGCTTATATACTTTTCAATATGAGAATGGAAACAAATTACTTTATAGTATCAAAAAGAATTAAACCATTAGAAAACATTTATCTATTAATATATTTCCAAATTGAAATTCTGTTCTTATCATATTTATGTTTAGAATTATGATGCTTTTTGACTCTAGTGTCATCAGTTGTGTTATGATTTCTTAGCCACATTTGAACTGAATCACTACAGCCCCAATGTTCCAATGGAAGAACTATCAAATTTATGACTAGAAAATTTGCACATTTTTAACTTCAAGACTATTTCTTTTGTCATCACAGAAAACCCTCTTTCAGCCTCTGCAGAACTTACAGCAATGGTACTAATTATATTTTTAGCTATTATATACCAGCTATTAATATATAAAATTATTTTCAGATAATCCAACAACTGGTTTGCTAAATTCCTATAATGATAAAAATTGGTTTGTGCAAACCGGTAGGATGCCACTATTGCATATATACATATATCTATGGGTGAGGTGCAATTCAAAACTTTGAGGAATTTGAGTAGAAAAATGTGAACTTTACCATGACACTTAGTTAGACAGTGGAAACTAGATATAAGGTGCTGCTCACAAAATGTAGCAGATTATGCTATATCTAATTCATATATATTAAAAATTATTCAAATTAAGCAATCTTATGTAGAGCACCTATCACACAAATACAGTATTTTAAAGGTTATTTTGTGGATAAATGTATTTGAGTAGATAACCTGTTTTTTTTTTATTATTATTATTTTAAACAGTGAAGTATGGCTACTGGTTTGTGCATTTGAGAGAAAATGTATTCTCCAGCAGGGTTGGAACCTGTAGCCCCCTTTGTAGGAGAAACCACCATCTGATCTGGCATACCACTTGAATGTGCCAAAAACATAAGCACAATTCACATTGTTAAAAAAAAAAAAGAAAGAAAGAAAACAGTCACAAAAATAGCATTTAGAGTAATAAGAAATAATATTGGATTAAAAATAAAGAATCCATTAAATCCTTAGATTGATTAATTCATTTTCTACAGCTTATCAACTCTTTGCAAGTTATTTAAAGCCAGAAAATATTTTAGACTGTAAGATTTTTTTTTTTGGGGGGGGGAAGGATAATGATATAGTGATACAAATCTCACTAATTAACCCTTACATAAGTGGATTCAAACCTTTCGCAAGGGTATTTGGGCAAAAGTCAATATAACGAACCCAGCTGAAACTCAGCTCTCCAATTAACAATTCCGAGCCATTATCCATTACACCACCCACACATCTACATTTATAGTACCTGGTATTTTCAAATGGTTACCCATCTAGGTAGTGACCAGGCTTGACATTGCTTAATTTTGGTGATTGTATGGGAACTGGTGATGTGGGCATAAGTCCATTAATTCCTTAAAAAATTACTATATATATATATATATATATATACATATAAAGTCTTTTCCCTCACCAGTTGTCCATCTCTGACTTTCATGCACAATGCAATTGTCAGGTGCCGACTGAAAACTGACTCTTGTATAATTTAAATATGGTATACTGTACTATAACGATAATGAAGCAGTTTATTTTATTTTAGAAAATATAATATATACACATATACAGCACTCAATGTGTGATATTTTATATATATTATATATATATATATATATATATATATATATATATATATATATATATATTATATGAATCATTCATACAAAAAACAGATATAGAAGTTAATGATATATAATGTATGAATGATTCATGTAATGTAAATTGAACTGCACCACATACTTGACATTAAAATAACTGATCTGACGTGCAACTTTCGGATAATAACTGACATTCCTCTATTTATTGAACAATTTAGTTCATGCCACATTGACTGAAAAACCTACCAGTACAAAAGAATTCTCCTATTACCATATTAGTCCAAAAACGCACGATCTTAAAATTTAAAAATTCAACCTCAGTGTAGTGACCGCACGCTCCAAAAAAATTTCTTACAATTAACAATAACACATTTCTAAAAACATATTTCGGATTACATCTATTCTTTCGTTGTCCTATTATTACCGGGAAGTAAAAAACAAATCTATTTCCATACCTGATGATGTCTGTATGCACAGATGAAAGCTTGTAAAAAAAATAAAAAAAGACCTTATGCAACTGGAATTTATAAACAGGGATCATAACATTCATCTACAGGTTCAGAGTTAATGTGCTTTATTAAATTTGTTTGTGAAGATGTATTTTCTTGCCATTTATATTATTAACTTCTATATCTGTTTTTTGTATGAATGATTCATGTAATGTAAATTGAACTGCACCACACACACACATATATATGTATGTATATATATATATATATATATATATATAAAAACAATTACCACTTGTTACTTTTAATTAAAAACTTGAAAGCCTGGAAACAATTTATTTTGAAAGATTCTTGAACAACTTAGAAAACTAATTTCTTTTCAAAGTACACATAGAAACACAGCTTGATTGCAAACTTCATTTCTTTCAGTGCACCCTTTTGTTGTACCAGACAAAGATTTAACATTCCACTTTTTTTCTTCTTTTTCTCAGAAGGGTAAATTCAAGAACTCTGGCTCATTTAATCAAAGATTTCAAATTATTATTCTTGGATTTGGAGACATTTCAGCCTGTTACAGGCTTGTACGAATTTTAAGTGGTGCCATTTGAATTCTTTGAAATAAAAGCTCTCAGTGCTTTCTTAAACAGTAGCCTCTTTTGGAGACAAGCTGTAACTGCTAACCATTCCAATGCTGGCATATAACTCACAGAATGGATGTAACACATGACTTTCATTCAGCATCTGCAGAGGGAGAAATATATATAGACAGACAGACAGACAGACACTCAAACATACTCAACCTCTTTACAGATGACTCAGTTATTAACAAACCGACTATCACTATTGCTCTAGTAATATTAGTTGGTGAAAGGGGAAAAGTTTCACTCACTGACTGTTATAGTAGCAGTACTATTGATAGTAGCACTAGTAGTGATCCATGAGAAGAAACGGTCATAATGTTACCCAAAGAAAATATACTTTGGAAATATCTTTCATTTTAAGAACATTTACTTGATTACTATGTGAATTTTAGAGAGCTCCGACCATTTTCAAAATAACATTATTCTATGAAGTTTCAAAGGAGCAAAATGGTTATCATTAATAGAATTAGCAAACTGAGGTCACTTTTCAGTTGATGCTACTTATGTTTAGGGGAAAGGCATGAATCCACTTTTTCCTGCACTTTGTTCCATTGTCAGATATCTTGATAAAAAACATCATGCCACAATGGTTGACAAAGAGTTGAAGAGACCAGTGTTTCTCAACCTTTTTAAGCAACAACAAACCCAAGAGCAAATGAAAATATGGCACACTTAGCAAAATTTTCAGTCATATACTTTTTAAAAAATTGGAAAATTATTAAATCAAACGCTCAATGCTGCATAAAGGAAACTTTGACAATTCATAATTCAATATAACTTTGTAAAAATTTTGAATTAAACAAAGGATGTTGAATACAATTATATGAAAAAAGGTTAATATTCATTTATTCAAATAAAGGAACATTTTAAAAAGTTGTATTAAAAAAAAATAAAAATACTTTTTAAAAAAAATGAATATTAAAACAAAGTATTTAAAATAACCTAATCAAAGAATAGTGAAAAAATTATTTGAAAAACAAAGTTTAATACTTATTTATTCAAGTACTAATGCTGTACCATTACTACATCTACACATACATAGATATGTGTGTATGCCGTGACAATTTTTCATGGCACACTTAAGAAGATCGTGTGGCACACTAGTATGCCACGGCACAGCAGTTGAGAATCACAGACAAACCATTTTCGCCATAATTACTTTATTATCTATGTAATATTAACAGTGAAAAGCTATTACACCAATTATTAGCCTTGACAGGGACTAGTCAATACCATTTTACCCAATATCTTCAATGGTAAGACAGACAGCACTAAAAATGAGAACAGATGAAAAAAGTTAATAAATTAATTCAGTCTTTTTTGATGATGATGATGAAATTGTCCTTTGAATTAAAGTTTATAAGTTTAGATTTTAAAAAGGTATAGAAAGTGTCTAGCTGTTTTTGATATGATCATCAAAATCAAAAAGATGAACCCAAATGAATTGCATGAAGAACAAAGAGGGGAGAAGAAACAGTTGTCATTCTAAAGAATTGGTAATGATTGTTATAGACAGACCCCCACCCCCAAATCAGTTCTTATATTTTACAAATACTCTATGGGTTGCTATTGGAAAAAAATGTTTATTGGTAGGGTATAAATTATTTATCTTCATTAAAAAACTCTGATAAAATTGAAATCATTCCATTGAAACTTCTTGTGTTCAACATTCCTCTGCTCTACCACTGAGAAGTTTCTATGACTGGTAGTTGCTGAAGGTATTTACACTATCCAAAGATTGGGGATTTTACCAGCATAAAGAGTTTGAAGTTGGCTGAATAATCACCTGACTACAGGTGAATTTAAAAGAAAAAATTAAAATGGTCACAAGAGGAATAAGACATGAACAACTGGCCCAATTCTGCACCCTTTAAATAAATGCATTAAATTATCTTATTTTTCAAAGAAATTTTAATTAATTGGTTAAAACTCTTCATGGGTGGGAAAAAACATTTGCTTAATTCTAAGACTGTCTATGATGATACCTGTCATTCAAGTGTTTATTTTATTTCTTCTTTGAATAAATATTTTAATTGTTGGTGTATTGAATGTAATGTTTTAATTAAGGTATTTTTGATCTGTCTATATTTTTGAGATGAGGTATTGTAACTACTTACATTATTAGGACTATTGTCCTTACTTTTATTGTCATATTCATGGCTTTTCAAATGTTGTAAATTCCAACCTTCTGAAACTGAGATATTCAAGCAAAAAAAAAAAAAGGCACTTGAACAATCTACCCCCAGAGGAAAAAAAAAAAAAAAGAGTTTGGTTTGAAATTCCAACTTATATCACATGAAGATGGCCTGAGTGTATAATGGCTGAAATGTTGTAAATATGACAATAAAGTTGAGGACAATAGTCCAAACAATGTAAATAGTATAAATTGTTGGATCTGTTTACAAGTAACTGTAGTAATTATGTAATTATTAAAAAAGTATTCCAGTTCTCAGATTATCAAATGCAGTAGTAGAAAACCTGAAGATGAATTGGCTGAAACTATGTTCGAAACAATAAAAATTAATAGGCCAATGCTACTTTTCCAGATGTCCCTTTTATATCACATCTGTAGCAACAATAACAACAGGAGAAACCTTTTGTGGAAATTTGCTATCAGTAATATTCCCAATTATGACTAATTCTCTTCTTACTTTTCTGCTTATATATTCTAACCCATTCTACCTACACTTTCACATAACAACAGTAAATTACCATTTTTGTATCAAGTTTTAGGCCAATGATAAACAACCTTTGCTATGAGACTTTGTCACCAATTATCCGAGGGAAGCAAGCAATTGATAAAAAGGCCAACTGGCAGGGTGGGGATGAGTGAGTGGGTAACAGGGTGGACAAAGTTGACTTTTCAGTTTTTCTGCCAGCATCTAAAACAGTTAACCAAAATGAAAATGGCTAAATTGTAAAGATACACTAAAGGCTGAAAGATCTAATACCAGGATGGTGAGGTTTGTTAGCAGAAATGTAGAACATGTTCTTTAATGTTGATTATTTTTTCTATTAAATAATTTGGGATTATTTATTAGAAGTTTTTTTTTATTTTTATTTCTTTTGTGCAGATCAATTTTTATCTTTCATTTTCTGAAATATTTGAATTTCCTCTTTTGTATTGAACTGTCAATGTTAATTTTTCTTTCTCAGTTGATCCCAGGAAAACCAATGTCACCTCTTGTTTTGTTTTTTTTTTATAGTGAGTAGCCATAATCAAATGCAAAATAAATAACAGAACTGTTCAACAACCAGAATTGACAAAGTTTGTAACAAGCAATACAGGAAAAAGAAAAGAACACTGTAACATTGATGCCCATGCGCTGTCTAGCAACTTTGCTTTTTATTCAGTATATGGGGACCAGCTGGTCAGGGGTGTTTCTTTGTTAGTTAAATGTTCCCTGGGTGTGAAGGTGGACCTTGTTCATGTTGATGCAGTGTGTGTGTGTGTGTGTGTGTGGGGGGTGCAGCTTTTGTTGATCATGGCCAATATTGCTGCAAGCAGTAGTTTGTTTCAGGTCATTATGGTTTATGCACCCAATAACTAGGGGGAGCGTGTCAAATTTTCCCATCAGTTGGGTCCGTTCCTGGTTGATTCGTTGGGCTTAGTCTTAATGGGGAACTGGAATGCCAACTTGGACTCCAAGATAGACAGGGGGCAGGGAGCTAGCAGGAGGTCATCAGGTGATTGTAGCTTGGTTGATCTGATTGGTGAGTTTGATTGAGTTAGATGCCGGGTTGATCATCCTGGGTGGGAGATATGGACGTGGGCTCTTAAATGGCCGTCTCTCTGGGTAGCCAGCTACCTGGATAGAATGTTAATTAGAAAAATTGATCTAGATTTACTAGATTGTTCCACCATTTAGGCTATTTGGATCATAGACTCATCTGTGCCTGGTTAGTGTTAGGCACTAGGCCTAGAATGGCTGGACACTGGAAGTTCAATCTGTCTTTACTGGATAAGTGGTACTTTCAGCAACAGCTGACTAGATTAGTGCAGCAGGAACTAGTGGGGGCAGTTATTAGGAATAAGTGGTGGGAGAGGCTTAAGGATAGCATTAGGTCTTTCCCCACCAACGATTCACCTTAGACAGGGCTAAGATGGAATAGTCTATCCTGGGCAAAGGTTAACTGAAAGCATTTTGGTGGCATTTTGAAAGCTGGTTTACCAAAAATCCTGGTTTCAGTGGTGATGAATTTCGCAGCTATTTGACTGACTTTCCTTGACTTTTGCCAACTGAAGCAGCTAGCTTCAAGGGTGAAATCACAGAGGGCAAAGTTCACTTGGCATTGAAGAGGGTCAGCAGTGGCAAATCTCTGGGGCTTGATGGTCTGCCCTATAAATTGTACTTGAGGCTGTCGCACATCTTTGTCCCGATTTTGACAGGTGGTGTTCAACAACTTGTTCCAGTAGGGGTCCATCTCCAATTGGATCTCTAGGGGTGTGATCACATTGTTGAAAAAGGTCAAAGTTATTGGGTGGGAATTAGATGATTATAGGCCCTTAACTCTGCTAAACATAGTTGTCATGAGCTTGCTGGGACCCAAGCAGACTTGTGCTGTGAGGGGATGAGCAATTCAAAGCAACCTGCATCTGTTTACATGATCATAGAGAGCATAGAAGATGACAAGGAAGCCACGCTGATCAATTTAGATCAGATCAAGGCATTCGATAGGGTTGACTATCAGTACCTGACAGCTGTCCTGCCGGCTGCCAGATACGAACACAAGTTCTGCAAGTGGATCAAACTCCTGTATCACTCCTCCAGTGCTGTGGTGCAGGTGAACAGAAAGCAGTTGAATGCTTTTGCATTGCCTAGGTCAGTTTGTCAGGGTTGTCCGTTGTCTCCCTTACTTTATGCTTTGGTGTTGGAACCCCTCCTTCACTGGCTAAGGGATGGGGCATGCAGTCCGGCCCTATGTGGAATCACTGTCCCTGGTGGTCGAGCCAGGGTTTCCATGTACGCCAATGACGTGTCTAGTTTTGTGTTATGCTGTAGTGACATTGAGGTAGTACAGAAGGCACTTGTGTGCTACGAGAAGGTGACAGGGGCCAAAATTAATTGTGACATGTCATCCGATTTGCAGTTAGGTGTCTGGATGGAGGGTCGTGCTTCTAGGGACCTTTAGTCGGACAGATGGACCCATCTGCATTCTTGGAGTGTGGTTCAGGCTTGGTCTCCAGCTGAAGAAGAATTGGTCTGAAGTGGCAATTCGGACTTGGCTTTGACGGTGTTATCTGTGAAGGGTAAGGCAGAGGCATGTACCATTTACATCTTTCCAATTATCCTTTATCAATTGGCTGTACTTTCTCTCAGTAAGAACCGAAAGGAAATGCTCTATTGTTTGTTGGCCTCTCTCTTTTGGGGTGGTTGCAAGTATTTGGTCTGTAGAGAGACTTGCCAAATATCTGTGTCATGGGGGGCTGGGAATGTTGCACTTGTATCATCAGTATGCTTCAAGGTTGGTGTTCCTATTTCATGCGTTGACGGAAGATTTGATTTTAGAAGGGAGTGTTAGGGACACCTTACCTAGCATTATCATCACTTTCTCTGTTTCTGTGGCTGAGTGCTATCGTAAACCTCAGAATCAATTGAAATTCCTGCAAGAGTGTTGAGTGGCCTTAAGGTTTTATCCTTGGTCCAGTGACCTTTCATGGCCTTATCGGCTATTGTATTGTGATTTACTGGAGGGGGGGGGAGCATGACAGACCACCATTGTGGCCGGCTCAGCTTGTCGGCATCAGAATTACGCTCTTTCTGGTCTTGGGTGTTAGTGGCAAACTATCTCAGTAACCCCGAGTTTTCACTTACCTGGCGACTGATTCATAACGTGCTACCTCTCAATGACGTAGCCTTCAGATGGGCTGGGTGGATTTGCCGGACTGTCATTGATTTAGAAAAAACAGCTTTGCATGCCTTCTAACATTGTCCTCAGGTGCACCTTTTCTGGGACTATGTTGGCAAGTTGACAATTTGTATTGTTCCCAATCAGCTTGTGTCCATTGATCTCATGTATGCCTGTGACAATGTGTTGCACCTGTTCTCCAGGGTGAAATGGATGGTGTTTCTGTGGCAAGAATGGTGGTATGGACATCGTGAATGGAGGGAATCATGCAATATGAGCATTATTCTCATCAGGATCTGGTTGGATTCTTTGGGCATCAGCTCAGGATGTAGATCAGATCTGATAGAAAGCGTTTGATATTGACAGATTTCAGTGAAAGTATCTGTGGCAAGCTTGGTTTGCATGAACGGGGCTAGCCTTGATTTTCTCTTTTAAGTCCCCTTGAGCATGATGGTGCGGTTTCCTGTGAACCCTGCCCTGTCTAAGTTATACTGTTTCATGTTTTCCTAGTTAATGTGAATAAGTGTTGTTCCTGGCACTCTCTTTTGTTATGAGCCATGTTGAGATTCCCAACCTCCCCAGTTTGGTTTTGCCCCCATTTTTACATCTTGGCTGGATCAGACTGTTTTTTTTCCCCTCATTCCACTGCTTAACTTTTCATTCCCCACTCCATTAGTAAGTGTGCTGCTTGGTTCTGTTGAATGTCAAATTCAGTGGCCACTCTCATTATTTTGTGGAGTGGATGACCCCTTTTGATTTCGCGATCATTCCCCCTTGCATTCTTTTCATCATATATTGATGAAAAAAAAAAAAAAAGAAAAAAAAAGGAAAAAACCAAAAAAGACATAACAGCATGGGGTGCTTGTAGGTCCCTTTTGAATATTTGGTATTGTGGCACATGAGAGGCGATGAACAAATTCTTGGTGATTGAGCATATTGTATTGAATGAATGGGTCGTGACTGTTATTAACTAACTAGGACTAGATAGGATAGTCAGTGAAGACTAACTTTTCCCCATTTACAAGAATAAATATTCATTACCAGATAGATTCGAATCAACATTTTTAAATTTATTTCATTTTCCATTTATTGCTTCTTTTTTTTTTGATATTGAAATAATTTCACTAAAATTTAGAAAAAAGTGATCTATTTAGTAAATTCTGTTATGCAGGATCCTTACAAATATAATCTAATAATTACAACACAAAACTGCAGAAGGAGGGATTTTCGTTCGGTTTGCCATGGTCCCATTATAAGCTGGACCTATATATTTTTGTAAGTCTTAACTAGTGTTATATTTAGACAGGTCTGATGCAAGGGTATTCTACCTCAAACCTATGATACAGCCCCCCCACTCTACATCTCAATTTTCATAAGGTAGTATTCATATGAAATAGTAATTTTATTGTAACCTAATTATGTACAATAATGGCTCATATCCAATATACGCGAACAATTCAACTAGAAAAATTGGAAATAATACACTGTGTCTAAATCCAAATTAGAGACATGACATAGTAGATCATTCCATCTTAAATAAACCAACAATGTTTTGCAGCAATTCTTAACACCAACTGGAGATTTTTTCTTGCTAAAAAGATGATTAATTTTAATACATTCAACATTGGGAAAAAAAATTGTGGATTTTATACAGTTTTTCTTGTAAACTTAGCATTTACAAAAACACGTCTTTGGTACCCCCCCCCAAAAAAAAACACTTTCATTCTTTAAGAGTCAGTTGTGCTTAGTTTAATTTGTAATGTATGTAAATGTAGGTAGAAAAAATAGCAAATGTTGATAAGATAACGAGGGTCACAAATCACTGTCTGAGGAGGGCATTCAGTCAGCCCCCTTCTCCATCCTGGTTTGGGGTTGTATTTGATAAGACTGCTCCACTTTCACACCAAAAGGGCTAACCCCAAAACATATCTCCTTGATCTTGTATGCCAAGCTAAGATACCTGAAAAGCTAATAGTTTATCCCAGACATCTATGTCTACTGGCATCTTGCCTAACTCTTTAATACTGCAATATGAAATGCAAACAAGGTAATAAAGTGTGCAAATTTGTTTGGAAATAAATATTTCTAGTTCAATTTTAAACTTCATTTGCAGACATATGATATGTCTCCTTATAAAGGGTTTCCTTCCAGAAATATGATCCTCAGTATCACTTTGCTATTGCCCTTTGTTCCCTGTTGTGGGTTTTGTTTCACTTTGTTTCTCTTCTAATCATTCTTTGACAACACAATTTGTTTGTTGCTTTAAGTTCATTCCCACAAATAAAACAGAAATTATTTAAAAGATGTGAGGCATGAACTCATTGGTTTCCTGTCCCATTTTTGAAACAAAATCTATTTGCTTTCAATTAAATAACTCAGGCATAATATACAATGGTAGTCGAATAAGTCTGTAGTCATCACCTAGTGTAAATGAACCTAAAACTTTCACTGTATGTTTTAAGATATATATATATATATATATATATATATATATATATATATATATATATATATATATATATATATATTATATATATTTATATATTGAAGTGAAAGAAAAATTTGTACACCATGAATTTTCTCATTTTACATAGTTAGATTTTATAATCTATACGATATTTGTATACCATGACATAATTTTCCATTATGGTTTAAAAAAAAAAAAAACCCAAAACCACCCCCAAAAAACCCCAGAAAATGTTACATTAATGAAATACTTTATAGCATATCCCTTACTCAATCAGTCTTTCTCTGTAGCTTTAAACCAGTGGTTCTCAACCGGGGTCTACATGGACCCTAGGGGTCCATGTAATATTTCCGGGGGTCCACAGGCAAAACTCAATTGTTGTGTTAATTAAAAATAGTAATAATAATTATTATAATTATAGTAGAATATTTTATTTGTATTAAATTAGTTTTCATTTAAAAATAAAGCTTAATCGTATACTATTTCTTTGATAATTAAAACCTTAAAATTTATATTAGTGAAGAATAGAAAATTGTTCTTATGTCCAATAGCTATGAAGGGATCCACCAAGATAAAAAGAAGGGGAAAGGTGTCCATGGGTAAAAAAAGGTTGCGATCCACTGCTTTAAACCAATAATTTGCAAGTTTCTGTTGGTATTTTACTCCATTCTTCTTTGCATATTTTTTTTAGGTCAAGGATGTTTTTCGGAGATCTTTTATTAACTTGAATCTTTAATAAACACCACAAATTCTCTATTGGATTCAAATCTGGAGACTGATGGTCATTTGAGTGTAATAACATTGTTTTCAGTACGCCATTTCTTCATAGATTTAGCCATATGTTTAGGGTCATTATCATGTTGCAAAACCCATTCCTTTGAGAGTCCAAGCTTTACTAATGACCCAAACAAATTAAAGTCCAAAACATCTTGGTATATTTTTGAATTTAATCTACCATCTATTATCTCTAAATTACCAATATCATTAGCAGAAAAACATCCCCAAACCATGATAGTGCCACCACCAAATTTCATTGTTGTGATTGTGTTCTTTGCTGCAAAAGTTGTGCTGTCTTTTCTCCAAATGAGAGTCCTTGAATTACACCCAAATAGTTCAATTTTTGCTTCATCTGTCCATAAAACACTTTTCCAAAATGATTCAGGTTTATTCTTATGCTCACAAACAAATTTTAATCAGGCATCCTTATGTTTCTTCAATAGTAATGGAGTTTTTCTTGGAGAATATAATTCTAGTTGATTTCTATAAAGTTTATTGCTTATTGTTTACTTTGTAACAATAATACCTGATGCTTTTAATTCTTCTTGGGTTTCTCTGAGTAGTCATTGGATTTTCTTGAATTTTGTGCTGAATTCTTCTCATTGATCTGGGAGAAATCTTGTGTGGTGCACTAGATCTCGATTTTTTTTCTCAACACTTTTCACCTTTTTATACTTAGCAATAATTGAACTAATAGTAGTAAATGATATATTCAGGTTATCTGCTATTTTCCAATAGCTTTTGCCTTCCTTCCAATATTTGATGATCAATTCTTTTTATGAATTTGATATTTCCTTGCCTTTCCCCATGATGAGAATTATTGTGTATGATTTGTGTGTGGAGATAACCTTATATAAGAAATGAATTGCAGAATGTCCTAGATTGTTCCAGTAATAAGATAATTGGAAGAATGTAGCAAAATCTTACAAAGAATTATGTAGATAAAGGTAATTTAAACTTTTTGATATTAAAGACATTTTTATACGACTACTTTTCCACCTCAAAATTTCATAACCAAAGCATAATTTATCACAAAGTTTGATTTTTTTTTTGAATATTGCAGCTTTATGCAATGGTGTATGAATTTTAATTTTTTCACAAGTTATAACTATGTTAATTAAAAAATCTCATTGTACACACACACACACTATATATATATAGCTTGTTGAAAAATAAGTATTTGTTATGCAAGATAAATACCTTTTTCAACATTGCTACTGATTTATTCATTTACCTACTTTCAAATGTTCTCCACTCTTTAGTTCCACCAGTTCAGACCATTACAGCTAGGACTCACCATGTCATGTGCACAGAGTCAAATCATTGACATTTCATATATATTCCATTTGTAAGGAGGAAGTTTCACTCAGTTTTTCTTTGAGAACAAATTCTAGCATGTGTACTTACTTGAACACCACAAGGACCAATATCTATCTATCCTCCTTATCCTCATAATCTTTACTTTCTTCTACCTCTTTTTATGTTTATATCACACACCACAATTAGCAACCCCTTATACTAAAAGTAGCTTTCGAGACTTGTATTGGGTGAATTTTAATATAAAAAGAAATGTTTAGATTTTTTGTCAATCTCATTTTAGTATAGGGACAAAAAGAAATTGTGAGGTGTTACCTGCTTTGAAAATCAGCATTCAAAATTATGAAATTTTACTTGGACACCAACTATTAGCCCCTGTGAAAAATATGCAACTATCCCAGCCACGAGGCAGTCTTGTTTATAGATGCTTACTACAGAAGTAAATTCTTCCAACTAATGCTGGGAAATGCAGCAGCAATGCTTCCAACAAAGCCTTCATTGGATGATGGCCCCCCCTGGAGTCAGGCATAATTCAAGGAGCAGAAAATCATTACCATTAGCCCAGGGTGTTCTAGTAACACCTCATGTTATCAGTGGGTATTGGTGGTTTTTCATCATAATTTCGGTGTGTCAGATTCAATTTCTGCAAAGTGTCTTTCACTTTTATTTAAATTTATGTCAACCTGTTATTTCAATGGCTAAATAGTTGCATTGCTGTATTTTTGTAAAATTTTGATATCCCTAATATATGAATTATATACTGAGGATGCCAAAATTGCCCAATATGTAATTCACATATTGGTGCTTTCACTTTTGTTCACCACTATGCAATCTACCTTCTTAAGATTAATGGCCAGTCTTTTTTTGCTTTCCTAATTTGAAATTTCATTTTTTAATCAGACTTAAACAAGGACCATTAGCATTAAAATGTATGTGGTTTAGATACAAAGAACAAATTCCATTTAAAAGATATTGGAGAAAGTGCCAGGAATAGTGATTTCATGCCTTTTCCTAGGTCCTTTATGAGAGTAAAATAAATATACATAGCTTTAACCAGATTCTGAGTGTGGGTGTAAGAAATAAATCTTTATTTTTATCTGATGGGAATGAAATAAAAACTTCTTTTGGCACATGTAGCAGAAAACTAGTTATTCCATTTGTGGAATGCTTGCCTCAGATTTTTAACAATGCTTTTTTTCCGATTATATCTTAAATATCCTAATTCAACTAAATTTTACATCTTTTTAATATCATGAAAATATAATTTTAGAATATATTAGTCTTTTCAAAACTACAACTGAAAATTCCCCAACTCAGAGTGGATGAAAGCAGATGTGAAGACAGCAAAATAATGGGAGGTTGCACATTTTCTAAATATGATCATCTTCTAGAGCAGTCAACTAATCCCTGTTGCAGATGTCTGTTTAGGTGTGTTTGTTTCTTCAACACATACAGAGACATGTAGTTTATACTGCAAGTATGCCAGGTGGACCTCAGTTAAAGTTTATGGAAGTGAGCAGATAATCTTGGATGATCAGTAGTTGAAGAAGGCCACTGCACTTGAACACTCAGTCACAATGACATGTGACTGTGTTAGCACAGCTATTGAGGACTTCTAAACAGTTTTTGTCTACCCAACTTCCAACTCACAAAGGTCAAACCATGGCGGGTTTTTAGGCACTCCCTAACTCTGCCTCATGCTGTGATCATCTTCCTAGGCTTTTATTATCAAGAAGTCACCTCCTTGGTTCAAATCTTACCATGGATAACTATTCCTTACATTTATTTTTAAATGAAAGTTTCTCAAACAGGTGTATTGCAACATTTTTAGTGGAATTAATTACCTATCCTTTTTTTTTATAATTATTAAGTAAATTATTCATTTAATTATTTCCTTTTATATACATTTTAAAATATATATATATATATATATATATATATATATATATATATATATATATATATATATAAAAACACATATATAAATAATATATATATAATATATATCATATATATATATATCATATATATATATAAAACATATATATATATATATAAAAATATATATATATATATATACAAAACATATATATATATATATAAAACATATATATATATATATATATATAAAAAATATATATATATATATATATATATAAAACATATATATATATATATAAAACATATATATATATATATAAAATATATATATATATAAAACATATATATATATATAAAACATATATATATATATAAAACATATATATATATATATATATATATAAAATACATATGTATATATATATAAAACATACATATATAACACACACACACAAAAAATATTAAGTGTCACCAATGCATAAACTTTTCAAAGTTCCGCTTTAGACAACTCGGCTCATTCTGTGTTGCTTTGTTGTTTCTAAATTTTGGCAAAACCATTCCCTAAATTTTTGCAGATGTAAATCCATATTGAAAGATGTACAGCTCACATTGCTGGGAATGAATCAAGCTGGTTGATAGATTTGTTATTGTATCTCTTCACCATTCCATCTTTCATTATAAATCATATATCTGAAAATAGTCATAGAATGAGTTGGATGAATAACCACAAAATAACCATAAGCAGTTTGAAATGGTCTGGGAATTGCATGTACATATTCCGTCATCGATTGTAGAGTTGTTTTGGCACTACATCTACTGTAGCAGAAGCAGTAGCAGCAAGCAGTTTCTTGGGAAAATATAACCTCTTTATTCAATTTCTAGTTTTCACTAAAAGAAAAGAAAACCTTCAGGATTTTGGACAAACATTGTTAGAAAAGTTGAGTGAAAATATATCTTTATATAGAATATTTTGTTGAATTAAATTTTTGAAATTGATAGGAAGCTAATGATAATCACAAATCCCTCTAATGTAACTAATAATCAATATTTAATTTAAAATTTAAGTAATACAAGTGTGGAGTGGGTAGCCATGATTAAAAACAAAACAAATATTAGAATGTTCAACAAACAGAATTGACAAATGCAAACTATTATACAATAGTCCACATGTAAATAGTGTAAATATTGATTTATGTTGTTAAACAAGTTTTAACATTCAATAATTTATTAGTTCTAGATATCTTTCAAGTCCTATAGCTATGACCTTATATGGAATTTTTGGTTGAATCAGTCGTCTATCACCAGTTGTTCTAGGTAGGTACAAATGATCTACATCTGCTTTGAGATGATGCATTTATATACATGGTGGCAGTGGTTATTGTTATTATTAAACTGGCCATACTCCAAGTAAATATCACTAGATTAAAATAATGTTTGAAAATTGTTGTAAATGTCAATTCAAATTTATCTTGACATTCCAAAATCAGAATAAATCATTTTGTGTGCAAAAAAAGTGTCTCATTTTCAAAGTCTGTATATGTGCACTTTATCATTTGAATATCAGGATTTATTTTTTATTGGCCAACAAAATTTGTGGAAAGCTGTGTGCTTAATCATATCTACACCTTGTATTTACCATGGTAAACTTGAATTAAATTGACTATTTGATTATATATAATATTAATCAAATGTTTAGTTTTGTATTTTAGTTTTTGTCTTGGAGGGTTATTTTGCTGGTTTTTTTTATTATTATTATTATTATCATCATCATATTATTATTATACCCAGAGCTTTAAAAAATGTTTAATACTTGACATTTTCCATAAATAAAATAAAAACATTAAAATATCTCCATTCTCATTGTACAAGTTAAAAAAAAAAAAAAAGAAAAAAAAAAAGAAAAAGAAAGATTCATAAGTGCTTTTTAATTATGGAATGCTGCTATTTAGTTTTATTAGATTATGTCCCTTTGCTAATTTTGTTTAAACATTGAAGACTTTAAAACAATCAGTTTGCAATCTTGGCTTACTAAAATCATTGTTTTATCAATCAAGTTAAAAAAGTATTCTATAGAATTATTCTACTTGTTTGTATGTACGACTTGAGTTTTTCTACTTAGGATCAGAGTGTAGTATCTGTAGTATCCTGGCCTTTCAGAGTTGAAATCAGTTACATTTTCTGATTCAAAATCTATACTAATATTCTGCTTGTTATGCTATTTTTTTTAATTTTATCTAGGATCAGAGTGTAGTATCTGCCTGGTCCCTGGTCTTTTTGATCTGGAATTATTATTGATCTTATTATAAACAGGAGTTCCCTTCTAATATAAAATATCAATATTTTTTGATTCACAAGTGTTGCAGCTTTAGGAAAATGTCTAAAGAATGCTAATCTACAAAAAATTGTTTTCTAAAATATTTTCCAAATTTTTTATGAATCAACCATAAGTATTTTAAATAGTGTCCATTAAAACATGGATGAACAACCAAGATTGGAAGGGATAAGGGAGAGAATGAGAAGATACAGGATGAGAAACGAGTAGAGACATGAAATAATGAATAATCTTGTCAACACCTGTGGAATAATCAGGGTTTCACCTAATTCCAATTAAAAGATAGGCAGATCCAAAAGTTCTATAAACATAATAATTCATGAAAAAGAAAATAAATTTGTTTTTTTATTTCAGACAAATGAATCATTTAGCCATAAATGGCTCATCTATGATGCACTAAACTGTAGCAGAGTTTTGCCTCTGAGATAAACAATTCAAATCCGTAGAACTATTAAATTGTTCACATTGTCATTATCAGCATTTTTTTTTTTTTCAATATTAAATTTACTTTTGACTGGCATTCAATATCTTTAATAAATGGAAAATGTTGAACAGAAAAGACAAGTATGATAATAAATAAGACAGAATATATTGATAAAGAAGAATTGGCAGAACTTGAAACTAAAGTTTATTACAGGAGGAGTGTAACATGGATATGGTATTTGTTAATTGAATATATATTTTATTCATGAATAAAAATGAATCATACAAATCTTTTCATTTGTATTGATAGAAAATTATTTTGGTAACCTAATATTGCATGCAACATAATTAAAGTGTTGAATTTCCTACAGAAAACAGATTCATAATAAATTTTATAGTTCAGTTATTCATTTTTTTTTTTTTTGCTCAGGGAAAAGCAGTTGGAATTAAGACTTCTTGAAAGGAGCTTTTGCATGGCTGGTCTAGACAGAGATTCTTGTTGTCCCTAGAGTTAAATATACCCCACTACCAATTCCTGCAAATATTTTTTTTTTTCTTAAAATAACCCAAAGTGAGGGTGGAAGGATGGGGGAATGAAAACAAGGGGAAAATCAGAGTTTTAGTGTTGATTTTCCTCAGAGTAGGGAGCTAAAGGCAAGGAGACAATTCAGTGGATACTGATACTAGTCAGAAAGAATCTAGGGTAGGGACTAAAAGCCTGATGGGAAGCCTGGTAGGAAATACAAGTGATAGAGAGGGAAAATTGGATAAAAGGCCGAAAAGTGATACCAGAGGAATGGTTGTCTTTCTTATCTATGTGGTGAATGTATTGAGGTGATACTAGTAACTTTTTCTAAAAGAAAGGGGGAGGAGGAGGTGGGGGGTGAGAGTGTTGATACTGGTGATAAATAGGCAAGAGACTCTTTGTGCCACAAAACCCACCAAAAAGGTTTTTTAAATATATAGAGTGGGGGGGAGAGATGCAAAGCTTTTATGGTAGGACATGGTAGGCTGTGTGTGTGGGGAAGCAGGACCTTTTGAAGGAATAGCAATGAAAGAAAACACCAGTGGCTCCTGAAAACATTACCCCACACCCACCCACCATCAAAATTCACGCTGCAACCATGAGACTGATTATTACTCAGCTTATAAGCCAAAATTGAATTAAACAAAAAATGCTCTGAAACTAAACAGAAATATATGACTCAGAATAGGTGGGGGTATGTTTGCTTGGTTGGTTAGCAGTTTGGGTTAGGATGAAACGTTTTTTTCTCAATGATCACCAAAATTCATTGTTATTTCAGTAGTGCATTTGGAGAACAATTTATAATTAATTGTGAGTGACACCAACCAATTGGGGGGGGGGGGAATCTTTTTTATTATCTTATTTATATTGTGTTATCTTAACTTTTTTCAACAACAGTTTTTATTTATATTTATAGAATCTGGAGGCGGCGAACTTGCATCATTTGAATACCTGACTTTCCACAAGATTTAATGCAATAAAAATCATAGATGCTATTGTGACTTTGATACTATGAAATCTAATAACAAATATGAAAATGTGTTATAATATTGAATTTATCATTGGAAAAAACATGTCAATTATTAGTAAGTAGTTTCCCCATGCCATGGCCTATATAAAATTGATATTTTCTTATGTCTTTATTATTAATGGGAGGTTGTTCATAGGTGAATCTTTAAATATCTATTTCCCACTTATTATTGTTTTACTCTGAACTTTCAAACTTTGTCTTTTCAAAATATCTTTATTACTACTTTACACATACCATAAAATGGCATATTTTATTAAATCCCAAAACTCTGATAATGTGAGTTGCGTATAATTTTTCACATATCATTGTTGTGCTTTGCTTTTTCGTAGAGTCAGTCTTTTCATGTCATAAGACACTGCGACTCAGTGTCGCCAATGCAAGAAAGACAACTGTAAAAATCATAGATATTACAGACAAAAATATATAAATACATATATAGTTTTGTGAATAAGTATTAAGTTGCTTTTTATTGCCTTTTACCTGACTATAATTCAATGATGATCTGTAAGCAGTATGGATCAAAAAATAAAAAATAAATTTTCAGTAAGACTTGAACTCACATCCTTTTCTTTCATAAGTTTGTGTATCTGGATCAGCTTCCTTACCAATTAGATCAACTGGCTACAGAAGCCTAAACTAAACTGTTTTTCCTAATGTCCAAGTTACTGCCATCTTTAACATTTATTTACACTATTTCATGAAATACATTAGTTTGATGCTTTGGCACAAATCATCAGTGATAATAATTGACAATGATTTGTCTCATAGTAAATTCATTTTTAGATTAATGTTTAATTTATTATCAGTTTATGACTAAATAAATTTTATTTATTATCAGTTATACTCCATCTAAACATGGCTACTTTTTATCATAGCATTCAGATGGAAAAAGGAGTTCAGATTTGCATTTTATCATAGCTTCCATGAACAAAGTGATTAAAGCAACATCCTTGGAAAATGGACATGTGTGCAAGTTTAAATACTACTGCAAACTATCTATATTTCTGAGATGAGATATTATGTACACATGGCACAGTGGATAAAGGCGTTGGTTAGATCCAGTGACAAGACCCAAAGAGTGCAAGTTCAATACTGAGTTAAGGCAGTGGAGAACTTTCAGAGGGAAATTAACAGGAGATAACTGACATCCATTAAACATGGCATGTGGAACTAGAACAGTCTACCCCAGTGAGTGAAATAAAGGGTTAAGTTTGACATTCCAACCACCTGAAGAAGGCCAGAGTGTACAATGGCCAAAACGTAATAAATATGGTGACAAAGATGAGGACTATAGTCCAAATAATGTAAATAATGTACTGCAAACTACTTCTTCATTTCCAATTTTATGCAGTTTGCTTTGTGGAATTCAAAAATGTGATAAAAAGCAACAATAATAAAGTAAAAATTGTAGTGAAATAGTTTTTCCCTTGTTATACATATTTTTATCCAGCATTTATTAGACAATACATTCTTTGGCCATTAAATTGCAGAAATAAAAGAACATTAAAAAAAAAAAAAATAGTTTTGAGAATATACAGATCCTATTTTGAGTTTGTCTTTCATGGATGAAGCCTGAGAACATTAGGCTGCCAACCCCGTGTAAGGTACCGTTCTTGAAGGTTGGCATTCAACTTCAAACTTCATCTGAAGTTATTTCTTTGTTTTGAACTCCTATAATCTAATTAATAACTGAAGAAAGGCTCACCTAAAAAGAGATGAAAACTATCTTAGACCTCAAAATAACACCATTTCCCTTCTCAAGCATTGCATCTGAAATGAATTAATTTTCACAAGACCACAAAGAGCATTTATTACTGAGACATTATATTGAAGTTAGTAACAGTCGACTGAATGAGTAAGATACAAGTGAGGAAAGCTTAAGATGTGTGTTATAGGAGACAGGTGCACAGTTAGGCAACAGTACTGAGTTACATCAATTTAATTCTTTTCCAGTTAATAAAATGATGATATGTACATCTTTGCCAGTAATGGATGAAAGCAAACCTCAACCCAAGACTGATTTGATGAAAAGTCATAATTAACTAAAGACAAGGTTTTGCAGCAGAAGTTGAGGTGTTGGTGTACATCAGTGCTTTCCAACCTTTTTCAACCTATGGACCATTTTTTTTTCTTCAAATAAATTCAAATGGACCACTCCTACTTTTACTTTGAGGCTGTTCAATTTTCACTCTAAAATACTCGATGACAAGACAAAGTAGTCTATTTACACTTTAAAATTTATTTTAGTAAACAAGGGTATCAAATATAATAAAAAAAATAAAAAAAATATAGCACTGCATAATACCTATGTAATTTTCAAATGTAATATACATGTGTATAATTAAAGAAAATATATTTTTTAATTCTTTAAAGTATGAATAATTTACATTTTGGTGAAACGGCTAAATTTTTTTCATGGATACAAATTCTCTGTGGACCACTAGAAATGCTATGTGGACCACCGGTGGTCCACCTGGACCATGTTAAGAATCACTGGTGTACATGTTAGAATTTCTTAAATCCTTTCAAATTAGTTGTTATCAATTCCCATGAGATATTACAAGAGGTCAGAGGTCAATTTGTGCTTAATTGAAATTTTAGTTATTTTTTTTAATAATCTAAGAAGTAAAATGTATATTTGAGGCTCTGTAAATGTGGCCCAAACAAAACAGAGGAACTAATTGAATTTGGAGAATTATGGCAATTACATGATTGAAACTAATTTGTAACTAGTAATATGAAGAAGGTGTGATGGCCCCAGGCATCCATATTGGGGGGGCATCTAATCATAGAGTGAAATAAAAATTCAGTTTTTGAAATTGTCAATTTTGTTGTACAAGTGCCCTACAGCCTCACAAGCTGGTGTGAATGTGGGTCTGTGATTTGATAGGTGAGACCAGAGTAAGCCCCTCTACATGAGTCTTAGGGGCATATAATCGAGGAGTTGGTTACTGGCATCACCAAACCAAATATGAAGCCTTTGCTCAAAGATCAATCATATCACCCACCTCCATTATTGATATCAAACAATCAAGGACTAAAATTAATTGATTTATTTTACAACAGTAACAACAATGGCTTATTTCTTTTTATTTTGCTGTTTGATTCAATCATGTCTTTCACCTGAGACCTAAGGTAAATGCTTTTTTTTTTTAAGAAACTGATTGAAAGAATTTTTCTAAGTCTGTGAGCAGGACATCACTTATCTTTCTAATAATTTGGTCTTTATTTTTTTCATATTGTCAATCAGTGGCTCTAAATAATATAGTTCTCTTTAATATTGATCACATGACTTTGTTAAAGAGGTAAAAATCAAATGTTTGCATACATGATTGAAGAAAATGTTAGCATTTTATCAAAGAAACAGTAGACTGAAAACTCAAGTAATGGTTATTTAGTTTTAATTAGGTAATTGAATGACAAAACATGTCAGAGAAACAGAAGTTCGTGATACAATTTATGTAAATATATAGAAAAAGAAAACAATAGATTTTTTTAATATAAATTATAACAAATAAAAATTGCTTGTTTGTTTCTGCCAGGCTATAAAGTGTCCAATTGGTAAGGTACAAGTATACTTTGAAGGTCTTTTACAACAGAGGTTGGCAACCTTTTGCTAATTATGTGCTGGCTTAGGGTTTTAAAATCATTCAGTGTGCATATGTATTTTTAAGTCAATATACCTGTTCTACAATATATTTTATATAGTAATATATAGTATATATACTTTAATATATATTAAAATTGAAGCAGCTAAATATCTTCTTTGTGTTGTAGTAGCTGTTGTTTCGGACTTCGTGATGTCATTTGCAGCTGCATGCCATTGGAAATTGCTTGGCGTGCCACATTTGGCACATGTGCCATAGTTTTTAAAAGAAGAAGAGGCCACACTTGATATACAATCAAGCCCAAAAGACTGGTAGGATAAAAGAACAAATTAGCAATGTCTGCAAAATATATTTTCATTTTAGATGTATTATTAGCAGTTTTGTGAGAAGCTTATAAAATTAGGTTATTTGCTTCGGAAAATCAGGGATGTTTTTTGGGGGCAAGTGGGTGGTACTCTTGTTTATAATCATATTTTAATTGCCCAAGCAAAATTTGATATGACAATGAAAACACACATATATATATATATATATATATATATATATATTGTATTATAGATTATCATTCAAACATACAATGTTCAATATAACAGACAACGAATGTCTATTATGTTTGATCATGACCTGTTCTAAGCTTTGTATAGTGGCTTTAGTTTCAGGAGACATCTAAACACAAGGTTCTGTTGATAAAATTTCTTTCTCTCATGTGGTCATGTATGGCATTATAGAACTGCATTACAAATTTACAACCTGCATCAGCTATTATGTGACCATTATCATCACATAGAAAACTTGTAAAAATAACAGGCTGGACACTAACAAGGTAAATTTAAAGATTTTACTTTGTAGCATGTATTTATAAACAGAAGTAAAATTATTATTAAGTTTATCATTAAGTTTTCAAAATTTTTAAATTTAAGAATTCTAAAATATCCTTAAAGTCAACTATTTCAGAGAGTACTTAAATTTTAAAATCACACACACATATATATATATATATATATATATATATATATATTATAAAGTCCCTCAGGGGATGAAATGTGTTAGTAAAGAAACATTTTCTGTTTGTCTTTATTCACTTTTTTTTTTTTTACAGATATATTTATATCTGTATTTTACTCCCCACCACAAAAATTAGTTGCTTCGCAAGCAATTTCATGTTATTAGTTATTTGAAAATGACACTATCTCTTACAAAGAAATCATCAATATTCCCTTCAGTTTTTATATGAATTAATAATTAAAGATAATTAACAATTGAAATAAAAGTAGAAATAAACAGGAAAAATTAAGTTTAAATATTTAACTCACCCTTTTAATTCTTTTGTTCTTAACCATTTCCAAAGCTTATACATTGCAAGTAACTCTTGTCTATTAATTCAGGACACTTTCTGTTGTAACCCACAATAAAATTGAGACAAAATTCAAGTGTAAAAGAACAGATGGTGTCCCTGTATATATATATATATATATAATCTATGTATTTATGGGTAAGTAATACCACTGACTCAATTACAGGATGGACAAAAATCAATCAACAGGTACTATGGCAATAATTCCCTGTTCTCCATAATTTTCAAAGGAAGCCATTAAAAAGTTTTGGCACTAGATGGTTTTCTCAAAGAAAAAAAAAAGAAGCTAAAATAAGTTTTCCCCTCTTTCTTCTTCTATGTGCTGTACCCCTTCAGGACATGGCTCTCCACAACTTCCTATCCCTTGTGGCTCTTAGCAGTTTTTCTCCCTTTGCTAAGGTTTCTGTCTATGAGGCTAATGAAGAAAACAGTAATTAAATTCAAGCTCTCCCAACTGGTATTTCAAACTTGAGTCGATTTCCTTCCTGAGTTCTGTCTCCAAATCACACTAACTGCCCGTTCTAGCGGTCAACTGTGACCCTCAAGAAACCGACTTGGAAAAAAGTAGTTGTTTTATAGTTGTTCATGTACCCATAAATTCTTACTGTGATCCCATAATTCATTTCCATGTCCCATAATGCATTGCGTCCATGTCCCATAATGCATTGCATCGTTATTGGATAAAAATATGCCAGTCCCCCTCATTCTTTTATGTTATCTGGCCGAGGATGGATTACGTCAGAGCGGTAAGTGCTTTTTTCTCCCTCATTTCAACTGCAGTAGCTTTACATGCTAAGCAACACGGGCTCTTTTTTTGGCGGGGACAAAAACCAGTTGTGCTCGCCCCAGGTTCTGTCTCATGTCCGCCACACTCCCCCTGATCTCCGGATCCACACAGATGACAGTGAGGATACGGTCTTTTGTTCCGGTTCCTCCGAAGGGGTTGGTGAACTTCTTCATCAGATCTCATTAGACAATCTATTGGCAAACTACCGCTATCGGAGTGATTGGTTGTTGAATCCAACTCTATGTATATTGGCTGTTCACTATCCTCCGTGTCTTCTAGTTGTGGGATTCGAGCCCAAAAATAGGTCTCTAACATACGTTATCGACCGCACTGACTGCTGACTCACCACCTCGGTCACACGTCCGGTTCCAAATTTGGTCGTGCATTTACCACGTGGAGTCTTAACCAGACAATGTCCCTTCCTTGTATTCCCCTTCGGTTATTTGTGATTCATATCGATGCCTCTCACCGGACGTGGTATGTGTGCAGTACATCAGCCGGTGCCGTGGAAGGTGAAAGGTTGTCCTTAGGGGGTGACGTTATGCCAGTAAACCGCCTCCAAGACTGAACAATTTTTCCTCTATGGTTTTGGCGCTTCTGTGGTTGCGTTCCACAATGCCATTTCCAGACGGCACGTAAGCGCACGGAACCTCAAATGCACGCCCCAGCTGTTTACAAATTCCCTAAATTGTCTGCAAGTGAACGTGGTGTCATTGTCAGTCAATATTTTCGGCGGGCCTCGTTAAGAGAAGACTGTCTCTAGCTTTTTTTCAGTGGCCGCCATACTGCAAAACGGGAGGACCACAGTCAATATACCATTGCAATATAACCTGCTCCAGTTTTTCTCACACTCAATTTCCTTTCTTTTGGTGCTGGATCGTCGATTGGCAGGCTTCACAGGTTCTAACGACAGATTTTACCAGTTCCTTAGACACGTTGGATCTACAGTCCTAGCAAACACATTGTTCTTTTAACACCTGGGTGCCCACTCTGTGGTGGATGTGGGTCACCTGACGCTTTCAACTGGCTCGTTGCAGTGACACAACTCACTTGCACGGTTCTCCTCCTTTCTTGTGCATCTCCAACCAGCGTTGCGGCACTCTGGTGAGGCTGTCGGCGGTTCTGACAAGATTTCACCAACGTCACAGTCATAGTCGGTCGGCTCCTTTAGTGTCTCTAAGCGCCGCCTCATCAGCATTTTCACCCGCTGCCTTCGTGTTCACGGCGTCCTTTGTCAGGGTGTCAGACGCCCACCGCTACACATGCTGAATCGGTGACCACATGCATAACTGGTGCCTGCCACTGCAGGGCAAGATTCACGATTGATCAATAAAGCTCAGCAAGATAATGTGTTTGGCATATTGGTTTTACGACGCCCCATTCACTTCTAGTGCTACTCCACCTTGCATCCACCAAACTGTCATTTAATTCTTCACACCAGTCTCCCGACAGGATCTGATTCCCGCCTTGGCCACTGTTTCCTCCAGCATACGTTTTATTCGTCCCATCCTTTGGTTAGTGTGCTTGCATAACGCTTAATAAATGCAGTTGCCACCCTAAACCAACCGCACACAGGAAATCAAGTTTCCCTTTAGGACAAGGAAAATACGCTCGGGCGGGTCACTTTTTGAGCAATTTCTGAACTTAACTTCCATCAATCCCAGACTTGCAACCCAGGACCTTAGTTCCGTCTCTCAATCGCGCTCGGATCTTTAAGACTAGCCCGTAATCTGCAAAGTGCTGTCTTACACGCGCTGCAGAAACTAGGCCTTCATTTATGAAGATATAAATTATGCCGGCGTGGCACTCTTAATGTTCTGATCCTGGGGCGTTATCAATCACTGACTTCATGACAAGAGGTGCCCATTCAGGCCAAAACCCAAAGCGGCAAAAAAAAAAAAAGCCCTTAATGACCACTGTTTACGGCCATAGCATTTGTCAATGTGGAATCTGTAGGCACGCATTTCTCAAATCCAACATACGTCAGCTCCTTTCGACGTAATTTCTGTACACACCTCTCGTCAGCCGTGAATGTCTACAAAGCCCGTTCAACTCCCCGATAGTCAAGTCAATTGAATTAATCCTTTGGTGGGCAAGTTCTTTCTCAGGATATGGCAGTATGGCAATTTAGTTCTTCATCGTATGCATCCCGGATGGTACTGTGTCTCTGTACTTTATTAACCAACTTGCTAGGTGAATAACCACTCGCCCACTTCCACAATGCAGTCCACGTTTTTAAAAGTCAGGCTTGTTTAACAATGGCGGCACATGTGTTCAGGTTTCGAAACGAAGCCGCCTGATTCGGTCAAGTAAACACCTCCGAGCACTTTGATTGCATCAATCAGAAGAAGATCGAAAGCAACTGCCCTTCCACGACCAGAACCTCAACAGTCACGGGCTGAATATGCTCGAAACTTAATTTTCGTATCCACAGGCACTTCAGGGTCTTCCCGTCGGCTCCCACCTCTTCCTGCTTCCAGCAGCGACACACAGTCTTGCTCACCAGAGTCTGTGAGCATCCCGAATCCACTAGAGCTGTGCACTCTCCATCTACAAACACTTGTACGGTGGGTAGCTTCTGGGTTTTTACCAAGGAGAAGGCTACGCTGACGCTTTTCCCCTTGGGCGTTTTGGATATCGAAAACACCGCTTGTCGCGACCAGTCTGTTTGACCCTCTCCTGACGTCCTTGTGTACAATTCTTAGCCATATGGTTGGGTCCAGAGCACTTGTAGCAGGTAATCGTTCTGCTAACAGGTTTGGCAGGGGGAACTCAGCTTCTGAGGTTTCACGGATGTTGCCAATACCTGGCACCCTTCGTCATCCGTCATAATAGCCCTTGCTCGGGTCAGAATCTGTTCTAGATTCATGTCGCCCATCCTGGAAGAAGCTTTGAGAAGCTGCCTAACATGATGTGGCAGTCCTGACACAAATGCACATGCCATGATCAGGTAGCGGTTCTCCTACTGCCAAACGATGCATTTCAGCCAGAATTCATCCAGTTTTAAGCCCCATAAATTGGTCGAACGCATTAAATTTGTTCCTAAGGCCCGTTTAATTTGTTCCGCCTGCCCTGATTCCACTGAGTTGTCTATATCAAGTCAGAAGGCAAGATGCGCCGATCTTGTCCATGGCACAAAGTTCGCAGACCAATTTCCACATTTTCTATCCATTCAACAATGGGCATATCCGTTTGTTTGAATTCTGAATCAAACGGACGTCAAAGACTTTTGCCTTCCATTTTGAAGAATCAATATGCCTAAATAGCTTGAGGCGAATAAGAAAAAACAGTAACCAGCGAGTAAATTCAAGCTCTCCCAACTGGTATTTCAAACTTGAGTCGTTCCTTCCTGAGTTCTGTCTCCAAATCACACTAACTGCCCGTTCTAGCCACAACCGTGAATGTCCTCAAGAACTCGGCGACTTGGAAAAAAAGTAGTTGTTTTATAGTTGTTCATGTACCCATAATCCTTTGCGTCTTTTCTGTGATCCCATAATTCATTCGTCCATGTCCCATAATGCATTGCGTCCATGTCCCATAATGCATTGCATCGTTATTGGACAAAAAAATGCGATGCCAGTCCCCTCATTCTTTTTTATGTTATCTGGCCGAGGATGGATTCGTCAGAGCGGTAAGTGCTTTTTTTTTCTCCCTCATTTCAACTGCAAAACGGGCTCTTTTTGGCGGGACAAGGCAAGTGACCAGTTGTGCTCGTCCCAGGTTCTGTCTCATGTCCGCCACAGTCTACCATTCACACAAGCTTGTCAGGTAAGCAGCACACTGCCTTCCTTTATCTCCATTGCCTCCAATATGCCCTGTAAATGTTAAGTTTTCCAAGCCCTCCTTCCTCATTATGTGTCTAAGAAATTTCAACTGTCCTTTCCTGATTATGATTAGTAGTGTTCTTTCTGATGCTATATTCTTTAAGACTCATTGCTTACTCGTTCCGTCCATGGAATTTTCAGTATCCTTCTGTAGAACCACATTCTGCTGCCTCTAGTTCCCCCCCATCCATATTCAGCATTCACTGTCATATAAAAAGATGAATAACACATAGCAATACAGCATTCTTTTCCTATTCAAATCCCAAAACATTTGGGTTGTAACTATGACTACCATTGAAACATATTAGCAATAGGAGTAGATAGGTTTGCCTATTGCCTGGTTTACACTCCTCCTAGTCTTTTGAACAGGAGTATAGATTTATCACTTGCTTCCTGTTTAGGATTGGGTTTCTGGTCCCTTCTAAAGACTTCTCATTCTAATTCACTCCCAGTAACCACTTAGAGACGTTATCGTTGTGCTTAAGGTGAAATGATAAACCTTTACACCACCAAATTCTTCCGAGAATTGTTCCTCCTGCCAGTGTATTTTTTCAGGGTGCAAAAAACATGAGCACCTACCGTTTTAAAATTGTTATAACTTTCTTTGTATTGTGTTTAGATTTTATTTTTTGTATACTAACAAAAGAATGGATGAGTAATATTTTGATTATTTACATCATTCAGACTATTGTACTCATCTTTGTTGTCATATTTATTACAATGTTGTACGCTCCAGCCTTCTTCAGGTGGTTATATAACCCTTTATTTCGCTCACTGGGGTAGACTGTTTTAGTTCTACGTGCCATGTTTAATAGATGTCAGTTATCAGTTATCTCCTGTTAATTTCCTTAATCAGGTATTGGGTTCTGTCACTGGATCTAACCAATGCCTTTATCCACTGTGCTATGTGTCCTTGAGGACATTTGTGTATGAATTTCTGAGTATTATAAACCTAATGTCTTCAGCAACCATTTTTACCAGAGCTCATATTGCAACTTTTTGTTGCAATATAGACAGATAATGTTTTGATGTAATGCATTAACTTTTGCATGCATAACTTTGACATTGAAAACAAAGAAAAATTGAAACTCAAAAAAACAAAAAAAAAAACAAATACATTAACAATTTAACATATTTTAACTTATTATTCCTTGTTTAATTCTGGGTTGCAATAAGAATCAAAATGACAGCTTCATTTCATCAAATTTACACTATTTACATGTGGACTATTGTACAATAGGCTGCATGTAAAATAGTGTAAATCATGGTAACTCTTCATCTCAGAAAGATCTGCAACTAAACGATCAAGATGATATTGAAGATGAAATACCAATAAAGGAGTTAAAAGGATCTGACCAAGCTGAAAACCAAGTGGGAAGAAAACCCCTTACATGGCCAATACTCATTGCAAACACAAGACATTAATATAGACAAAAATATGATTCATCAGTGATTGCAGAGATCTGGATTGTTGAAATGAGAAACAGAGGATTTATCCTAGTAGCTAAAGATCAAAGCCTGCTTACAATGTCTTTAGCAGGAGCATATTTGAAGGAATGGAGTAGATATAAAGTGTTCTTTCTCTACACATGCTGAGGAGATTATCTGATATCTGGTTACTCTGCTCAGGCACTAAATAACTTTAGAAATAGTTGTGATAGGGAAGGGCAACATAACATTATGACCCACACCATAAAGAAAAATAGTAGGTGTTAAAATGAGCACCAGAAGGTGATGTTATTAATTTGCCCATACATACTGACAGTAATTATTGTTCTCTCTCCTTAATGTTTTGTTTTGTAACTCCTTGCGTCTTAGTGGCTTTATAGCCTTGCTTGGAGTGAAATTATTAAAAAAAAATAATTCTAGGCTTTGTTTTAGTGATACTTATTTCACTATTTATTTTCTCAAACTTTCCTTTTATTTTCAGTGCTCCCTGTCAGTGTCTCCAAGCCTTCTTTCTTCATTATGTGCCTCCATTTTCAGCTGTCTCTTTCTGTCAGTAACAGTCCTATTCTTAAAACTTCCTCATTCCTCACATTTCCTGTCCATGGCATTCTCAACCACATCTCAGCCTATTCAAGTCCTTTCTTTATATATATATATATATATATATATATATATATATATATATAATGAAATTGTTTAGTATTCATTATAGAACATCAGATATTACATCAATTCAGCACTCATTTCATTGTTTTTAACAACATTTTCTGATCTCTTTAGTTTTCTCAATTTCAGAAAACCATCTTTTGCTATTATTGTGGTCTTCGTCATATTGTCTGTTACTATGCTACCCAGATAGGTACATTTCTACACCGTCTTGATTTTTACATCCTGGATAAATAACTCACATCTTGGTTTTCTTAAAGTTAATAGTCCTTTCTTCTTGCTTTCCTCATCTACATTCTCTAATAATTCTTTCTGAATATAATCACAATGTCATTTATGTAGCATAAATTTTTAAGGTTATGTCCACAAATAAAAAAATCTAGTAAATTTCCTGGTTCCACCAAGGATCATTTTGTTATACAGGTTAAATAAATCCTTGTACACTTTTTTTCTATTTTTGTGAATTCATTTAACTAATTCTCTATCCACATGCAAGCTATTTGTTCCCAGTCAAAGTTATGGATTATTTCAATAAATTTTCTGTGTAGATCCAGCTTACCTAACATTTCAAGGAGGTCTTTATATCATACTTTATCAAATACATTTGTATAATCTATAAAATATAGATGTAGATTTTTCTGTATATCTATCATTAGCCCAAATAGCATTTTGATCATAAACATAGCATTTCTTGTTCCAGTGACATAGACAAAGCCATATTGTTCTTCAACTATCTCCAGTTTAATTCTATGAACCCTATCCATTAATTATTAGTTTAGCTATAAATGATTCTCTTTCTCCCCACCATATATATATATTTTAAATATGAGGAATATTGTAAATTAGCTTAAAAGCCACCCTATTGGGTGGCATTTAAGCTAGCTCTTGTGGAGGGCTCTTGATTGGGCCTTTATCACAATAGGTAAGGAGTAGATGACATAGGTAACAATAAAGTATTGCATTAATGTTTAAGCTTACCTTTTAAAAGTTCTACAATAATTCTTCTGTTGCCACTTAATTTAAAGACAGTTTGATGTAAGTAGGTCCTTACTTTCCCTATAAACGATTATTTTTATTTCATAGGTGATTTTCACTGGATTTCACAATTAATTTTGATTATTCCCAAATTTATTTTCAAGTTATAAAAATCATTATCATACTAAAAAATTTATTGCAAAAATCACTGAAAACAGTTGCAGTAATGAAAACTTGGGAATAAAAAAAATTTCAGGATTGCAGTCTTGAATGTTTTAAATTTGCTCATGGAGTCAGCCCGATTTCAAAACGGTATGATATGTTAGGCTACGGCCTCTAGGAGTAAAGTTGAAAAAGTTTGATACAGTGACACTGACATTCGTGTATATAGATGTTCTGTAACTTCAGTGATGGGAGACAGTAAACACTGTCTTGAAAATCTGTTAGTATTTAAATGTTAAATCACTACAGTTACAGCCACTAAGTAGAATTAAGAATGAATATTTTTGTTATAAATACAAATTAATATTTATAAGAGATATTAAAAACTTGAGATGAAGAACATGAAATGGATAAAGGAGAGATTAAAATAAATTGAATAGTAGTGAGTAGGCTAGGATAAATTGAGAGATCTGAACAGAAAGAGTAAGTTGATAGGGACATAGGTTGGTAGATAAAGAAAAAAATCTTTTTTTTAATGCCTGCAAGATGTGTTTGCTGGATTTTGGGTGTGGTTCATAAAATCAGATTTAAACACACATATATATAAGAGGAAGACTTTCTTGTACAGTCCTCAAATCTGATGCCCACAATTACTGTTCTTATTGTAAATTTGTTTCAGTTACTATAAGGAAAGAGTTGCTCTCTATGAGTTCCCTGTTTTATAGAAATATCAGTTTGAATGGCACATGATAATAACTACCAAGATGATGGGACATTCCATTTCGGAATTTGTGTGGACATTTGTCATCTATGGTGTTACATGGATTACTGCAAACACATGATAGGACCCAATGTACCCAGCAGGTCAGTTCAGTATTCTCCAGCTTCTATGCGATATGGGAACATTTACCAGGATGGCTCTGTTAACACCAGGATACCAGACACAGTTATTTGAGACTGGAGTTCAGGTGACAAGACTTCACAAGGTCATTGGCCTCAATTGCCAACAAAGCACTATGTAGGCTGGCGGAGGTCTACATACGACACATATTGGGTTCATTAGTCTGCCTAAACATGTCATTGGCTGCAAAGCTTCATGACCATTTGCACCTATTTATGAACTATGTGCCCATACGACTATGGATTATTCTAGGTGATGTCACTAATTGCAACTTGCCCAGAATTGCTTTGAGGAGCATTTTTGGAGGCCTCTGATGAATGGCATGATCACCATGTTAATCTGACATGAACTCATTCAAGCAGAAGTGCTAATTTCTAGAGCACTTATTTTTTTTAAATTGTAATTTTCTTTCTGAACAGTTCTTTTAAATCAGTTAAGAGGGTAATATATCTCGGTAAAATTTTTTATTCCGTGATCATCCACTAAGGAGGATCTCTGATTTTTTTTGATTTTTATTATTATTATAGTAATACTAACCAGAAGTCTATAGTTATTAATTAAAATAAAATTTCTATTTTTCCCTTTTTTTTTTTTTTTTTTTTTTACATTTCTATAAAGATAAAACTGAGAAAATGATCGCTTAAAAAATAAAAATGTTTAAAGATTCCAACACATGAAAAATTTTCCTGAAAACTGAAATACTGTTTTTAAAAATAATTTTTAAAACAATCCCATTTGTGTTGTGTTGGAATCTTTGTAAAAAGTTTTTTTTTTTTTTTTTTTTCAGAGATGTGTCAGCGATTAATTTTTATGAAAATGAAAAAATTTGTCATTAAACAATTTTTCAAGCAAAATGTAGTCATGAAAATATTGATGCTTACAAGAATAAAATTTTCTCAGATTTTATTTATTTAAATAAAAAAAAACTATTCATTATAAAAGTAAATAATTAATTTAATATGTACTGAAATTTTCATTTAAATTGGACACTTCCCTGATTTTTAGCAATTTAAAAAATACACAGCCTCCACTCCAATTTTCCTTTAAGGGTTTGTGGCCCCAATTGGGAAACTTTGAAATAGATTGGGGAGTCGAGGCATGTTGAGGGGGAGCTAGTGCTGGCCTTGAGTATTGTCAGCATGATAAATAAAATTTTGTTGGTTATACTCTGGTATTTTTTAGAAGAAGGATCATGTATAAAATGGATATTAGCCCCAGGTTTGCAACCAAGTCTCTTGACAGATGGATGTAATCTCCACAAAACTGAGTAGAGGCACAAGACAAATGGACATTTAGTTTTATTACTATTTGTGTGTATATGTCTAAAAACATGTAAGTATATGGATACATACAAACTCTACTTGGCATTTATCAGACATAGCCAGTTGTTTATAGATCAAACTCACTATTTGTATAGTTTACAGTCAGACTAATATCCTCATCTTTGTTATTTTCACAATGTTTTGGCCATTGTCAACTCCAAACTTTTAAGGTGCCTATCTATCCAGGTAATCTTCAGGACTGCAAGAATAGGTTGTTCTAGTTCTACTGTTCATGTCTAGGGGGATCTTTTTTTGTTTTTAAGTACTGCTTAGAGATTGAGTTTACACTACCTGGCTCAGGTATTGTACTCATAATTAATTATTTTGATCGAATTGTTTTCTACAGCTTATGAAGCCTTTGTAGGTTATTTAAAGCCAGAAAATATTTTTCAGAATGTAAGAATTTTCTTTTGATAATAATGATTTAATAATACAAGTCTTACTAATTAACCCATAGCTGGGGAGGAGAAGAAGTGGGTTCATGCCTTTCCCAAGAGGATTTGTGTGTAAGTGAATATAACTAACTCAGCTGAAACTGAGCCATTATCCACTATACCACCTGCATATCCAAACTTATAGCACTTGGTATTCTCAAGTGGTAACCCATCTAGGTACTAACTAGGCCTGACGTTGCTTAACTTCAGTGATTGCATGAGAACTGGTGTTTCAATGTGGTATAGCTGTAAGCCGAACTCACAATTAAGCATGACATAGTAATTATTATGAACAAAAATGAAGACATTAGTCTGATGGTATAACTCCTCACCCCAGAAATTAAGACAGATCAAATTTACTGTCAATGACTTGAGTATTCTCAAAATAACCACAAGTAGTTGTAACTTAATTTAGTAGAAGAGAAGTTTAGTGCTTAGTAACTAAATGATTAACTAAGAAAGAAAGAAAAAAAAAAAATAAATGATCAGAAAAAATAAAAGAGACAATTGACGGTATGATAGTTTAGTGTCTACATTGACGCTTTCTTTGAATGACGGATTTGGTGGTAAGAACAAAAACCAAAAAACACTTAAGCACCACAAAGAATATAGAAGAACTCTTTGATTCCATGTGTCTTCAGTTATATTTCCTCCTTGTATAGCTTTGGCCCTTTTGTTAGCTCTAAGAATTCCTTCTCCCACGTGTATCCACCTGGTTCCAAATTGCAAAAACATTTGAATATATTTTAAACTCTGTTGTCTCACAGTTGGAAAATATGCACATATGTGCGATCTTGTATGAAAGAATTTGTGGCTCATTCTTTTGATTTTTTTTTTTTGGTGTATGGGGGGGAGGGGGGTGCTCACCTTTCTGGGAGATAGAGATGTGTTGAGGCAATGGGTGTGAAGGCGGTGTCTTTGCCCCCCCCCCATTTCTGGCATTTTTGTTAAGTCGCATTTTTAATGCAATTTATAAAGCAATAAATTATTAGCAGATGTACAAGACAATGCCGACATTTATCTATCTACTTCATTTCCAGATAAACTCGGATTTGACAGTTTATTTTCACTGTCTGTCACTTTCGTATCACTTATGCCCGACCATCATAGACCCACGTAGATATTACAGTGGTGACTAAGGTAAGTTTGTGATTTACACATGTCTATAAAATTTATCTTTGGCTTAAAAGCAAAATGAAATCACCTAGGGGAGTAATGTTTTTTTTATAGCCTACAGGGGAAAATAGAAGACCTTTTTTTTAAAAAAAAATTTATTATTGCTTTTCTTTTTTTTCTGTTCTTGACAGCACCTTCCCTTTTCATAAAGTTATTTTGCCTGTGACTTAGTTTAAATATTTCCAAGCTACACCTTCAAATATGATAAATATAAATTTAGAGGGGCAGCTAATTTGCAATAAATTAATTCTTGTAGATTCTTTATTCTTCAAGTGTAAATAAGGAACAAACAGAAAATCTTTATAAATGTGACATTTTTCAAACATGACAATTTTATTTACATTTTGCACTTGTGGCTTATTAACCATTGCCAAATTAAATCTATATATTTTTAACATATATAAGTATTGTACATTGCGTGCTAGTAGTAATAAAACAATACTCAATGTGTAATAAAAAAAGCTAAAATTTATACTACTAATAAATATACATTTATTATATAATTTATAAATGTACATTTTATACATATGCTACTGGTGAGGAAATATATATATATATATATATATATATATATATATATATATATATATATATATATATATATACACACACACACACAAATATGTACACAAAATATGCGTGTGTGTAAATATATTGGCTGTTATTTCTATTTTTGTTTCTTAATTTACTCCTTTGTTTTTTAGCCTATGAGTGGGCATCTGTTGCATGTTTATATTTTAAACTGTGTACTAACTACTACCAATTTTCTGATTTACTCATATGTTAAATAATTTTATATCTACGTTTCATAGATAGTTATTTACTCACTTTAGATATGACAGATTTTACAAGTACAAGATTGCCAGTCAATAAAAGGTTTAATACTGGTTTAAAATTAGAGTTTACTTTTTTCTCTTTCATAAATTCTTACCAAATCATCAGCAGGGAATTCTTTGTTAAAGTGTCTTATGAAGGAACATGTGGTGGTATGGCTCAATGGTAAGAGTAGTGAACTAGTTACTCAGTGGTCTCAAATTTCTATCCCAAGAACCTAATTGGTGATGCTTGTGATCATGCCTTAATCAAATGATTTACTTGTTACTATTTTCTTTTTTGTTCCTCATTTTTTTTTTTTTTAAACTAGATTCATACTTTAACAACAGAATCACATGACTAGGTGTTATGGTCATGTGATTCTGCTGGTCTGAAAGAAAAAGAAAAATGTACTGAGGAAATTTTAAAGCCTGAATACAAAAGACACATGAGAAAGGCCAAAGAATACCAACCAAATTATAAATTCAGAAAACAAAGAAATCTTAACAATATTATGGCCATTTTTAAAAAGTAAGTCATAACTTGGACTTTCAACATCAAACTATAAAATTCTCACCAGTAGCAACTATGAGTAAGACATTTTTTAAAGTTCAGTTTGGTTGATTTTGTTTAGCAGCATATCAACATCTCTATGGGTTATTTAATGTTGAAATCTAAATATTTTGAACACAATTTTATGGCTTCAACCTAATATATTTTGAACACAATCGCATGCTTTCAACTACAGATAAAATTTATTGTTGTTGTTTTACTATAAAAACATTTTTATACTTTCATAGTGTTTTGTTTGGCGATTCATTATTTGCCCATAGCTAGGACCCTTACAGGTGCTACCACTCCATCTGCTTTAAAGAAGGAGAATGAGATTAAATAATCAAGTGGATATCAAAAGGAAAGAACAAGTCTCCATTGTTATTGGAAGGTGATTCAAAAAAAAAGATAGGATAATCTTTTGAAAATGGTCAAATGTTTAGAAAAAGAAAAATTACTGAAACAGAGTTAAAGGCTATATATATATATATATATATATATAAGACGAAGAAAAAAAAAAAAAAAAAAACGAAAGACAGGATGACTCCCCCTGCCTATCCCTTCAAAAATAAGTTAAAAAAAAAAAAAAAAAAAAAAAAAAATGAATAAAAGCAATAAAGAGCAAAAAGAAAAGTTGTTGATTGAAATGATCAATGCAAAATACCTGAACCATTTCAGCTGTTATTTCATGCAAGAATCATTGTCAAATAAGGAATGGTTTGTAGAAGTGTGAAAGCATTTTTGCTGGGTGAAGGGTGGGGGGGGGACATGAAGATAAAGAATTCAGATGTGAAATATTCTTGATAAAACTGATAAATGTTACTTGTCTAAAAAAAGAAGAAAAGAAAGTGACAGGTGTATACCATAATCTGTGTGTGTGTGTGTGTGTGTGTGTGTGTGTGTGTGATAGGATATAGCTCAGTAGTAAAGTATGCAGTGACTGGTCATAAGGAACTTTCTTTTGAACAAATTCAAACTCATCACAATTTTATATGAATCAACAGTGGTTATAAACTAATCATGTATACATATTCCCACATTTAAAGGCATTTTTAAAAGCATATGTGTGTGTGTGTGGGGGGGGAATAGATTTTATAAAAGAATTTTATAATCCATACAATATTTGTATACGATGGCATAATGCTGAAATATGGGGTTGACCCGAAATATTTGTTATATTAATGAAATTAAAAAATTTGGAGGCAAATTTTACTCCATTCTTCTTTGCATATTTTCTTTAGGTCAAGGATGTTTTTTCGGAGATCTTTTATTAACTTGAATCTTTAATAAATGCCACAAATTCTCTATTGGATACAAATCTGGAGACTGATGAACATTCGAGTGTATTAACATTGTTTTCAGTATGCCATTTCTTCATAGATTTAGCCATATGTTTAGGGTCATCATCTTGTTGCAAAACCCATTCCTTTGAGAGTCCAAGCTTTACTAATGACCCAAACAAATTAAAGTCCAAAACATCTTGGTATATTTTTGAATTTAATCTACCATCTATTATCTCTAAATTACCAATACCATTAGCAGAAAAACATCCCCAAACCATGATAGTGCCACCACCAAATTTCATTGTTGGTGCAAAAGTTGTGCCGTCTTTTCTCCAAATGAGAGTCCTTGATGCTTTTAATTCTTCTTGGATTTCTCTCTGAGTAGTCATTGGATTTTCTTGAATTTGGCACTGAATTCTTCTCATTGATCTGGGAGAAATCTTGTGTGGTGCAGCAGATCTCAATTTTTTTTCTCAACACTTTTCACCTTTTTATACTTAGCAATAATTGAACTAATAGTAGTAAATGATATATTCAGGTTATCTGCTATTTTCCTATAGCTTTTGCCTTCCTTCCAATATTTGATGATCAATTCTTTTTATGAATTTGATATTTCCTTGCCTTTCCCCATGATGAGAATTATTGTGTATGATTTGTGTGTGGAGATAACCTTATATAAAAAATGAATTGCAGAATGTTCTAGATTGTTCCGGCAATAAGATAATTGGAAGAATCTAGCAAAATCTTACTAAGAATTATGTAAATAAAGGTAATTTAAGCCTGTTGATATTAAAGACATATTTAGTACAAATACTGTTTTCACCTCGAAATTTTATAAATAACACATAATTCCATTTATAACAAAGTTTTGTAATTGTTTTTTGCATATTGCAGCATTATGCAATGGCATAGAAATATTGTATGGATTTTAAGTTTTTTCATAAGTTATAATTATATTAATTAAAAGATAGCATGGTGTACGAATATTTATTTCCCCACACTATAAATATATATATATATTTGCCCATAATAACAACCGAGACATAATTATCGTACCAGCCGACAAGGGCGGAGCTATAACCATCTTTTAGACACTAACCACTACATTAAAGAAGCAGAATCACAACTTCAAAATAACAGATTCTATGTACTTACCTCTAGACCCAACTAGCACATTCAAAACAGAATTATCACTTCTCACTCAGAACCTGAACTACAACATAAAAATACCATAAAATCTCTTATTCCTGAGAACCCTAGAACAGCAACATTCTACACTATCCCAAAACTACATAAACTCCCCAAAATCATTTCAGAAAAACACCCTAACACTTTTTCATCCAAACCCACATCAAATTACACAATCAAATAATGAAGAGAACATCTATGAAATTTCAAAAACCCTTAAAATCATGCCACCTGGTAGACCCATAATATCAGGCATTGGCACCCTCACAGAACTTATATCTGGGTACATAGACAATATCCTAAAACCTTTATTGCCTGACATACCTAGTTATATTAGAGACACTACTGACTTTCTCAGCAAATTACAAAACATTAACTTAGTCCACCATGATACAATCCTAGTAACGATGGATGTTTTGGTCCCTTTACACCCAACATTCCACATGTTGAAGGAGTATCAGCTTGCTATGAGTTCCTTAGTAACAAAAAATTACCTAACTACCAAATTACAGATATATGCCAATTAATAAAGTTCATCTTAACACATAATAATTTTAAATACAACAACAAACACTATTTACAGATTAGTGGCACAGCAATGGGCACAAAAATGGCACCTAGTTATGCTAATATCTTTATGCACATTCTAGAAAAGAAGATACTAGACAATTCGAATATAAACCATCACATTACTTTTAGATATATTGATGACATTTTCTTATTATGGACTCATGGATCAGAAAAATTAAAACCTTTTTCACTTTCTGCAACAATTTCCACGATACAATTAAATTTACCATGGAGCACTCATACACATCCATCCCTTTCTTAGACGTTATGATAAAATTAAACAAACATACACTTTCTACCAGTCTATACAACAAACCCACAAACCAACATAAATTCCTGCACTTTAACAGCTGTCATCCCTTTAAATAAAAAAAAAAATCTATTGTATACAGCTCATTTCTTAGAACCAAACGCATATGCTCAGACCATTTAGATTTTCTATACAATATTAATAACTTAACAAAACAATTCCTAAAATGCAAATACCCAATAAAAATAATAAAAGAAGCACTAAATAAAACTATCCTGATAAATCGTAACACACTTCTCAATACAAGAAAAATAAAACAACAAGATTCCCATGGTTTTTAACCACAATCAATATTCCCACACACTTATTCACAATTTAAAAAATGATTACAAGAACCTCCAATTAGACAACAAGATCAAAAGACATTTTCGATAAACCACCCATAAATGCAATGAAACAATCACCTAACTTATCAGCTATCCTCACCTCTACCAAATATCTAAACAATAGAAACCAAACAGGAAATTACAAATGTAACAAACCTCGTTGTTTAGTTTGCAAACATTTAGTAATAGCTAATACATTTTACGTACCCAACACCAATATCAGGATACAGCCACCTAACCTCACCTCGATACCCATAACGTAATCTATTATTTATTCTGCAACTTATGTCCTAATAGTGGATATATTGGTGAGTCTGGAAACAATTTTAGATTTCGTTTTTAATAACCATAAACAAACAATACGTCAAAACAACCCTTATTCCCCCATAGCTAAACACTACAATCAATCAGGACACACATTAGAAAACTGCAAATGTTTATTAATAGATTCGATTTACTTCCACATTCACACGCAGAAAAAAAAGAAACATATTGGATTTTAAAATTAAATACACATAAATTAGGGTTGAATAGGGACTTAGGTGTTTTAAATCTTTATAAATATTTCAATAGCTAAGCAATTTCTTTAGATATAGTAAAAAATATTTTTAAAATATTTATGACAGATTTAAGTTAGGAATATCTGAACAGTGGCGTTCCATATCACGTGACGTCCGTGTCTCTCGAAAGGACGCTACTTGCCAACAAACAGTAATTTTAATTTATTTGTAACAAACAGTTATTTCTGATGAAAATTGAGGACAATTTGAAATATCAAATATATATATAAATAAATAAATACTTTCATAAAATAAAACATTATAATTTTTAATTTGAAACTTTTTTATATATATATATATATATATATATATATATATAAAAAGAAATATAGTTTTAAGGTGTGCTATATTTATGGGATAAAGTGCTCGATATCAGAGATAGACCAAATGTAAATATAAATATAAAAGTGAACATTGAAGTCAACACTCAGAGGCGACAGGCTGTTTCATCCAAGATGCAATCGTCAGACAGCCTTGTCGCCTCTGAGTGCTGACTTCATCCAAATATTATTTTTAGTGGATACTCATTTTTTATATTTTAAATCATGTGTATTACATCTATTGCCCTGCACACTTGAGAAAACCTATTAAATAAAATGTACCCCCTGTCAGGGTTTGAACCTGAATCCCCCTTTATAAGTGAAATCCATGTTTAAGCAGGTGTGCCATAGACTGCCCAGACAAATGAGGTCCTATTTACCCTTTTAAGGAATGCACATCATCTAATCTAGAATTGATTTGGTGTGCTTTAGACCACTTGGCCACAGTGGCTTCTCCTACAAAAAGCGATACAGGTTCAAACTCTGCCAGAGGGTACATTTTCTCAAGTTTTCTCAAGTGTGCAAGCTGGTAGACATAATACACATTGTTTAAAATAAAAAAATGGAGCATCTATTTCAAATACGGGTATCTACTAAACATGAAATTTGATGTAATAAGAATGTTGGATTAAAAATAAATTCATTAATTATTATCATATAATTTAAATAAAAACAGGCCACTTTTTTTCTTTCTTTTTTTTTTTGTTTCAACCTTTGGAAGTAGAGCCTGATGATCCGCAGTCCTTTAAAAGAACTGTGGTGAAATAATTTATTACATGGAACCTTAAAATGGTCTGTTTTTATTTAAATTATTTGCTCTGGATTTACATTGAGCTCTCTGGATTTTATCCTCCTTGGGTTTACCCATACAGATTACCTAGTTTTTCATAAACTAAATATAAGTGTATACACATATATATATTCTGCACAAAATTTGAAAACGGCATGCTGTAATGCTTGGCAGTTGCACCAGAAGCTCCAATATAAACATTTCAGAATGTTTGCCTTGGGGAGGTAGTGCTGATCTGGGTCAAGAGGGTGGCTGCTGAAAGACCCTATGTCTAGCAACAGGACTCTGCACCATGCCACACAAGCAGAAGAACCCACTCATGTCTGTCAGACAATTTCTGTGACCATATCACTCCTTAAATCTGGCCACCTAACTCACCAGACTGCAACTCCCTTGATTATTATTTGTGGGGTGCAGTTGAGCAAGAGAACAACAAAACTTCTTGTAATACCAAAGACGAACTGAAGACAAAGTTTATGGTAGCATTTGCCAACTTAAACAAGGAGACCACCCAAAAGATTTGCAGTGATTCCGAAGTTGTCTGGAAGCCATGGTTGAAGCCAATGTTGATTCTATTGAAAAAATTTACTCTTTAGTATTTCAAGATATTTTTGTGTAATTTTGGTAAATATATCTGTTAAAATAAGATGTCAGTGTTATATTCATTTTTGCGTAATTTAGAAGACAATTAATCCATCACACCGTGTGTGTGTATGTGTGTGTGTTTAAATAATTTGTTATTTTTCATATTTGGAAAAGGTTTTTATTTTGTATCTGATTCTTGTTTCATTAGATAAAGGAATGGGTTAAAATATTTGATAATATTGGTTTAAAATAGTTTATATTAGTGACTTGGAAAGAGAAGTTAACAATATTGGCTTAGTTCATTACATTCATTTTCAGACAAATACCCTTGGGAAAGACATGAATCCATTTCTTCTCCTCTTACCTATGGGTTAAATAGCAGGGAAGACTGAACTCAAGAGATAGAAACCAGTTCAGGAGAAAGAAACACCTGAATTCAAAACCAGTCTGAAGAAATATGAACTCTATCAGGCTATCTTGCCCTTTGACACACAACTATTACTATGGCTACAGTACATGTGCTGTCCCCAATGATCTTGATATTATGATGTGATGTGATGTGATGATATTTGAAGTGTCAGAAAATGAAGAGTTTACAGACCCCCCCCCAAAAAAAACAACAACAAATAAACAAAGAAGTTATTTTCAATAGGAGTCTGTATGTGTTGAAAGTTCCAATATTTATCTTGCAGAGAGTTACCATTTCTCAGACTGGGCAGTGCTTAGCTTCAAGAACAGGTATTTAAAGAATGCTGACAATTTTAAGAGTTAGGATTAAAGTAAAAAAACAAAAACAAAAACAAAAAAACAGGTGTATCTCAAGGGGAGAAAAATATTTGGGGTAAGCAACAAGTAATTAATTTTTAAAATATTTACTGTGCCTATAGATTTATTAAATTACATATGGAAATTAAATTAAGTTGTCAATTCTTTTTTCTAAGGATGACTTCAAACTTTCTGAAGGTATTATGTATAGATCTGGATACGATTGAAAAAGAAATTTTACTGATCACACTTCATCTTTGCTTGATTTTTGACATAACAGAATTGAGAATACATCATTAAGAAATGCAATAAGACATAACTTTTTGAGTTGGTGTTTTTTACTGTTTGTATTTTAGTAAGTGAATTATTTAATCTGATATATCAACAGCAATGGTCAGGGACAGTATTGGCTTTTCAGTTCTCTGGCATTTTATTGGTAAGATTTTGCAATCAGTGTTAGTTTGGTAGCCTTTAATTTTCCATAAAAGAAAGACCCCTTGCCCAATAAATTTCAGGAACATTTGGTTTCTACATAAGTATCAGAATATGAGATTTTTAAGAGGATCTTGTTAAGGGCCTAGGCTGCCTTTTAGAACAAATGAACATCCTATAAAAAACTCACTGACACGGCAAATAGAATCAACAGACTGATAAAAAAATAAATAAATAAATAATAATAATAAATAAATAAGGTACTACTTGCTAACTACTATGTCTGACAGTACTAGTTGCAATTGACCTACTTAGTAACTTTCATTGTTTTTCTACAGTTGCTGCCATCACTCATAACGAACTTTATTAATTACAACCAACAATTTAGAACAAAAGATTCAATTCCTGATGGGATTTAGTTGGCAATTTCTCAACTTCCACTTTTAATAGGCAAGAAATAACCAACATTTTTTTAAATTCCCAATGGTAAAATGCACAATGATTGAGTTTAATTAAAAGGAATTTTTCTTTTTAAATGTAGTGAGGTATTTTTACAATTTCCTTTTATTTATTTTTATTGCTTTTTGCCGAACACAATTATTTATTTACTGAATTAAGCTGGAGAAATTCAAATTAAGGAAGTGGCCCTGAACAAGACTCACACTAGTATCACATATTGCAGAAGCTTATTTTTTTTAATGAAAAGTCACCCAACCAAAATTCTGTTGATTAGAAAAGGTTCTTTGATTTTTGCTATTCTCTTTTTCTTACAAGCCTGCTTTACTGTTGACTATTAATTAAGTAAACAATTAAACGCTTTTTGTCTAAAAGAAATAAGATAAATATATTTAAAAAAATATTTTTGTCTAGTTTTCATTGATTTTTAGCACAATTAATATTTCCTGTGGTTTAAGAGTCAAATAAGAAATTGGTAAAAAAAAAGATCCTTGATAAATATTTACAAAAGTAAATGACAGAAAGCTAACAAAATATAAATAAAGAAACATCAATTGCCATCAGTCATCATCAAAAATGGTCATCTTGCAAGAAATTTTCTCAAAAGAAAAAAGAAAAAAAGAAAAAAGAAGTAACAAAACGTGTTTCATTATGCACGACTGTTGTAAAGAAGAAACACAAAATATTTTTTTTTGCAGGGAAGTTGGAGCACTGAAATATTCAGATGATAGAATTATTTTCAATGAGTTAGCTTCTTGATGTGTATATATTTTTTTCAAAATAGTTGTAAAACCAAGTCATTTATATATTTATTATTTATAAAAATGGTATATAGAGAATTTCAGAAAACACTAGGAGAATCAAGAAAATGAATTCAGAAAAATGACAAATAATTACTTATCCAAATTCACAGGATTTCTTGTTCAGGATTTTTGACTTGTATGATAAAAAGCAGCATGAAATTTGAACCTGGAGTTGTGACCCAAAGAAGTTTAGTAAGAACTAGCTTAAAAGCCAACCTATTGAGTAGTATTTAAGTTAGGTTCTGCTCTTGATTGGGCCTTCATCACAATCAGTAGGGAGTAGTAGATGTAATAGGCAACAATAAACTCCAGAAGAACTCAAAAATTGATTACTGCATTTAAGTATTCCATTAATATTTAAGCTTACCTTTTAAAAGTTCAATAAAGGAGGAGATGAGCTATTAAGAGTTGTGTCCCTTTAACTGAAAAAGCGTGACACACTGACATTGGCATTTATATAGGGTTTAAATTTTGAAGTAAAAAAATAATTCAAATTGGAAAAAAATGTTAAAAAAAAATGAAACTATCTTTTTTTTGGGGGGGTTTTGGATTTCCTTTGTCAATTCTTTCTGCTCTTTTGAACATTTCTTCTTGTGAAAAAGGCATGAACCTAAATCTCCATACACTATCCTACCTCTGATCATCACTGCTCCAAGAAGATGAGATATTAACCTTTACCACACTGCAGGCGACAATAGAGTCCCTAGAAATATCTGCTTTACTACTATCAGCAACTACTGTCACCAAGACGGTTGCTGTAAATAAACACGTCAACTGTTATTTCCAGTATTTTAAGCTAGAAATCGCGTAATACTGCTTTGAAACAATGCCATTTTGCCATTTCCAATGCCATTTTGAATTCTTCTAGACTCTACACGAGGTGTAACATCATTTAAACCCACGTTAATTTTTTTGATTTTTTTGTAAACAAAAATGGCTGCATCAATGCCCAGCAAAGCCTTTATTCAGGAGTTTTTATTTGATTAACACTCGAATGATAATTTTGAAGGCTTTACTCGCAGTGGATATTGATGGTGAAGTCGTTGGAGATGATAACCACACCAGTGACGTGGAGGAAAGCAACGATGACCACTAGTGGCTACTATCATCCATGCCAGAGTAATTTTATGGAAACTACTGGTGACCATTGATATATCTGATGGTCTTTCTGAAGGTGAATTATTTTATTTATTTATAAATGATAAAATAACTTTATTTGTCAACGAGACAAATATGAGTCAGGTGAATGAAAGAGCAAACAAATGCTAGTGTCTTCTCGTATTTAAACATGAGGAAACATCACTTTTTTGAAGAAATGAAAGCTTTTTAGCGATTTTGTTTCTTATTTCATCCCTATCCACAAGGAGTAATAAAAGTTAAAGTATGTTGATTTATGTATGTATTTTTTAATGTATTTGTTTTTTTATTTCGCTTTTCAATTTTTTTGTTTTCATGTAATGTATTACATCAAAATATTTACTCATAAAAATTAATGCATTACATCAAAATATTACTCATTCATTCTTTTATTTGTATACAAAAATTAAAATCTATACACACAATATAAAGAAAGTTATTACAATTTTCAAACAAGTGTTCATGTCAAAAAAAAAAAAAAAAAAAAAAAAAAATGCAGTGTCGGGGGGGGGGGACACAATTCTAGAAAAAGAAATTAGTGGGGTAAAGGTTAAAAATGGCAAATTTTCAGAAAAAAAAAAAAAAAATCAAATTCAAGTGTCAATTTCCAAACATTGTTCCTGAACATAATGCCAACCAATTTAAAGAAACTTAGTTGAAATAGTTTCATAAAAGCAGGAATTAATCTGACCATTAGAAAGTGGTTAACATAATAAAAACAATTTTTTGTCCGAATGTCTGGGCTGAGGAGTTATCATAATTTACACCATTTACAATATCAGTAAATGTCAGTTAAGTGTCTCCGAGGAAACAGTAATAAACAAGTGTTTCAACTTAGCCACAATCATCAGACAAGTGTCATAGTTAGATATGATAGTTCCAGTTTAGATGGTCACCTTGAAGATCCCTACGGCTCAGGCAGACGAGCTAAGATGGAAATTGAGAGAAGCAATAGAAAAGGTGAAACCACCACAATTGAACATTACAAGGAATGAAAAGTTAGCCATCAAAACTTGACAGTCACACTAGTATCATCATACTTAGAATACTTCAAGAAATTGGCAATTATAGAATCAATTTGAGATGCTCCCATCCATAATCAAATGGTAAGCTTGGATTTAGTGAGCCTGTTCAACAGAGTTTCTAAAGATGAAGATCTATTCGTGGTTCAAAACAGACTGGGACTGGAATCTTCCCTTGATAAACATGCTAGCATCCCAATGGATAACCTGATAGAATTATTGACAACATTCTCCCAACTAGGACCTGAGATATATCAGCAAGAGGAAGGTACAGCAATGGGTTCACTGTTATCACTAGTGATGACAAACATATCCCTGGAATACTTCAAGGAAATGGCTTTAGGAACGGCACCATTAAAGTCAACAATATGGCTGAGATATGTAGATAACACCTTCATACTCTAGCATCAACATGAAGACATGCAAATTCTACTAGACCATGTGAAAGTAAGGCCTTTGATTCAGTTAAACTTGGAAAATTAGAAAAGAAAACTAAAGATCAGCTGGCTTTTCTGGATGTACTAACTCACACAAAGAATGGATTCAAGACATTTCTATATCAAAAGCCAGCCTTTATCAAACAATACCATAACTTCAATTTACACCATACCGCATAAAGAACAAGATTTTCCAATGCCTATATCTTTCTGTCAAAACTATGGCAATGCAGACATATACCAAGATGAAATGATCTATATTAAACAGATTCTTCAGAGTAACAACTGCACAGCTAGTCAAAAAGAGAAGGATCAAAGAGGAAGATGGAAAACTACTCTGGTTAGTCTCCTTTACATCTAGGACTTATCAGAAAGAGTTCAGAAGATCTGTGGTCTATACAACATCAGAACAATATTCACAAGCAGCTCAGCTTTACAGAGACATCTCTGCCAAGCTAAGCTTAACACAGAGGAGAACATGACCAAAAACTGGGTCTATTCCATCCCTTTAAGCTGTAGTAAAGAATACAAATGCTGAAATGGACTGACCCATGAACGTAAAGATAGAGGAACACCAAAAAGCCATAAGAGGGGCATCAATGCAATCAGACATGACTGATCATGTATGTAAGGAAAATGATGCACACTAACCCCTGTAGAATGAAGTAAAAAACTAGACAAAGAACACTAGCTTACTAACTATTATTCTATGACGATATTAGAATCAGATTATATATATATACACACACACAAAAATAAAGAGAAAGAGCAGACAGATTAAGAATGCAGTTAGCATTTACTTTTTTTTATTTAAAAAAAGTGCTCAATACAATATAGAGCAAAATATCATTATATTTTACATCGCTACACAAAAATTCCCATGTTTCAGAACTTTAAAATTGTCTCTTATCAGGTGATGTTAAATGTAAGTTATCTAACATTGCCTGATGAGGACAATTTTAAAGTTCTGAAACATGGAAATTTTTGTGTTGTGATATATATATATATATATATATCTATATATATGAGACTATGTTAAGATGACTAGTGTCAAGATATATGCAAAAAGGCATTTTTCATGCATTTTTCAGACCAAAAAGAGTCAGTTTGTGGTTCTAACCCTCATATTTTACTGCAACATATTTGATATTTGTGAACTTTAGCTTTGTATGAGGCTAAGTGTATAGGGTAACTCATTACAAAATCTGGCCCACAAGATGAGCATAAGAAAAAAAAAAAAAAAAATGTATATTTCTTTCAAACACAGGTATCTACTAAAAATAACGTTTGAACTAATAATATAATTAATACAAATGTAACATTTGTCACTTAGCTGATTGTTTCCTGCAACATTCCAAATCTAGAATTTTGCAGATGGACTCTGCAGCAATTGCTCTGTCCACTCACCGGGGGATATCAGCAATTGACTATTTATTTTCTCATTTTTTTTTTATCTTGCTTTGAAAAATAATTTATGCACTTTTCATTGGTGCAGGGTTGATTTTTTTCATTGTGTGTGTGTGTGTGTGTAACATTATTCAGTTTAACTGAATGCCAAGGAAAAGTTTTAATTCTTTTGTCCCTTTGGAATACAGAATCTCCACTCTCAACTGAATACCATGTAAAGCTTTTGAAATGTAAACCTCAGATATCTTGACATTGATCCCCCACACTAACCATTGAGCTATGTCAGTAAGTTTTTCCCCAAGATATTTTTTGCATTGCAGAATATCAAGTTCTGTTTTCTTCAGCAAATCCATTTTTAGAGAAACACATATCTGACTGTTATTTGCACAAGGAAAAATACTTAATTTCTTTTACTTAAATCAAGGTATAAAAAAAGGAATTAATTGATTAAAAATAACTCAATCTTTTTTTGAATTTAAGAGCAGTACTAGACTGATGACAAGGTCTCATCATCTTACAGTTGAAATGTCTATAGATGTAAGCATAATTTCTCTGCTAACAATTCTATCACACTTCTCGTTGCTTCTTCCTAATCAGTTTTAATCTTCAAAAATTTAAATGCTATGTCAATCGTTATCTTCTTAATTCTTGTTCTTTTTTGTCCTCTCTCCTTAATAGTTTATTTTTCTCACATTCTCTAACACTCAGTTACTCTTCGCATCATAGTGGCTTGGATGAAATTATTAAAAAAAAAAAGTTTTTATTGTCTGACATCAACTTGCTAATTACTGGTCCATGGTACCACACCCTAAACTTAACTTTTACTTTAGTGTGGCATAGAGTCAAATTAATGGGGACTATATGAAAATCCAATATGCTAAAATAGTGAAGATGCTGCAAGATAAGATTTTTTTACCTCATCTCTAGGGTTGATGCCTTATATAATCACACACACTTTTATTTCTTTATTCATTATTCTTCTTCTATGTGCCGTGTCCTTTAAGGACGTTGGCAATCATGGTTCTCCACAATTTCCTGTCCTTTGTAGCTCTTAATAAATTTTGTCTTTCTATTATTTCTCCTAAACTTTATCCCGCCATCAATTTACTCAAGCTCCCTATGTATGTTATGCATTTGTTTTTCTTTGTCTCAATTGCCTTCAATCTGTCCTGTTAGTATCAAATTTTCCAAGTCCTCTTTCCTCATTATGTACTCAATTTCAACTGCCTTTCCTTATTTTTATAAGTATCCTTTTTGTTTCCATTTTCTCTAAAACTTTGTCGTTGCTCACATATTCAGTACATGACATTCTCAGCATTCTTATGTAGAACCAGATTTCCGTTGCCTAAAGTCTCTTCTTCATCTGTAAGATTGTCTAGATATTTTAATTCAAGCATATTGTCCAAATATCTTTGATTTAAATTTTAAAAGCATTATATTTTTGGGTCTTGTAAATAGAAAAAAAAAAAATTCAAATTAAATTTTATGTTGATTTCTTTGTTTTTTCTAACATTTTAAAAAATTTTTTTTGCAACAGTCATTCTCTTTTTGTTCAAAGCAAGCCTTTATTCAAATTTTGTTGCTTGTCGTTATTTGATCAGGAGTAGAGGTTTATCACTTATTTACTGTTTAGGATTGGGTTTCCAGTTTCTTTCTAAAGTATTTTTCTTCTCTTTCACTTCCAAAAGCCACTTGTATCTTAGTGGCATTATTGCCCTGCATGAGTTTAATTGATTAAAACCAAACCCCCCACACACACACAAAAAACCCATGTGACCCTAACTCTCACACAGAGTTTCTTTGGCAAGATTTAATTCCAGTTTTATTGTAAAAGTTCTTTTGGGTTATAAGTCTTTTATTTTTGTTAGTATTTATGTTAAGTAGATAAATTGGCTGTGAGGAGAACCGGATGCTAAAAAAATATTGATTCACTGCTCAACTTTTGGGATAGAAACAAGAGTGTTACACAAATAATACTATAAGTTACAAAAATATCCCTTTACTAAATCAACACTCAGTGAAAGTTCTTTTTAGGATTTGAATGATAGGAGCAGGGAGGTGTCATTTCTACTTTGGGGAGATATAGATTGAAAATAATTTGCCAGTTGCTTTTCTGGATCCGAGATTCCCAGTTCTCTTAGTATAAGATGAAGAAAGGAAAGTTCCTTACAAAGTTATTTGAAACATTCTGCAAATCAATTTTATTGAAAAGTCTTATATTTGATATACAAAATGCATAATTCCATTTGTCCCGACAATAAATAAGAGGACTCCAATAATTAAACTTTTAAATATTGTCAACTAAAAATGGAACAAAACAAATCAAGCGACGAGCCTATCGGACATAAGAATGTCACAAATCAAAAGTACTTGACCAGGTTTGAATCATTAAATGGTGGATCAATCTGTCACTGTCAGAGTTTTTAATCATTCAAGTCATGTCCAATTATCACATGAAAAGGGTGTTATGGTTTCTTTGTAGAATTTCTCAAAGCATCAGTGATTACTTAGCAGTAATCATTTCTTCTCCATGTGACAGGTTGTATTGTGTTATATGGTATCAGCATCAAAAGAAAAAGAAGATTCATACCTTTTTCTATTAATATAAAGTGAATACAAACTTATACTGCTTATGGCCATATCATGTTGAAACACAGGTTCCTGTATGATCACTGAATTTATGTAATGTCAAGACTAGTCAGTACCTAGATGAGTGACCGCTTGGGAATACCAGGTGCTGTAAGTTTGGATGTGTACGTAATGTAATGGATAATGGCTTGTAATTATTAATCGAAGAGCTGAGTTCCAATTCATGTTGGGTTTATTATATTTAATTAGGGAGCAAATACTCTTGAGATAGGGATTAATCCACCTCTTATCCCACCAGCTATGGGTTAATTAGTGAAACTTGTAAGACTAAATCATTATCTAAAAAAAAAAAAAAAAAAAAAATTAAAAAAAGAATATTACAATCTAAAAATATTTTATGGCTTCAAACAACATGGAAAGGGTTGATAAGCCATAAAAAAATGAATGAATCAAACTTAATCCGAATTCAAATTATTATTTTTTTTTTTGCTGATTCCCTTTTCTGTATTATTCAGTGTTCAGCTCACTTCATAACAAGTCTTGAACATTAACTATTGCTAATTTACCTAAACCATCACATGTGGGGTTCACTTAAAACTCTTAAACCAAATATTATACTTCATTTGAAACTGACTGGTTCTCAATATTTAGTGCTGATGGAAACTTCATGAGAAATAGAGTTATTAGATGATGTTTTGAAAAAATTTTGCAGGATCCATGTCTTATTAAATTTGAGTAAGTAAAAGAATGCATAGAAGTCAAATAAACTTAAAAAGTCTAATTTCCTGAAAAACATTAACTAATAAAAAAAACTTAAGATTAATAATAAAAACTTAAGATTTGGACCTAGTATACTTTTGCACACCCCTTCCTCAAAACACTGAGTATTTACTCCTCATGCGTTAGAATTGGCATTATGTCATTTAAATTGAATATCTGGAAAGTATTCTGTTTTCAATCAAGAAAATCAATGACATTTTTAATTTAATACAAATTCAAAAACCAATAATATTAAACAGAATCTAAATGTGGCGATACCAAAAATGTCAAAATGTTGAATCTTCAGGGAATCTGCAAAGTAATCATCCATTATATCATATATTATTTTTTCTCCAGGCAAACAAAGATTCAAGAATCTAGCACCCAGGCCCACCCAGTTTGTTCGGGATGATTATGGACGTACCCTATGGATGTGGGTGAAAAACTATAATAGCACCAAAGATTTTATAAATTTCAACCGATAGTAACGCTAATTGCTCGGTCAATGAATGCTGAAAGTTTCCTGTATGGAAACAGCTAATTTTAACATTACCATAATAGACCTGAATGAAATAAAACACAAGCAAGTAGACAATTCTTGTGACATTACAAACTCTGAATTTAAGATGACTTTTCAAAATGTTATGAACTTTACAATGACTGTACACTCATTATGTCTACCGTTTCTTCAATCTTCATCTCTTTACAGCCTCAATAGATCAAATATTTATTAGATATTTCAATAATAATTTTAAAACAAATATACAATTGAAATAGTCAGACTGCAGACTTAACTTTAAGATAAGCATACAGTTTGAAAGATAATCTTAAGAAATGACTAGAAGCAAACCAATTGTTTTCTTAATTATTTAGATTAATAAAAAGAAAAAAACATGAGGATATTAGTCTGAATCAAAGATTAATAACAAAATTTCCGAGAGCTAACTCCATGATTTTGTTAAAAAATAGCATAGCATGATCAAAACAGCCTTAAACTTGAAAACAAAGTTTTATCATCAAAATGTTTGTTATTATTAAGAGGAAAGACCAAAGTATTTTTTTTATTAATTTATTAAATTTTTTCATCTATTTTAGGGCATTCTAACTTTTGATTATAAAAGCTTATTTCTCTTTGCATCAGCAGAACTACTAAACAGCAAATTTTGCCACATTTTTTTTGCAGTGACTCATTAATTTGGAAAATCTTGCAAAAATAAAATGAAGTTGCTGGATTTTAATGAAACTTTCAGAAACTTAGTCACAAATGATTGAAATTATTTTAAATGTTTATTTTTTTTTGAAAGTCATAGTAAAATTTTTATATCTGTTACTTAATTGATTTTATGAAAACTCTAGAAATTCAATGCTGAGCATTTTAGTGATTATATTAGTTAAGAGCAGAAGTCTTTGAAGAATTTAAATGATGCTTTAAAAAATAAAAAAAATTCAACAAATTGTTATTGAAAATCAGCTCTGTATTGTAACATACAAAACCCAATAAAACAAAGACATTTAATTTCAAAATTTTTTAGTTGCTTTTATGAATAACGACAACAGACTTAAGACAAAACTTTTTTTTTTTCAATGAAAAATGAATTTTTAGAACAATTGTTTGGTATCCCCCCCCTTTTACATTAAAGTTATTAAAAGTTAATTATCAAAACTGAGCCTTTTAGGCAATGGAGTTATTAAGTAGATTTATCTTTACAGATCATAAATTTTAAAGCTTATTACAATCTGCAAACCACTAGTATTTGAAATAGAATCTTATATTGTTTTTCCTGTCCATAAAAACGGTTTTATTTCAAATATATTAATGACCGTAGGAAGCATGAATACAAAATGAATTTTTTACTGTTTTATGGCAAGTAATCAATTATTTTTTTAGTTTCAAGTAACTTACTTGAAAATAATAAAAAGTAATTAAGTAAAATGTATTGTTTATTTAAAAAAAACTGCCAAACAACAATTAAGATTAAAAAATATGGAAAAAAATTAACACATTAAAAAAATGATTAACATTTTCTAACATGAGCTGGCTACTTACACTTAATAGGTACCTATATATGAAATTTATATGGTCTTATTATCTCAGTTATTATATTTTTTCATAAATGATATAATATAAAAACTAATAAAAAAATAATGGCAATAAAATAAAAAACAAAAATAATACCCTAAAATTTAATAAGATGTACATATAGGTACCTCTTATGAAATTTTATCTCAGCATTTATGAAATCTAAAATTTTTTATAGTATTTTTAATTTTCCAGAAAGCATCTTCAACAAACGTAAGGTTAAAGCTAATGTATCCAAAGATAAAAAAAAATAAAGTATTAGGCAGCAGAAAGTATTTGTTACTTATTAAAAAATGTTATAAATAAATTAGTTCATTTTAACTTAAAAAAATATATCTTAAACTAGAAACTTCTGTTCTTCCGTATGATAACTTCCCCTCACAATAGCTGTCAATATGTTGATGAAACAATCACTTATCACTTGTCAAGCCACTGTTAAGACATGCTTTCTCTTATTTTAATCTACATTTTTTCTGCAAAGAAACTGTTTGTTTACAAAATTAAATAAGCTTTAAATTTTCTAATTTTCCTCAAATAACTTTTGAAAAAAGTATAATTGATTTTTTAAAAGATTTTCAAACAGAATTTAATTTTTGTTTTCAAATTTCTTAGAAATGGCGGATATCAACGATTTTATGGTAATTTGGCTAGCTCAAAAAAAAAAAAATAAATAAATAAAAAAAGAAAAAACAAAACAAACAAGATTTTTAACTAAAATTTCGGATGTTCTAGGTATGATATGTAAAAAAAAAAAATCCCAAAATACTTTAGTTTTTCCTTTTAGTTTTAATAACAAACAGACGATAAAAACTTGTCTTCATCAAGTTTAAGGCCGTTTTTATCATGTTTATGCATTTTTTTAGTGAAACCATGGAGTTACCCAATTCAGACAATATCTGAATTTTTTTTAATCATTTCAACCCAAGCAAGGCAAAAAAAAAAAAACCCACTCAAGACGCAAGGGGATACTGAGTGTGAGAGAATATGAGAAAAAGAAAAGCATTAAGTAGAGAGAACAATAAAAGAAGAGGACTTCAGAAGACAAAAGATGACTTACTGGCATTGCATTAAAATTCTTTTGAAGATCAAAGTTGAATGGAAAGGAAGAGAGTTCCACAAGTGAGAAGTGCGAGAGACGAAACTGTTAGCATAGAACTTAGGGTTACTGTTGTTACTGCCAAAATATTTCGATAGCTATGATCTCCAGCCTGGATAACATTCAAGAAATTCCGAACTGAACCCTCTTTCTAGTGACTAGATTTCTTAAAATTAAGAAAATGGCTGCCTTTAAGATTTTTTTTTTTTTTTAAATCGGGCAAATTAGACATTCCAATCTAAATTCTATTTTAAATACACCCGAATATTATACTTACTGGAAATAATACATCATTATTTAACTTTCAATTAAAGCTAAAATGAAATCTTCAAGAATGCTTTTTCATTTTTAAAAATTCATTATTGAAAATTCAGTGGAGGTACCTAAGACATGGGCAGCGGAATAACAACGATCTACCCCCGTAGATTAAATAAAGGGTTCAGTTCGAAATTCCCTGAAGGATACTTAAAGATGAATAACAAAGTAAAGAATAAAGATGAAGACATGAAATTTGAATGTGAAAATTTGAATTATTCAAATATTCATTCGAATTTCACGTTATTTAAATTAAGTAACTCATTCAGACAGAAATATCTGAAAATATTCATTAGTTCTCTGAATTCTTATACTTTTTTGTTTTTAAATGTATATTTCTACTAAACAAATTTTTCAACTCCACACTTTTTAGTACAAAGTCTGTGTATGCTTGTAAAATCTGCGATCCCTGGTTTTTATAAATAACTTCAGTCGTCATATATCTGATAACAACCGGCCTATCCCAATGACTAAAAAGAATTTTTTTTATCATACTGATGATCTGATTAAATGAGGATGAATTTACTACTGACAGCATTCTGCTATTTAAAAACGAAACCAACCAAAAAAAAAAAAAAAAAACAAACAAACCATGAACAGCTTTATGGAGACGAATCCTTGGACCCCAAAATTAAAAATAAAATCTATTTTGCCAAAACGTAATTTCTGAATTTTTTTGAGAGACGATTTTTGTTGTTTTTTATTTTTCAAACCAAGTCCGTAAATTTTACTTTTTTTTCTATGAACAAACAACGCTTATTAAATCTTAAATTAATTAAGAAAAAAAAAAAAAAGAAGAAAAGAAAAAAAAAAAGAAGTCATTTACAGCCGAGCATAGGATTCGAACTCCTTAGATTCAAGACCTTTTAGATTTCTTGACCATAAGTTGTTAAAAAAATGTTCTTTTCCGTGAATAATACTGATATTTTTGTTTTCTTTTGGTCAATGGAAACGGTTGGGATCCCAAAACTGGAATTTATCACAAACGAAAAATTAATAATTGCTGCGAAGAGGAAGAGTTTAACTTCAAAATGAAAATAGTTGTTAACATTTATTTAACAAAATTATTTTTTAAAAGTTCGCTTTTTTGACGTTCATCAAAAGCCAAAAGACATTGATTAAAAAACAAAAACATCAAAAATTTCCTCAGGCAGCAAATATAACGAACTTTACATTTAAAATTACTAAATTTCAATACTTTTACTAAGTATTATTTTAGTAATAACAAAATTTTTATTAGTAGTTTTTTTGTCAGACAGTTTTTGGTACATGTGATAATTTTATATTTTATGCTCTTCTTATTGAAAAATATGACTTTTTTTTTAGTGACTTCTGTTTTCTTGAAAAAGAAAGAAATGGTTTACCAAAAATAATATTGTTCTTTTTCTTAAAGGATATTAAATTTTAATAATTTAAATATTAAAGTAAATGTAAAATAATAAACTTGTGCCGGTAATAAAGGATTTGAAAGAGTGAAATTTTAATTAGATGCAACGTGGTTAAACTAGGATTTTTCCCTAAGAAGTTAATTCAGACATCTTCTGTAAGTTGGTCGTTAAATGTTGATGTATAAAATTAAAATGACAATAAAAAATAATCTGTTAAATTTGCGCATTTCGGTGGAATGAATAATAATGCGTTGTTTACTCGCTTCTTTGAATTGGTAATAATAATAATGTTTTCATTTATGATTTTTATCTTTTATATAAAAATAATTTAATTTTCAGTTATCACTTTGGTGGGAAAACAGAATTTCTCTAAAAAAGCTAGAATTTTTTTAAAAAATGTTTAAATGGCATCGGCTGCGAAACTTGAAAAGAAAATGTTTTCTTATTTTCAAAATAAGATGGAAACATTTTCCAAGAAAATCAAAAGATTTAACAAAAAAAACCAAAAAAAAAAAAAAAACTCCCAGAAGTTGATTTCAAAATCACTAAAATCATCAGGGAATTTTTTAATCGAAAATAGTCAGAATTTTTAATGACACAGCTAAAAATTTACTTAAGATTAATGGTAAAGTCAGGAAGCAAAGAATATGGAAGAAAAACTTTTTTTTAGTTTTCTAAAAAGTAAAAACCAATAAAAAAATGACAGGAATTTAAACAAGAAGTTTTTTGAAATTAAAAAAAAAAAACGAATTTAATAAAAGCTGGCTTACCTTCTTATAGAACAGAGACTTTTCTCTGTGACGAAAAATGATATCGTAGAAGCAATGCTTCCATGAAAACCTGTCAGAAACGGAGCGGTAGTGAATTGGCGGCCATCACAAGGCAAATGCGATGTGAAGTGTTTGGGAGGCGCCAAAAAGTAAGCGGTGAGATAACGGGAGGAAAGAAACATTTTATGGATGGCCGTAATGAACATAATAGCAAACTGACATATATGTCTTTCCTTACAATCATTCAGATGAAAAGAGTACAATTTTACAAATTCGCACACATAAAGACAATGTATGTGTTCACGTGCATTTACTATTAGTTTCAATTTATTCCAAACAACTTCACTCACTCACTCTATCTATCTATCTATCTATCTATCTATCTATCTATCTATCTATCTATCAATGCATCATATATATATATATATATATATATATATATATATATATATATATATATATATATATATATAATATTTTTATTATAAGAGATTTAATAAAACATTTGTTTCAAAATACAAATCTTATATTTATTATAATCTCTTATAATAAAAAATACAAACAATCTCTTAAAAAATACTGAATGTTTTTTTATTATAATTTCTTTTAACTATACTATAATAATAATTGCTCTTAAAAGTAAATGCTTTCTCTCAATTGTATGTACCGTTAGGAAAATCATCGATGAAGTCAAAGTAGAAAAATTTCCTTTTATGACTTCATCGGACTAAAAAGTGATTTTTACGTTGACGACTCATGCGCAGAAAAGAGAAGGGACACTGAAATTTTAAACTCTAGTTTTTTTCAAATTTGTGTTTACCATTTGGCTACATTTACTTTGTTCTTTCTTTGTTTTTTTTTCTTTGTTTATCTTTTTATCACTTATTGTGATAATAGAAGATCCGCCAAAATAGAAACCAAACGCAAACTCACTCTGGATGATCCAGCGATCGAAGCACCTTCCGTAAACCCTCGTCTCATCAAATTGCTCTCTCTCTCTCTCTTTTAATTGAAGTAGGATTTTTTAAAATCAGAATAATTATCAAATTCATTACAGTGAAACGTGAATTTGCTTTGGAGTGAACGTTGGCAACTTAATCTCATAGTTCGATTATCCTGGGACGCATCACTATTTGGGCCCTGTGCCAGACTAATTTAAAAACTATTTTTACACATTGCATCAAATAATAATAATAATAATAATAATAATAATGATGATGATGTTATGATCATAATGATGATAACAATGTAGTAAATTAATCTAGAAAGAATATAAAATAAACGAAAATGGACGTAATTGTGTAGGGGAAAATGTGTCTCTGAAGTTTTTATGGGATTAACCTTCTTGTTTGCCAAAAGAAAAACAAGCTCTGCCAATGGCCAGTTGCCAAAAGGAGTATAACATAAAAGGGACGCAAAACTTTTATTCTCTTTTACCCCTGGATGCCTTAGTGATAGGACGTGTCTCGTTTCCTGTCAGAGGGCTTTGTGGCAACCAGCGACAAAAGCTCTAAGCTTACTTGATCACGTACAGGCATGTCTGTCTAATAATTCTACAAAACCAACAAAAACTCAAAATGTAAGTTTCTCACAATCTTTCATGTGACTTTTATATATACGTATCTCTACACATTTTGACCAATGGAACTCTTCTGGAACTGAGATTCAAATGGCTCACCCTATTCAGACAAAGAACACAACAAATAATGTTATAGTCTGTCTATATTTCTGAGATGAGGTATTATGTACATTATTTACATTATTCGGACTATTGTCCTCATCTTTGTCGCCATATTTATCACAACGTTTCGGCCTTCTTCAGGTGGTTGGAATGTCGAACTGAACCCTTTATTTCGCTCACTGGGGTAGACTGTTCTAGTTCCACGTGTCATGTTTGATGGATGTCAGTTATCAGTTATCTCCTGTTAATTTCCCTCTGAAAGTTCTCCACTGCCTTAACCGGGTATTGAACTCACACTCTTTTGGGTTCTGTCACTGGATCTAACCAACGCCGTTATCCACTGTGCCATGTGTCCTTGAGGACATCTGGGTATGAATATGTTATATGTTATATGTCATATTTTATTTTGCAAGTTAATGTTTCTATAATAAAGTTGTTATCAACCAACTAATATGTAGATGCGCGCCAGGTGTGTAGCGGCAATTGATACGGAAACTGGGATTGACGTGTTCAATTCTCGTCGTGGCCGTTGCGTACATTCTCACACAAATACCCTTGGAATGGCATGAAGCCATTCCCCAACACCCAGGTAGGAGTTAATAGTAACGCATCCTGGGATTTCTACCCTTGGTTGGCAACCAGTCAGTCTAGAGGGAAGAACAGTTCTGAATTCAAACCATTTGAGCCTGGCAACTCAACTCCATTAAAAGCAGCTTGTAACAGAAACCATACCAACAATGTCTAGTGTGGCAAAGCTGTGGCTCTATACTCCACAGGATAGTCTATACATACATATATATATACATACATACAGGAGTCGACCGTAGTCGGGATCATCGAGTCGATGTGAACGATCCTTTCCTAAGCTGCATAGTATGTGATTTGCCAAGGCTACATACAGTTTTGAATTCAGAGTTTTCCTTCTTCTAGACCGGTTGCCACCCAAGGCTATAGAACCCAATCTGTTAAGGAGACAACTGTAGTCGGGATCATCGAGTCAATGTGAACGATCCTTTCCTAAGCTGCATAGTATGTGATTTGCCAAGGCTACATACAGTTTTGAATTCAGAGTTTTCCTTCTTCTAGACCGGTTGCCACCCAAGGCTATAGAACCCAATCTGTTAAGGAGACAACTGTAGTCGGGATCATCGAGTCAATGTGAACGATCCTTTCCTAAGCTGCATAGTATGTGATTTGCCAAGGCTACATACAGTTTTGAATTCAGAGTTTTCCTTCTTCTAGACCGGTTGCCACCCAAGGCTATAGAACCCAATCTGTTAAGGAGACAACCGTAGTCGGGATCATCGAGTCAATGTGAACGATCCTTTCCTAAGCTGCATAGTATGTGATTCGCCAGGGCTACATACAGTTTTGAATTCAGAGTTTTCCTTCTTCTAGACCGGTTGCCACCCAAGGCTATAGAACCCAATCTGTTAAGGAGACAACTGTAGTCGGGATCATCGAGTCAATGTGAACGATCCTTTCCTAAGCTGCATAGTATGTGATTTGCCAAGGCTACATACAGTTTTGAATTCAGAGTTTTCCTTCTTCTAGACCGGTCGCCACCCAAGGCTATAGAACCCAATCTGTTAAGGAGACAACTGAAGTCGGGATCATCGAGTCAATGTGAATGATCCTTTCCTAAGCTGCATAGTATGTGATTTGCCAAGGCTACATACAGTTTTGAATTCAGAGTTTTCCTTCTTCTAGACCGGTTGCCACCCAAGGCTATAGAACCCAATCTGTTAAGGAGACAACTGTAGTCGGGATCATCGAGTCAATGTGAACGATCCTTTCCTAAGCTGCATAGTATGTGATTCGCCAGGGCTACATACAGTTTTGAGTTTTCTTTCTCCCAGACCGGTTGCCATCTCAAGGCTATGGAACCCAGTCGGTGCTGCTATTTAGAGATGGATTCATGCCTTTCTCAAGTAAGTATATAGTCGGGATCATCAAACCAATGTGAATGATCCTTTCCTTTGTTGCATAATATGGGCTTGGCCAGGGCAACAAGTTTTCTTACTCCTAGAACCATAGAACTCAGTATGTCTTGCTCTTTACCATAGCGGGGGGGGGATAGATTGATTTATACCTTTCGTAAGTGAATGTAATGAACTCAATTGGAATTCGAACACGGTTTTCCAATTCTTCAATCCGAGCCGCAACACATTATTCTACCCTGTTTCCACACAAAATCTTCTAGGATATATATATGTAAGTTTTAGTTTCAATTTATAATAGCACTCCTAATTATAACGTTTCCGTTTGTAATAGCGCTCCTAATCATAAATACCGATAAAAACTTTTGGGTGGGTCAGCTTAAATGCAATATAGATATCTATTTATAAAAAAATCCGAAAGATATAAGAGAGAGAAACGTAGATTTGATTAATACGATATCTCATCTATATAAAGAAATGATTTTATTTTAAATGTTAATATAATCTCGTTGACATTCTATAACCTTCATCAATCTTTCAATCATTGATTTGATTAGCTTTTCTCTTGTCCTGGCTTTAACTTTACTTGCAAAGATTTTTATTACTTCCCGGATATCTTCTTTGTTTCAATATCATTTTCCATTCTCATATGCATATCCGGAGAGACGGGGGAGATTTGGTTAATATGGTATTTTCTAAACTTTCTTTATTGCAAAGTAGGGGAACAGCTTGCTTTGCAGAAAAATTATTGTCTTGCATGAATATGCTCTTTAGCTTAACGCACTACGGCCATATCACGTTGAAACACTACTTCTCGTACGATCACTGCAGTTAAGCAACGTTGAGCTTTGACAATACTTAGATGAGTGACCGCTTGGGAATACCAGATGCTCTAAGCTTGAATGTGTGTGCGGTTTAATAGATAACGGCTCGGAATTCCAATTCCAGTGGGGTTCGTTATATTCATTTACGTGCAAATACCATTGGGAAATGTATGATTCCACTTATTCTCCCCTCACCTATGGATTAATTAGTAGAACTTATATCAGTAAAAATCATTATTCTCGCCCCAAAATTCTTACAATCTAAGAATATATTCTGTCTTTAATTAAACTACAAAAGGTTGATAAGCCGTAAAAATAAATAAATCGATATTTAGCTTAAGGTATCTTGGGTGTGACCAGTATCGAAGAAAAGCACTTTATTCAAGAACTTACAATAATTCTCTACATTTGTCTTGATGTTGTCATCAGTTATAATTTTTTCTACCGACAATACAAGCCCAAAATATTACCCTACTTATCAACTGATGTCTTTTCAGTCAGGTTGGTTGAATATTTCCATAAAGGACCCATCTTCTAGCTCAACAATTAGATCCATTCAATGTAGCTCTACATTCATTAACACTGTTATCGATACATCAGTTTTCATGTACTTCTTCACCCAACTTACAAGATTCTCCTTGTGATGCTTACTTAAGGGTGGTAGTTTGGTTGCTTTCATGTCTTTAGACATTATATTTCCTTCCTATTTACATTCGCAACACAGGTTCTTTCAAATATTTTTAGCTGATCAATCCATTTTTTGTTCTTGCCAATGTAGAAGATTTTTATGCATGTATTTAAATTTATCCATGTATTTACACTTACATATATACATGGTGAAATCAGTAAATTGTCGCCATGTTATATCTTTAATTTCGCGCATGCGCGTTGTTTTTTTGGGTTTTTTAAAATTTTGTCGACTGCACAGTATAGTAGGGTCATGTGGGCACCCTCTGTGAGAAAAAGAGTACCATGACGCAATTCACTCCGTCAAAAGTTTGGAAACAGCATGCTGTACTCCTTGGCATTTGTCCTGGAAGCTCTAATACAAACATTTCAGAGTGTTTGGGTGTCAATCTGAGGACAGTGCAGAGGATTGGGAAAGATTTGGATGAGTCTAATGGTGATTACGAAGATACGGCAGATCGGAAAACCCACTCTGATCGTACTGATAAGAAAAAACTTCCGAATTTGTTGGAGAGGGCCTCAGACCCAACACAGATGCCTACATCAAGTGCCTTGAGGAGGTAGTGCTACTCTGGGTCAAGGGGGTGGCTGGTGGAAGACCGTATGACTAGTAACAGGACTCTGCACCATGCCACACAAAAAGGAGAACTTAGTCATGACTGTCAGACAATTTCTGTGACCACATTACCCTTTACATCTAGCCACCTAACTCCCCAGACTGCAACCTCCTTGATTATAATGCGTGGGTGGCAGTTAAGCGGGAGATCAACAAAACTCCTTGTAACACGAAATATGAACTGGAGGCAAGGATTATGGTAGTATTCACCAACTTAAACAAGGAGGCCATCTAGAAGAGTCGCAAGAAATTCTGAAGTTGTCGGGAGGTTGAAGCAAATAGTGATGTTTTTTAAAGAAATTTACTCTTTAGTATTTCAAGATATTTTTGTGTGATTTTGGTAAATATATCTGTTAAAATGAGATGTCAGTGTTATTTTCATTTTTACATCATTTAGATGACAATTTATACATCACATCCTGTATTTCTTCCGCACCCTGTATATACGGTTTCCTTCTGCCCGGTGGGGCAAGTAGGTTCGAATCCTGCTGAAGAGCGCATATTTTTCTTTAATAAGATTTCTAGAATATTTAGGCCGGCATACGAAAATAAATGAATATACTGTTTAATAAATAAAAGAAGCGTCTACTCAAATAGATATATCCATTAGAAATAACGTTTAAAGTGATAGAAATCTTGTCAGATCAATTAATAAATTTAAAAAAAAAGTCCATTACAAAATTACTTTGTTTACGCTTGGATACAAAACTGTACAGATATGATAATTTCGAGGTCTATGCGAGAAGGATTTCGCTTAAACGCACTGTTCGTACCTTGCCTGATCAAAAAAAGTACTTGGTGACCGAGTCGGTTAAGACATGTCGGATATAACGGTGATTTCACTCTGCCCAGGAGGACCCAGATTCGAATCCTGCTGGAGAGCATTTATTCTTCTTTTAATAAGGTTTCTCGAATTTTACGAAAAAAAAAAATGTTTAATTAGCGTTGTTGCCTTTGTCTCGAATAAATGGCACTAATCCCAAAGCTCTTGAAGAATGCATGCTTTTCGTTGGAACACTTGTTTCTTCAGTTCCCACCACAATGGTTCAATCATTCACAGGAAACCTTTCTGTTGCACGTAATGTGTTGCAAGGAACACGGTCGCAGTGAAAATGTTTCGTAGTCTGGCAGAAAATTAGACCCTAGTAAACTAATATCGTTTTCGGTGTTTAGATTTCCATAAACGTTTACCAATTTTCTTATTGCATCGTTTCTGATACAACCCCACACCACTACCAAATTTTACCGTTTTGTTGTGTATCATGCATTTGATTGTTTCTTTTTCTAACTGATCTTACATATTGTCTTGCATTAGAATGCAACTGTATTTTGCATTCATCACGAAAAAAAAAGTGATCGTTGTCACTTTCTAGCATCCCATGTTAGATGTTCTGTTAAGCACTTCAATCTTCAATTCCGATGTAATTTTAGTTAATGATGACCATTTCTTTTTTTTTTTTTCTGCTATACACCCATTCTAGTTGTTTTCTTCGTAATACTCTGCTTACCGTTTCATTTGAAACTTCACTGTTAAGATTGCTTTCACTTCTCACTTGTCTGACTTTTGGATTGCCTACCGAGAGTCCACAATCTTTCATCTATCTTGTTTAACTTTAACCGGTTTTCTTTGCACTTAAAAACACTTCCAGTAGTAGCAAACATCTTTTGCATGGTTTGAATAACTATTTCTGGACACTCCCAGCCACCTAGCTGAGTCATCTTCCCCTTCAAAGTTACGACCTTCATCTTTTTAGCTATGACTTTAGTGCAAAAAAAGCAAGCTAGTGTTCAACTCCAATAATTTACCAAGTGTTGAGATGTTGAGTGTTTCCGCGTGCGTGTATTGAAATAAGGACAAACACATACGTAGGGAAAATACTGGTATATCTGAAGAGGTATTTACAACAGAGAGATTAGTAGTCAAACGAACGCAGGTTAGTCAGTAACAATCAGAAAGAGTATAGAGTCCAACTGTATCTTCCGGTAGAGAGACGGAAGTGTGATGGTCACCTGATCTTGCCAGAACTCTATAGAACTGTCGTATTAGTAGTAGAGAGATCAGTCCATTCTGATGAGAAGGTAGGTGCGCCCCAACACCAAGACACCTTACACTCATGTTAATAAAAATGGAACAATTCCTACGTAGAAATGTTCATATTCTCATGACTTTATCATCTCAGATCTTTCATTGGTCTAATAGTTTTGCATGGCCTTATTTCAGCTTCAAGCTGCTCCAAGCCATGTATTCTCTGTTACACATCATCCACGAAAACGCAACAACTTTTCCCCAAATCCTTAAAGTTCTCACACGCTACTGACAAAAGCAAACTGCTGAACAATCTTAAATTCCTAATAAAATAATCATTTTATGTAGTTGGCCTCAAACTTTTGTACACTACACTAGTGTATATAAAGAAGAGAAAGAAAACACATTTGCGTGTATAAAGGAAAAATGATCTACTTAGCTATAGAGTGTGTGCTTATGTGTGTGTGTGTTTGTATGTGTTATACTTACCACGTAGTTTGTCTGTAATTAAGTAGTCAGTTTGTTGGGGGAAGAAATTTCCTCTCACTCTAGCAAAGACAAGACCTGATGTTCTCGCTACTATCGGAGAAAAAAGAGAAAGAAAGGGTTTATGTATCTTCATTTATAGTCCTGAATAGAACACCATCAAGTGAGCGTCCTGGCAAACAAGATTGGATAATCCCCACAAGCTCAAAAACGTCTAGTCTATGAATTCACAGTAACTTCCTACATTACAACTCTCTGTTTCCTTATTAATTCATGCTGGTTGACCATTTCCATGATGAGCCCAAAGTCTACTCCAGTCATCTTTTCATCCAATTTAGCTCTACAAAAGTTTCAAATTGAAATTATTATCAAAGATTAAATAACATTTTTTCTTTTCTTAATTGTTATATATGTTGCCGATTTGAATCAACCCACAACAAATAAAAATGCGAGAAAGGAATTTAAATATAAAAATATAATTTTTTTTACAACTAATCTTTCTCAGCGTGTATGAGAATTAAAGTTCCTTGTTTGTAGTTGTTTGTTTAGATGAAAAGTAATGTGATTTCTTCGCGTGTATGTGTGAAAAAAAAGAGAAAGTGAGGAGGAAAAAGTAAATGTTACGTAGCTTGGCGAGGAATAGTGTAAGTGTCACGTAACTTGGTGAGGTAGACGGGTGAATGAATAAGGGAATCTCTCTGAAACCGCGCCGACGTGAACTGCCAGCGTGTGTTGCCGTCCCTTCTACTTACTGTCTTTGCCCGTCTAAGGACTTTACTTAAATACTCTTCAAAGGATCACGAAGCATGTTTTTATTGTCTCAGTTATCTCCCTTTTACTCAACTCTCCAAGTTTTTTTGTTCATCACTGCAGTAGCCAAGTACATGTGGCCGAGTGGATAAAAGCGTTGGTTGGATCCAGTGAATTGATCCAAAGAGTTGTGAGTTTAATACCTGGTAAAAAGAAAAGAAAAAATAGAAAACTTGGACAGTTGAGTTAAAGGGAGATAACTGAGACACCCGGAAGGGGCATGGCACGTGGAACTAGAAGTGTTTATTTTAAATATCGAATACGGAAAATAAAATGATAGAAATATCGAAAAGACTTAAATATTGCTTTTTATGCGTTTACTTAAGGCGGGAAAATGTAGGTGGCATAACGGTCAGCAACATGCAAAAGTGTAATCGGTGAACAAAGTTCTAATTTCGCACTAATGCCCTTAGGAAAGGCACAAATATCTCTCTTTTGACTCCATTTACGGAAAAATAGCAGGGTATATTGGACTCTGTAGCATTGGAACTAAATCTGAATTCATAACGAGGAATGGAACCCATTCACCTTTCCACCTATGAGTGGAAATAGGACAAAGTAGTGAGTGCGTCTAGCAATCAATCTTCGAAAAACCTGTTTACAACAACAGGATCAGCGCGTAAGGTAAAGAAGCCAGGATCCAGGATTTTTTACAGTTAAATAAAAGACTGTTGTATGCCATAATGACAATCAATATCATTGTAAATCCAATCTGGACGTAGGAACGAATCTGGCAAAATGGATGTGGGTTCGCCTACATTTTTTTAAAGGAAACGTGCGATACTTTGCGCGTTATATTTCCCATGAATCCAAATTGAATTAGGCGATTTTTAATTCTGGTCACACCTATTTGTAAATCATATTTTGAATGCTATTATGTCATACGTCGACGGCAATCAATTTCCTGTTGTCCATCATGAATAAACCGATTCATTCTGATGTTAGTTTTCATCACTATGTAGAAATATGTTTTTTACAATGGTATTCACCCTGTACAAGGCACAAGAGCCACTCGAGATAGAGGGTTACAGAATAGAAGGTGCAGTTTATACAGATATATGGAGAAGATAACGGTTAACCGTAAAATTGAACAGGTTAAGATTGAAGTGATCAGGGAAGCATCCTCTTGGGAGTCGGTTCCACAGAGCAGCGGTTCGTAGGTGGAAGCTGCTCGGGTGAAATTTACATTTCACCAATGGGATATGAAGAGAATGACGGTAATTTGCGACAATGTGCGTGGCATGGCGTGTCTTAGCTATGAAGGTTACGGGTGGAGCTAAGGAATATAAACACTTTCCATGGAAATAGCGATAGAGTAGTGAGTGGCTTGTGATGTTTCGTCTGTCGCAAAGGGGTTAAAGGGTGGAAAATAATTCTACACCCACAAAAGATGCGTTGACACTTTTGGACTCGAGTGAGACTGGGCAGCTCCTGTCCATATATGACAGTAGTACACAGTTTAAACGCTAGTTGTGCTGTAGATCTTTATGCCATTGTAATCAACATTTTGCATGCATCCGCATTTAGAATCGATGTTCGAAAATACGGAGCACCTAGTGAGGATCGAACTCACTACTGTGTCGTAATTGATCTAGCAAGACAAACTTGCTAACCATTACACCACGTCGAAGTTCTCCATTCCAGTCAGAATAATAAACCATAACATGTGCTTTAATTTTATATACAAGAAGCGCCAAAAAGTTCTTTAGATCACGTTAGAGTATATTAGAGTATGGTCATAAAAAGAATAGTCTCGGATAAAAGGGAAATGCCACACCACGGCGTCGGCTGACCGAACAAAGATGAAGACATTAAAAACCCCTCCTATTAGAAAAAACATATTACAATTACGAATACACATCACTATCCGATGCCTGTTTAGACATACAAGAATCTTTGCAAACTTCCATAGATATAGAATTATCTTTTAATTCACGTGATACCTAACTGGCCAATGAAAACCGACCTAAACAAAATTGAAAAATACCAAAAATCGTTCTTTTTGCACTTATTTTCTCAATCTCTGACGAAGCTGTAATAAAAGTGAAGCATGTTAGATTGATATACGTTTCCTATTTGTTATTTATCATCATCCTGTCTGATTCCGATCCATATTTGATCTGAACTTGATCTTAGCTTATATATATATATATATATATATATATAAATGGTGGTACTCGCTTGGAAAAACCTTGGATAGTTCGACTTGCTGTAGAACAAATCGGTACCCAAGGTAAAATGAGGAATAAAAAAAAGGAAAGAACCAAGAACATTAAAATAAGGCGAAAATAATCGTCCAATGTTCAAGCCCCAAGAACAAAGAAAAAGACCTCCAGAACGAGTAAAAAGACAACTACGTAAAGTGCTCAATACATGAAACAGAGCAAAACCTAAGATGATCCTAAGGAGCCAGGTTTCAGGGCGATGACGATCCGTTTAGGTGAAACCTAGGTTTGCCTGCCTCCTAAGATTATCTTATATATATATATATATATATATATATATATATATATATATATATGTGTGTGTGTGTGTGTGTGTGTGTGTGTGTGTGTGACAAAGTGAAAAAGTTTACTTGTGACGCCTTTCATGCTTCAGGATTAAATTTGTTATGTTGTTGCAACTACACATGCGGCCGAACGAGGCTGTGCTGGAGATTTAATGAAAAATATATAACCGAATTCATTTAGTCTTTTTCTTTTCTTTTTTTCCATCACTTTTGTTGGTAGATATCCCACAATATCATAATAGAAGTTCTGTCAGGAATGGTAAAATGTTGTAAGAGCAAGGGCGCAAATTTACTGTGGATAACCTTGCGATCAAGGCACCCTCTAGACGTTTACGTCGGAGTGAATTGTTTTGTACTTTGATCAGAGTAGCATTTTTTATGTCATAATTGTGGTCAGATTGACGTATTGTTTTGTTAAATGTCTCTTTTGTGTTCAAGTAATCTGTTATTTAGATTCTTTGAGATTTCTATGTAGTTTTTGTGACAAGTAATTTCTTCCTTCGGGTTTAGCTTATTGTTTTGTTTAGTATTGGCTAAGTCTTTTATTGTTTTGGGTGAAGTAGTAAGAAATTTTATATTGAGTTTAGACAGATTTTTTAATTGTAGATGTGATATATATATATATATATATATATATATATATATATATGTGTGTGTGTGTGTGTGTGTGTGTGTGTGTGTGTGTGTGTGTGTGTGTGAGAGAGAGACAGAGAGAGAAACAGTGTGGGCGCGTGTGTCTGTGTGTGTCATGTTTGAGAACATATGGTAAACAAATTTAGTTGTGTGTCCCTAATAATGAATGAATCGTTTATGATGGCTTTGGCTAAATGTGTACCGGAAATGTTTCGTAACAAAGTCCTCTTTCTTCGTCGCCATCTTTGCTTGCGGCCGAATTCAAACGTAGGAGAATGAAATTAACCCATCCGTTCTTTTGCTTCCAAGTTCTTCTCTGTGTTTTCGTGATAACCAAATAAATAATTAGATTAAGTTTTGTTCGGCTAATTTTAGGTATAATAAATAAACTTTTCCGCAAAAAAATTGGTAACACGAAATAAAGTTATTTTCAAATGGAACTGATAAAAATGAACTTTAACCCCTTAGTGAGAGTTTTGGATTTACCAAATATATGGCAACGGCCATAGTAGTACCAGCCCGAGGTAGAGTGTTGCCTTTCTGTGCCGTGTCTGGGTCGCCACGCTACCAAATAGAATGTTAACAACAAAAAGAACCATTTCTTTTACTCATTCGTTTTATGAGTGGTGAGGACAGTGCAGAGAATTCGGGAAGAGTTGGATGATAAATCTAGTCAACATCATGGTGTTTGGAGGGATAGCGACGGCGAAGTTATGCTTCCATTAAAGAGCGTTGAAGGAAGGAGTGGGTTAATCAGACGTAAAATTAACAGAATAAATTAAAAAAGAAATTAAATTTTTTTTTATATTCAGGAAGCTTCTTAAAGGGACTTTAGATAAAATTAAAAACGTGGAACATCTATATAAGATATTAATAATACTAATTGGACGGCAATACATAGCAATATTTAAGCTGAATAAACAAAGTAAAGTAATTGCCCGTAGAAGGAGGACCATTATATACTAATAAATTATGGCTATAAGAAATGGTTATACTTAACTTAAAAAAACAAATTATATTTTAAGGTAAAAGATAAACTGTGTCGGCAATTTACATTTTACTCACTTCTTTGATTTAATAGAGCTTTTTTGCCAGCAAATTTGATTATTTGTAATTTTTCACGTAAACGTAAGAAATACGGTTCATTTAAAGATTTACAAGTTCTATTTTTTAAAAAATATTTTCCATTTCACCGTAAGGGTTTTATTAACGTCTCTTAAGTTCCAAAAATATTTAGAAAGAGACATCCTATTTCTGTACACGTTATTGGAGAAATATAATACATACCACCTAGTTTTAAAGGAATTCTTGATACTCCCGATATAAATTTTTTTAATTGTTGAATTTTCTATAGTAGAAATAGTGCTTAAGTAAACAAGAGAGTGTGTTTGGCATCTGTTTTGGAATGGACATTCATTAGAATTTCTAAATTACATCTGAAGGTATTATCCACTTTTGTTTATTGCTTTGGAATGGCAATAATTACTCAAGTTTTTCTATTGATTTAAAGTTTTATTATTATGTTTTTTAATAATTTTTTCAAGATTATCGGTACAGCTATACCTTAGTTTTAGTGTATTTCTATTAAAAATTTTACTAAATGGATTATTTCTGGAGAAGTGCTTCGCAATTAAATGGAGAAATTTCTGCCCTAACTTAGTATGAACCAATTGGTTAAATAGGGGTGGGTGTACCAAATGAATTTTCTGTTTCTGTTTTTATTCCTACTATCACTGTTACGTTTTATATATTTTATATATGTCAGGGCACTTATAGCTACTATTTTTTAATTTTTAAGGCAGTGTTATTAAATTTATTATGCTTCCTGAATATAAAAAAAATAATTTTTCTTTTAACTTTACGTCTGATTAACCCACCCCTCTCTTCAACGTCCTTTTAAAAAAATTGAGCATATCATATTTGCCTACAGTTACGATACATTTGTCGCTGACATATTTTCCGAAATCATCAATGATAACCTATGTTTCAGTGTAGCGTGACATGAAAAAAATAACTTACCCACCCCACCCTCTGAGCTTACTTTTCTATTTAGCGTAGATCTGACATTTAATTGGTCAATCAAGACATACCCACAAGTCTATTTTTAATATGTCCCCCTCTTTTAACTTGAAAAAGAGGCAACAATGCGTTTTTAAATTTTCTTTAAAAATCATTTTAATCACCAGTTACTTACCATCGCCTGAAGTAGTACAATAACAGTATTCAAACATGAAAAGCCTTTGAGTAGCGATTTGAAAATGTTTTTATGATCTCTTATAGTAAAAATAATAATAATAATAATAATAATAATAATAATATATATATATATATATATATATATATATATATATATATATGTATTATTTACATTTTTACATTGTTCGGATTGTTATCCTCAACTTTATTGTCATATTCATGACGTTTTGGCCGTTGTATACTCCGGCCTACTTCAGGTGATTGGAATTTCGAACTTAACCCTTTATTTCATCTACCGGGGTAGATTGTTCTAATTCCAAGTGTCATGCCTCTTCCAAATGTCTCAGTTATCTCCCTTTAACTCAACTCGCCTAGTTTTTGTTCCTCACTAGAGTAACCCGGTATTGAACTCTCAACTCATTGAGGCAAGTCACTGGATCCAAACAATGCTTTTATCCACTAGGCCATGTGTCAATCACCTGAAGAAGGCTGGATCGTACAACGACCAAAATGTCGTGAATATGGCAATAAAGATGAAGATAACAAGCCGAACAATGTAAATAACGTAAATAATTACAATACCTCATATCAGAAATATATATATATATATATATATATATATATATATATATATATATATGTGAAAATATATAGAAAATAGGAAGTAACTGGTTAGGTAAATAATCCAAAGTTCCTTAGTATTTTAGTTATTTTTTTAAAAAATAGTGCTCGGTACAAAAGTAGAACATAAATACAATTATTTATTTAAAAATATGATTCCAACTCGCGACATAAGAGGTCTCATGTTTCAAAACAAGAGCCGAAAAATTCAATATAATTATTTGAATTAAAGTTTCGTTAAAAACGATTGACAAGGTACTGAGGTTAGATGTTGTTGTTTGTCGTAAAAAAGTCTTTTATTGAATATTGTAGTGCTACTTTCCTTGTTGCCGACCGGGTCATGTAATTTAATAATTGTATTTGGGTAACATCCCTTTTTATACAAGTTTTTTTTTTTTTTTTTTTAATATAGAATTAATACAAGTATAAAATTTGTCACTTAGCTGATTTATGTTACCTTCAGCATGCCGACTCTCGAGTTTCGTTGACGAGACCTACACATACACACACAGACAGAGAGATAGATAGATAAAAATAGATAGATAGAGAGAGAGAGAGAGAGAGAGAGAGAGAGAGAGAGAATGAGGTGGTGTACTGAGACAAAAGAAAAACTTATTGGCTGGATATCAAGAGATAATGAATGAAATATAGAAAGTAACGTAAAGATGAATGAGTACAAAATCGTGATATGTTCAAATTCTTTACAGAGAGGCGGAATAAAAAGAAAAAAGAAAATAAAAGAGAAGATGCAGTGAAAAATATCTGTGCATTCCTTATTTCATTTAGCATTTTCGCAAACCCATATTTGTCTGTCATTTACATAAAAACATGGACAAGCAACGAACATTTGAAGGGATAAAGGAGGGAATGAGAAGATACAGGCAAAGCGTAAAATAAAAGCAGATACATGAAATAATAGGTATTTTTTTTAATTTTAATTTTTTATAATAGCATTCTTTTGTACATAAGTTTTTCACACTATTCGGATCTAGTAGCTTTCATTGGAGGTCAAGTGACTACCAGTTTCCTCAGTATTCTAGAACTCTTCGGAATATTCTAATTGACTTTAGTAAATGTACTTCTCTGGATGACTTCGATTTTTTCTCGGATTTTCAGTTTTTCTTATCTTTTTGCAAAACTCTTACAGGACTATTTCAAGCGCGATGGGTACTAGCATCTTTATGTTCGATAATTTTCCAGATTTTTCTCAATGTTCAGGTATTCTTTTTAATTTTTCACTATCTTTTGATTTCCCTGTTGGTGAATAGCTTTTGATTTCACTCTTAGTGAATATCTCTTGATTTCACTCTTAGTGAATATCTACGATTTTAATGCACCGTCAATAGAAAGTGATTTTTATGGAGGTAAGTTGCTAATCTGATACACAAGATGGACTGCCTGACATCGCTAAAGGGTATCTAAATGCCGTGTCTGGAGGAGAAGCAGATTATTGCTTTTCCTGAGAGCATTAGTGTGAAGTAAACGCATACTAACTACTTTAGCTTAGTTTGAACTCCGTTCGTCTATTCCATTATTCGTGCCTGTAACCGTTGTCAGCGAAGTTTTTTTATAACATATAATATTAGCTGTAGTCTTCAGATCAAATCATAACAATTATTTTCGATATTTGATGTTGACTTTCTGTAGCAAAAATATAAATTGGCACAAAGCCTAACAGATGTCTTTATTTAGTAATAACGACATGCGGTTATGAGAATCTTTTAAACGTAAGTGTCCTGGGTATGACGATAAACTACATCCACGTCCTGGGTAAGACCGTAAACTACATGCAACACCAAGGCCTCTGTTCGGGAGGTTTTGAGGAGCGTGGAACCACATCTTAATTGCTGGTGTTCTCAGGTCCACCCTAACCCGGGGTGGTAGCACCTGTTAGGGTCCCAGCTATGGGCAAATAGTTATGAGGTCAAAACACCATGAAAGTGTAAAAATAGGTTTTAATACCAGAAATACTTTGTAAAAAATTATTATCAACAATACATTTTTGAAAAACAAAAATTACCAGTAATACATTTTTGTAAAAAAAAAAAATATTACCAGCTATACATTTTTTGAAAAAATATTACCAGCAAAGGAAAAATATTATCAGAAATAGATTTTTTGAAGGAAAAGATGTTATCAGAAATTTTTCTGAAAAAAAAAAAATATTAACAATAATGAAAATTTTGTCGGCATTAAATAACCCATTGAGGTTGATATGCCATAAAACAAACCAAACCAAACTTTTAAAAGTAAGGAGTGCGTGTTCAAACTCATTTGAAAAGAGAGTCTGATGATCCATACACGCTGAAAAGCGAGCTTGTACCAATTCTTGGTGGAATATATTTTACAGTGGCAAAGAACTTTCCTCATCGCCTCTATTCATTTAATATAAAGTAAAATAAATGTAATTAGAAAATAACATTTAAAAAATATATATATATTTCAATATTAGTAAAATTCTTCGAAAATTGTGCGAAAATGTATCTATAGATAAATGCATCAATAAATCCATACCCTTCTTCTTCCGTTATTTGCCGTTTCCCTATCAGGACGTAGGCGATCATGACTCTCCACTTTTCCCTATCCCTTCTAGCTCTCAATAAGTTTTGTCCCTTTGCTATTTCTCCCAAACCTTGTTTTGTCACCCACTTGCTGAAGAACGTTGCGTTCCCTTGTCTCTCTTTCCCTCTATTCATCATGTGAGTGTCAGACTCTCCAAACCCTCCTTTCTCATTACGCGTCCCAGAAATTTCAGCTGTCTCTTCCTGATATTAAGTATAAGCTTCCTCCTTGTTTGCATCCTCTCCAAAACCTCATCGTTGCTTACATGTACGGCTCATGGTATCTTTAGCTCCCTTCTGTAGAAATATATCTCTGTTGCCTCGAGTCTCTTTTTCATCTTTGAGGATGCCGGCCAACATTCGTTGCCGTAATGATGACAAAAAACTTTTCCAATAATTGCTTTTTTTTATTTTATATACTCTCCTTATTTGTCAACGCCTTAATCACATAGATCGAACATTATACAGTGAACATTTCAGATCAAAATTGAGCTAACTGTGTTAGGCTAACAGATAAACGAAACAAAACAATAATAATCAAATAAGATGAAAAAAATGATTGTGTGTAGTTCAGAAATCAAGCATTATTTCCCTTCTGCTCATTCGTAGAACGGAGCCGTTGTTGCTCCACCTCTTTTCAGTTTTCATGACAGACAAAATCAGCGAATGACTGACGTCTTTGAGAAACGACCGTTAGTCAGCGTTCTTTATTTCCCGCCCAATTACTATCGACTCCAGATCTCGCTATTTTGGCGTTAGGATGTCAAGTTCATGCTCCCTTCCTGCCTTCTATCTTTCCGTTTACTCGTTACATGCCTTGCCTTACCTACCACAACCTTGGAACGTGACCGTGAAAACCGTGTTGCCATCTCTTCCACAAGAACTGATGCGGATGACCGAGGGTGGGTATTATTAAAAGTAGACCAAAAGAAGTACACATCCCACACATAATTAAATGTCGCCTAAAGTTCGAGGCGAAGGATGCTGGGAAAGAAGACCTAATGTTTCTCAGTGCCCCGCCAAAAATAAAATAAATGAAACTTACAAAGCATAAAAATACAAGTCAGCTTGACTTTATTTATAGTAGTATTTCAGAGAAGTAATGACGATTATTTACAGATGCCATATATACAGATTAACTTGACACTCAACGGTCGGTGTTTGTTAGAAAAAGTTGTGCCACTACTCCAGACTGTGTAATGTATTTTTTAAAAAACTTGTATTTAACGCAATTTAATTAAAACAAAAAAAAAAATTAATATAAATAGCTGATTGTTTTCATAAGCTATTTTAATTGTCGCAGGTTGTTTTCTTAGCCTCGAGTCCAATTCTTGGTTTTCATCCTATTGCGAAAACGCCCAATCAAACTTTGGTCGTATTTACTGTTCGCTATGTGGCATTAGAGGTGGCGGGTGGAAAATCGGCTTGCCGTAAAGTTTACAGCGTAAAGTACCCGTCGCCAGGGTAAAGGAAAGAAAGAATGTATTTGAAAATATTAAGCAATGTATTATTAAGTAGTATCCCAGAATCCACACTGTCCACGTTTTCCATTCACAACGTTATCTATCTATCTATCTATCTATCTATCTATCTATCTATCTATCTATCTATCTATGTCTTTTGTTACCTGATTCTGTATTAGTCTGCGCATATCTATCTATCTATCTATCTATCTATCTATCTATCTATCTATCTATCTATCTTAAACTATTATTTAATTGTATGTTTAACTTCGTGTTAAGTGAAAAGAATCAACAAATAGAGAATGCCTTAATGAAGTGGTAAAGAGCTGCAAAAGAGAGGAAATTGTGGATAGCCATGATCGCCTACGCCCTGAAAGTACGCAGCACATGGAAGAACACAGCGGATTTTCTATGGAAAACTTTGGGGGAGGAAAATAAAATCTAGTACTAATATAGTCTGTAATAATATTTAAGATTTATTAATAAAAATAAATAGCTTTTTAAAACTTAAAAGATTTAAGGGGCATGTTAAAAAGCTGCACAAAAAGATGAGAAACACGCGCATGCACAAACATACACACACACACGCGCGCGCGTGTGCACATACACGCGCGCGCACACACATGAACATTATAACCGGCTATTCGTTTCGAGCAAAAGGTGACTATACAATCCCTGTTGCAGACTCTGGCTCACGCACATTTGAATTTGTTCAACACACACACAGCCCAACTATATTTTATATTGCAACTAAACTCAGCGAATATTTGTTACCGTTTCTGGAAGATATTGTATAGTCTGCCACAATCAGCATTTTGAACAAGGTCAGTCCTCAAACCCTCGGTTACGATGGCTTGTGACTTCGTGTTAGCACAGCTATCGACAGCATCTGAACAATATATATATATATATATATATATATATATATATATATATATATATAACTAACACCGGACGTCAGCATCAACATTGACGGGCAGCCGGCAGAAGACGTCGATGAATTTCCATACCTTGACAGCATCATCTCGAATAATGTCACCTGCGCGAGATACCTCGACAACAGGATCAAAGCGGCTCATACTGTATACGGAACGCTTTCATAATGGGTGCTTCATCAATCACAGTCTCGCAATAAAAACCAAAATCATGGTCTCCCGGGCCGTGATCCTCTCTACCGTTCTGTACGCTTGCGAGGCGCATTAATATGCCTGCGCATTCATACTCCTCCAAAGGTTTGTATGCCAATGCTGTCATGTGAGAGTGGCTAACTGAGAATAGCATCCTGCGGTAACTTGTTCTTCTAAGAAAGAGCTGTCAACCTAGCCCAAGCTAAGGTAGACAATATATATAAGTGGCCCCGTTTGTAACTGCCGTTGGTAGAGATGTTTGCCCAAACATTATAATAAGGACAACGAGAGAGAATACGAAAGAACATAAATCAAGGTTTTATTTTCTAGAAAGAGAAAATGTTAACAAACAATAGAAATGCATTATATGCCTTCTCTCCGACCCTGAAATGTAAAACTTGCGGATGTTACAAAAGGAGTCTTTATTCACAAGTCCGGCCAGTAATATTTTAAGATACTGTCTTTACCCACACATCAGGAAAACATGTTATCTTTACCGAGTCTACCGACAAAACTATCCTCTGGTGCTTACTAATTGCGCAACAGGAAGGAAAGTTGTTCGACTTGATGCATTCATGCTGTGTACAGGTTATAAATCAGAGGCGTGTAAAATCTTCCATTGCCTCTGAGCTGACAGAGGTAATATTTTAACAAGTTTTCCTACTTATATTTTAATAATTTCACTACAAGTAAGGCAATAAAGCCACTAATATGCAATGGTGGTTACTGAGTGTTAGAGAAAATGAGAAAACACTGTTAAAGGAGAGAGCGAGAGTAATTAAAAGAACAAGAATTAAGAAGAGAGTAGATACGATTGACATTGCATTTATATTTTTAAATAGCAAAGTTGACTGGGAAGCAAGAAGCCAGAAAAGAGATCCACAAGCGAGAAGTGCGATAGAAGAAACTGTTAGTATAGAATTTATGGTTGCATCTAACCATTTCAACCGTAAAATGATGAGACTTAGCAGCCAGTCTAGTACTGCGCTTAAATTCATAAAGTCTAGGTACCATAGAGGAAAGTTCGTCAGAACAATTACCATGAAGTATTTATAGAAAGGTCACAGGGAAGCTACATTACGCCAGTGGAAAGTGACTGAAGCCGAGAAACTAGGTCAGGACCAATAACATTGCAGATTCTTTCGATTTCATCAAGCTGTAAATATATTGCAGGAGAATCAGCTATGCGAGTAATATTCACGGATGTATGATGGATCTATAAATGTGTAAGATAGATTCTGACAAGGAAAATTCTCTGGCACGACACAGGGAACCAACTTTCCTAGCAGCAGACCTAGAAATTAATTCAATATAATCTTACCATGTCATGTCAGCGGAAAATGTTAGTCTTTTGTGATTTCAACGAACACTCGTTGCCATTTTTGTGATGCCAACGAATACTCGTTGTCACTTTCGTAATGTTCGCTGTATTAGAGACTTTGTAATCACAAATACAACTATAGTAACGCCGTTGAACAATACTGATGTTAGACGCCTTCGAATAGCATTCGCGCTAATAGTACTGGCTCGATTAACACTCGCTCGAACAGTAATCCGTATAGTGATCAGTATAGAGAAATAGTATAGTGAATAGAGTAGAGAATAGCGGTCCGTATAGTAATAAAGGATAGAGTAGAAATAACGATCCGTATAGTAATAGAGGATAGACTAGGAATGGTGATCGTTAGTTGTCAGCTACTTCCTACATATATGCGTTTCCACTATGGTCACGTGGTCTACTTAATTCAAAATTGGGATCGCCTGTGCTTGCTAACTGGTGATCTATGTTCAAACTCAAGTGTCGGCAACGACACTTTATTCCAATATAGCATAGTCCGAAGAGGTGCAATGAATCACTTCACCAGAAAGACAAAACTTTGTCTTTCACTGACTGCTATCACTTTAAGCTTAATTGAACAGAAATTATTTTCATGATTCGCAACCTGTTGTGTATGATACACCTAATTTACATAAGCGGACTACCGACCATATAAATATGGGTTGGTACCGGAAGACGGGGTAGATAGTAGAGATTAAGAAATTGAATCCAGAGACTCTGCCCGACTGCGATTTAGTCAACCCATTATGCAGGAACAGTCTTCCCAAGAATATACCAAACTAACTGTAAATATTGTGTACCTATTCTTTGTTTCAATACATTTTGTTAACGTACATTTTGTGTTGTATTATTCCATGCTTATTTAAGCTTCAACACGACCTTAAAACTCTTGGTGTAAATTAAGTATAAATGTTCTTTGTTGGCGGGGAGCTTCAATAAATTGTCCCATCCTATATTCTTTCGTCTCGCTCTAGGTTAACTAAATAAAAACTGGGACTGGCTTAAAAAGAAAAAAAAATCTGTGACAATCCAGCCGCAAAATCATTGTCTGGATGGGTAATTATTTAGCCTCAGTGGGTTTTGCACACCCGTTAAATTGAGCGGCATTTCACTAGAGGCGAAGAAAGCAAGCGCTTTTGAAGGCTGAAAAATTTAAAAAAAAATGTATTTTAATAAGAAAAAAGTAAATATAAGATAAATAAATTAAACTAATCAACTAAAGTAAATATTTAACATCAAAATAAGAATGAGTAGGTGTTGGATGCTGTGAAGTAAACCTATTCGCTCTACTACATCACAATTTTCATAAGGTAGTCTTCATATGAAATACAAATTTTATTGTAACCTAATTATGTACAATGATGGATCGTATGCAATATAGGTGAACAATTTAACTAGAAAAATTCAAAATTAATACATTGTATCTAAAAATACAAATTAGAGACATGTCATAATAGATCATTCAATCTATATCTATAATTCTCAATATGTATGTGTGTGTGATCGAATGTTGTTTATGCATTTGCACAGTTTTCATCCAATTTCGATGAAATTTTTTTGTTTGATAGATAATTCTTCAGTGCCGGTTTTGAGTCCAAATTGTTAGCGACAATGGCTCTCCACTACTTCCTGTCCATTATAACTCTCAGCAACGTTTTACTATTTACTGTCTGTTATTGGATATATATATTTCATAAAAACTTTAATAAAAATAAATAGTTTAAATTATTACAATAATATTTATTATTATACAGTTCCCTTTTCAGGGCCACCCTCCATTCAAACTGTTACCCCCCATTTGGGGATGTGCCTCAGTTGTACCCAAATGTTGTTACTAATATTGATTTTCGGGTGGGCTGACTTTAAACTTAAACTGCTCCAAATGAACGGCAAAAATTCCCTATAATGAAAAACCCGGTCAAAGACAGGTTAAACTGACAGTCTTAAATAAATCAACAATGTTTTGCGGCAATTCAACTTGAGATTTTTCTTGTTAAAACGTTGGAGAATTATTCACATTTTCAACATTATTGGTAAAGAAATAATGAATTTCGTAGAGTTAATTTTTCAAGACTTAGCATGCGCAAAACAAATTACAGGATTTGAACGAAAAAGAAATCACCCCAGAATGATGTCAAAATACGTGAAAACTTTTCATCCTTTAATAGTCTATTGGGCATAGTTTAATTTATAACGTATATAAATGTGGATAGAAAAAGGCAAATGTTCATGAGATAGCGAGGGTCACAAAGCACTGACTGGGGCCCACAATTAGACCTTGCTCCCAACCTCCTCCGGTCTCGGTTTGTTCGGAGTGAGTATTCAGCGGCTCCCCTTAAAATAATAAATTATAATACGTATTGTATTCTTTACTTTGGTATATTCCAACACCACTTTGGGATATCCAACACCAGCGAGATTTTGTTAAAAAGTTTAAACAATAAATTATTAACACAAATATCTTTCTATAATTTTCTATAACAGAATCAAAGGTAGTGATGTGGTTAGATAAAAATATAGGTAAAAAGAAAATAAGGTAAAAAGCGATAAGCTAATTTTTTGCTTTTCTCTATAGTACCTAGACTTTATGAATTTAAGCGCAGTACTAGATTGGCAGTTAGATCTCATCATTTTACAGTTGAAATGGCTACATGTAACCGTAAGTTCTATGCTAACAGTTTCTTCTCTTACATTTCTCACTTGTATAAACCTCTTCCGGCGTCTTGCTTAGCAGTCAACTTTGATCTTCAAAAATCTAATTGCAATGTTAATCATTATTTTCTGTCTTCTTAATTCTCGTTCTTTTATTGTCCTCTCTCCTTAATAATGTTTTCTTTTTTCCTATTCAGTAACACCTTGCATCTTAGTGGCTTTATTGCCTTGCTTGAGGCGAAATGATAAAAAACAATTTATTTATTTTTGAATTTATAGCACTCCCGAAATTCTTTTCAATACATTTGTTAGCGGTATTAAATGCTATTGTCTGGATCGTTCTAATTCTTCCTCGGACTTTAATTTCTTTTTTAGAGATTGTTTCAAACACACCAGGCATTTTTTTTTATACCTTTCCACTTTTTTTTTTGTATTTTATTCTCTTTTGTAATCAGTGATTAAATCTGTTTTTCTTACCTGAGTTGAGTGATTCGTTCGATAAAGTCTGATAGTTTCCATTTTTTTACAGCTTGTAATTTATAAATATATGTAGTTCGACTTCAGTCATTTGCATGATTTCTAGGGGATTGCTGTTCCTGCTCAGTCATGTTCTTTGTGCTCTTGAAATTCATTTTCTTTCTTTATAATTAATTTTAATTTCTATTTTTATAGAGTTCAATTTTTATTAAAATATTGTAGATAAAACTTTTTTTAAGCAGGGAAAATTGCATGCTGTAAAAAAGTCTCAAGTTGCGTTTTTTTACCGACTCAATAAATCATTTGTGCTGAAAAAAGAAAGAAAGAAAAACGTTTCAGGTCATTTCGACTTGTACTTTTAATGTCGGATATAAATAGACAACGCCGCCGTCGACGACGTCATCGTCGGATGATACGCTTTCCAGTTGAATTTTCAACTTTCTCCGCCAGTTTTCCTGGTTGTTTCAAAATAAGAAAAATTGCGTACAGAAGTTAAAAATTAAAAACAAAAAACAAAACAACAACTAAATATAAAGAAAAATATATAATATTAACATTGTACCATTATAATTAGACCGCACGCACTGGTGCCTTTCTATTGTGACCTTATGCCAGACTAATCTAAGACCAACGCAATCTAAATCTTTTTTTCTTATATCAGGGTTCTCCTTTCTTTCTTCCTTTTTGAATTCTTTCTTTCTTTCTTTAATAATTCTTTCTTTCTTTCTTTCTTTCTTTCTTTCTTTCTATTTTTTATTTATTCATTCATTACTCTATAATTCGTATTTCTTTTTCCTTTTCATTGTTTCTTCTATAATTCTTCATTGTTTACTTTCTTCCGTAATTATTTTTCCTTCTTCCTTCCTTTCTTTGAATTTCAAAAGACAAGCAGACGACATTTACCAATTTCAAGCTGAACGTATTAATTAATATTCTCCAATCAAAGTAATATATATATATATATATATATATATATATATATATATGCAGTTGAATGACACTTATGTTACTATAATAACTTACGTATATAAATCCATATGTTGTCCACTTCTAAGAATAAGTTCCTCATTTTCGTATCAACAGCTGCAACTCATTTTTTGAGACTTCTGGGGCAACTTGAGGCTGTCAAGAGGAAGATTGGAGATTAATTCTACACATAAATTGGCCTCCACCCCACAGCAGTGCCATACTAAAGGGCATGCAGCCGGCAGATGGGGATATTTCAAGCATTTGAACAGTCAATACGAGAACGCTATCGCAGTTTTTGATAAAAACATTTTACTCCTTGAAAAATGAGATATGTCAAGTTGTATGAAATAAACGACATGAATCACTATACACACACGCACGCACGCGCACGCGCACTCACACAGACAAATAGACATACACATACTATTTCGGAAAGTAATATCGTATACATTTCAGACAGAAGATAAAAAAAACAAAAAACAACAAAAAAAAAACAAAACAAACTCCGGCCTATTTGTTTATGTGGATGGTATAATGTTTATAGATGTGGAATCAGAATGCAAAGTTCACATTCTGATTGAAAAAAAAAAAAAAAAAAAAAGGCTTGAAATCATCTTTCTCCAGTTCTGTGTACAAATAATAGGACAGACTGGTTGCCCTTTGTCCTCGCTAAGCTAACTTGCTGTAGGCACGTCCATTAATGCCACGGCTGCGGTATACCAACGATCCTCATGTGTTTCGAGATACGGAATTACGCATGTTGAATTTCTATTAACTCCATGTCAATATTAATTACAGCAGACAAACAGATTGGAGAGGTATTTTATTATTATTTTATATTATCATTATTATTCATTCAACGACGATAAGATTCTGGAGTTTTTCATGAAAAGCACATTCCCCATTTCTGGATGTCTTGGCATTAAAACAATGTTCCGTGAATAAACCAAAATAGAATCTAGATGTGGCAGAGAGCAATCGAAACCCTTGAAATAATAATTCTAGTAATATAGAATTTTGTTTATCGATAAGAAAAATAATTTGTGGTGAAGTTCGTGCCCAGAGAATCTGTGCTTCGTCAGAATTATTAATATAAAATGTATAAACAATATGAATTATGGAATACCATTTGAGAAGAAGAGACTGTTCATTTAATCATAAGTGGGGAGAGGTTAGTAATCGGGTTATATTCTTAGTTTACCAACATTTGTCGCTACGACCGCGTATATTTAACCGCGTGTTTGTGCGAAATCAAACAGTCAGAGTCGAAGTCGACCAGAGAGAGATAGAGAGAGAGAGAGGGGGGGCAATGAGAGTGAAAGCCTTCACTTGCTGCTGTAATAAGGGAGGAAGTGAACTCAATTTATCTGCAATATTGGCGCAATACTGCCAGTGAACCCCCTTATATCCTGATAGTGAAATAATTACGGCAACTACTAAGAACAAAAAGGGTGAACCCGAAAACTACTTCTCTCCTTTCAGAATTATTTGCAATATTTGTTTTTGTTTTTCTGGGCTTTATTTCGTACACACTACTTTCTTGTAAAAGAAGCATTATTCTTATGTACCAATTTCTTCATAATATACATATATATATAACTTTTTCTTTGGACTCGACTTGTACCTATTTGATTTTTCTGTTTGGCCGATTCTCGTCCCTTCGAACTTGCAAGTAGATTAGCTGAATCTTCCAGGATCTACGATTTGTTAATTGCTCTCCAGGATAAAAAAAATTACAACGTAGTTGGAAAGTGGAATCGAATCGACGTTGTGAACCGGAGACTTTGATTGAAATTATAATACTGCACCAGGACAGGACCAAAAGCATCAATCCAGTGGGGGCAGGATAGGTGTTACAAAAACGTGAAGATGAGATAAAACTTTGACACATCAGCACTTAATTTTTCCCGGAGTATGTTTTGATAGATGAGGCATGGAATTGTCATGTTGGAGGTTAATAACGTTACTGTTTGCTAAAGCTGGGCACACAGGAGATGTTAATAGTAAAATTTTATTCAAGATCCAGTAACTTATAGTGGACCATTCCACTAGATGCGGAAGTTTCCATTTGACATGAGTTAATAGTTACTACTTTATGAGGTTGTTGTGTTTATCCCCTCATCTCCTGAAAGGGAAAGGATTTAATCCCGTGTCAGCAAATGATTGAATGTTACTGTCGATTCTCTGGTAAGATGTCTTGGATAATCTGAACTAGCTAAGATTTCTTCACAATTTGGTTCATATATATATATATATTTGGTTCAGTTTGGTTCATATATATATATATATGTGTATATATATATATATATATATAATTGTGTATTTGGGTAACAATCCTTTTATACAAGTTTCATTAAAAACGAATGACAAGGTACTACGGTTAAGTTTTTTATTTAATTTTTCTTGTGTTCTTATAATTTTCTTCTTTTCTGGACATAAATTCTGTAGAAATTGTCTTAATATTGTGTATGCCTGAAAGCTTTCCTTGATAATCGCTAAAAGTATAGCTGAAATCTCTCGAACATAGGGACATTCTGATAATTTCTACATGAATATATATATATATATATATATATATATATATATATATATATATATATATATATATATTCATGTAGAAATTATCAGAATGTCCTGAATCGAATTTTTGCCAATAGTTAAGCACAATACATAATGTTCTGATATATATATATATATATATATATATATATATATATATATATGTGTGTGTGTGTGTGTGTGTGTGTAGAAATTGTATATATAGAAATTGAATATATATATATATTCTTATATATATACAATTTCTACATATATATATATATATATATATATATATATATATATATATATATATATATCAGAACATTATGTATTATGCTTAACTATTGGCAAAATTCGATTCATGCCTTTCCCATGGACATTAAAACAGAATAAACACAGATTATCATATCTAAAAGTTGAACTTGGTTGGTTGATCTATCTATCTATCTATCTTGTTTCTGCAAACACCGTTATAAAAATGTTCAATGGATTTCATTCATGTTTTCTCGATTTCAATTTTGTTTATATTGATATACAGTACTGATGAAGAGCATTTTCCTAAAACGTTGCTTTTGAGCGCAAACAAGGTAAAATCGTTTACATCTGAACTTACTATGAGATGTTGGCTATACGTTTGATAATTAGAGCAGCAATTATTTTTTTAAAGGAAGCAACTATTTTGTATGCATATATTATTGGGTGCAACATTAAATTAATGTTTATTTATTTATGACATACTAAAATTATACATCCTGGTGCATCAAATTCCCGCCTTTCAGCAATCGACGAAACTGCAGAAATAACCAGATTCGTGATATTTGGGATTGGTTCAATAAATGGCGTCACATTTTTGCTATGTTTGTTAATCAGTTTATAATTACTGTCTGCAGCTGCATATGTTTGAAGTGCTAATTATTTATTGTTTGTTTAACCCAAATAATATAATAAAAAAGACGTTTTAGAATATTTTATATCAGGAAAAAACTATTTCCTACAACTTTCATATTCATCTTTCTGGCTTTTATTGCAACACTTCATCCGATGTATTCTTCAAACTTCATTGGGTGTGTATATTGCAAGCTGTAACCATTAGAAATCGCGTCTTTTTTACTTAGCGTAATTAGTCATGTATAATACACACACCTAATTACAAAAACTTTTTAAAAAATTTGTTGTGTATACATATATAATACAGCTATAATAATACAGATATAATATAGCATTTTAAAGAAAAGCACATTTCATTGTCTTGTGGCTATTTTCATGGAGGAGTGAACATCATTATTACGTTGACACGCGGCTTATCTTCTGTTATGTAGCATATCCTTTTAGGACGTAGGTGATCATGGCTCTCTACAACTTCCTGTCTCCTGTAGCTCGTAGCAACGTTTGACTATTTGACTATTTACCATCACTAACATTTCTTATTCGTTTTTTAAAGATCGTTTGGGATTTGTATTGAATTTTTCAATGTTGATTTTTAGCTCTAAGAGTTGAAACAAACATCTTTTTACTTACTAACTTTCAGAAAAGTTAATGATTATGCCAATAAGGAAGCTTAACCAACTTTACAAATAGAATATTCCCGAAACTTTTATTGTGACCCTAAGGAGGAAGCCAAAGAATTGCTTATGGCTATCTTAGACGACAAGCGCCATCTTGAAGGCAAAAGGAGAATTGCGTTGGTATTAAGGAACGCTGCTAACAGTGGACTAATGGATAGCGGCTCGGATTGACAAATCGGAGAGCCGAGTTCGAATTCCAGTCGAATCAATATCATACACTTCCGTGCTAATACCTTCTTTTTTTTTTTTTTAAAGCATTACGCCCCGAGCAAGGCGGGAAGCCACTAGGATGCAGGGGGGTTGCAGAAGATTTGGAGCGAGAGCAGATAGGAGTGATAGAAGAAAGAATGAGGAGAAGGATAGTGGATATATCAAGATAACTGGATCTATATGGTGATTAATAGAGAGTAGTTTAGTTTTTGAGGCGTTAAAGTTGACCATCCAATTCTTGCCCCAATTAACAACCGATTGGAGGTCCATTTCAATACGAGCGGCCAGGTTAGTTCTGTCAGCGACACTAGATTTGTTTGTGAGGCAGGAGTAAATTAAAGGTATGAATCCTCTTCTTCTTCAAGCTATGGGTAAATAGCAAGACAGACCGTGTTGCTTTGGGTGGCAACTGGTCTACCACAGAAAGAAATGGCAACCTACTGCGGGAAAAATCTGCCTAAGTCTAAGATACATGATTGTCTAAAGGTGATCATGTATCTTTCTATGATCGCCTTTAGACAATCATGTATCTTTCGATACCTGATCGCCTAAGCGTGTATCCCGCATGGCACATAACTGACTAAACTGATTCAGTCTTTAAATAACTAACAGTTAATTGATAGTCTTCAAGTATATACAAATAATCTAAAATCAGGTCATAAAGCGCGTAAAGTGGGACTGAGGTGCCGAGTTCAAGTTCCAGTTGAAGCCGTTTCGCACAAATAGCTTTGGGAAGGTATGAATACATCTCTTCTCTCTCAACCCAGCTAGTGGTTAATAGCAGGGCAAACTGGACTCTCTAGCCTTGGTTGGCAAACAGTTTAGGAGAAGTCTAACTGAATAAAAAACAAAAAAAAACAAAAGCAAAACAAGACGGTTAGGCGTGGCTCTAACAACTCCAAGAAACCTACCGAAACCACAGCAGACACGCAGTTAACCCAGATTATTTTGAAAGTATCCCTTGAAAGTCTTAAGCAGGTCATTTCGATGACAGGGTTAATCAATAATAAGGCTAACTGGAGTAGATTGTATTATTGCAAAGCTAGAGTTATTGTAAAATTACTCCTCTTATGGTGTCTTAAGTCATACCATATATACTCGTGTATAAGTCTACTTTATGTATAGTACGATCCCTGATTTTTTTGTGTGAAAACCTAATTTTTTCATATAGCGCGCGTAGAATGTGACCTCTGAATAATACTAGTAGACCTACCATAGTCAAATATTGCAGTACTGAGTATCACGCTGGACATATAACAAATATATGGTTTTCTTTTTTGTACAAAGCTATCCCAAAATGGCGAGAAAAACCAGTTACCGTAAAATATCTGATACAAAGATTTAGATACCGTAATTTTGTTTTCATTTATGTTTGATGACGGTACTTCCTTTAGCTCAACCCTGCCTCCTACTGAGTTACTTCCCTTTTGTTGCTACACGAAGAGCAAAACCTCATCTACTATGTATGCCACTTAAAATCAACAAATACATTATATAAATGAAGATCTTTCCCCCTATCTCAAATTTGCATTCATCTGCATTTTGCAAGTGTTTACATTGCAGAGGTATTGCGTTTTCAGTGACAAGTTTTTTTTTCAAGATTACCGGTACATAATGCTAAAGGAGCTTCCCTGTACCAGGTTAAGTTTAGCCAAAAGTACCGTGAGAATATAGGCCTACCAGGTAGGTTACTGTCACCAAAAATGCATTCATTTTAACCCTTCCAGAAAAAATTACCTATGTATAATTCTACCCTTATTTGATCATAAACATTTGAACTGTACTTAAATATATGCGGTACTTATAGGAGTATAGATAGTTTAAAATGACAAGAAATAATAAAGACTGCATTAAAATCGGTTTGCCAAAATCTGGGCAATTCTTGAAGACCCAGCGCTGCTAAAGTTTGAATTTAATTAACTGCGACTTTTACGGTTTTTTTTTATTTTTATTTTTTTTAAATAAATGAACTTTGGCTATGAAAAAGAAAGTCAGTTCAAAATTTAGTCATGTCGTGTTTTGAAATATAATCCTTTTCGGTACTTGCATCCCAGCTTGGCATTCCTGTTTTTCGATCAATGGCAACTGTTCTGATGAGATTTTTTCCTGGTGCCCGGCTACATGAATTTGAGCGTGATACTAGATTGGCAACTAGGTCCCACCGTTTTATTTTTCAACTAGCTAGATGCAACCGCCATTTCTACTCTAACAGTTTCTTTTCTCGCACTTCTCACCCTTTTGATTTCTTTTTCCCTTATAACTACAATCTTCAAAAATTTAAACGCAACGTCAATCGCCATTACTCCCAATACTCGGTCCACTCTTTCACTGTCACTCCCTGTAAACCCCTGCGTCTTAGTGGCATTATCGCCTTGCTTGCATTGAAACGATTAAAAAAAATTAAGAATCAAGTGGATATTAAGTGGAGGAATCAATTTTGTTTTACAACCAAATTATAAACTGACCCCCCCCACTGCTTAACAAATTCTATATTTATATATTTGTAAATCTTTAAAGGACCCATGTCCCTTGTGTCTACATGAAAAGCTGTTTATTATTAAGTTCCCTAAAATAATGATCTCCTAAATCAGCAAAATTAATTAACCGTAATTTGTCGGCATTGTATAATGTTTACACATATTTAATATAATTTTTCATAAAAAATCTATGCATTACAATTATATATCCATTATTTTATTAATATATAATGGGTCATATAATATTTATTTAATTCTTTGATTTTTCAACTTTATTATTGCCATGTTTTATTGCCCATTCAATATAATAAGTATTGTATTTTAGGTTGAAATAATATATATATAAAACTGATTTAATCACACTAGAGGCCTATTTAAGATAGTTCTCAAGTATATAATTTTTTTTTTTTAATCTTAAAATTCTTTAAAATTAACCTTTTGTTAAATATATCTCTCTGTCTACTTCACTGTATCTTAAATTTATAATCGTAACGGGGTGTCGTCTGTGCTTATAAGTATCAATTTATCTAGCCATGAATCAATAACCCACCTACCCATTCGAAAATATAGCAATCACGTAAGATTGCATAACAATCAGAGTAATATGCTGAGTTCTTGACATTTTAGCGATTAATAAGCTTCGTAGAACACAAATTATGATGAAACACTGCAAAGTTAATTTTGTATTTTTGTATCATAAAGACCGTCTCTTTCATATGGTTAATATAAGTACGCCATTAGCTTAAGGACACCTCTACAAAATATATCGACAGGCTTGGATGTTATAAAGAAAGAAGCATTCCTTTATGATACGGTCGTTGCGTGTTCATGGGTGTATTTAAAACTCTTCAAAAATATTCACTGGGTTGATACTGCTTAAGAGAAGTCCTTGACCAAGCAATCCGTTAAGGCTGTGATGACCGCACCCTAGTCAATTAGTAAACATCGTTCAATTTTCTCCTCAATTACTTTTTGACTGTTGTGTTGGGAAAATCTTTGTAGGACCGGCGATTGAAAAATGACGTAACCAACAAAGCAGAAACTGTTGTTTTGTCGTCGACTTCATTCCTGTCCACAAAATAAATTCAAGCGAAAAAAATATGTGGTTGCAGAAAAAAAAACCTGGTGAGTCATTGTAGAAATATTAATTAGAAGAATGCTTTTGTCGTTAACAGTTCGAATCAGAGGATAAATAAATGAGTAGTACTCCACCCCACCTTATTCCATAATGTGTAAACGTTAGGCAATTATTAATCTATATAAATAAAAGGCAAATTATGTCTGTCCGTCTGTGTGTCTGAAACTCCAGAGCAAGTGTGGCCCGAGTTAGAACGCAGGTCACGCTTTCTCTACATAGATGCAGTATATTTTTTTGGAATCAGGATTCACCCAGGATTGAAAATCTGCCTATCATCTGGTGCCTGAACCTTCAGCATTGGAATTTGAATCTGGCTGAAGAGGAAACAGTTAAAAATTCAAATCTTAAACTGGAGAACACTAGTGATTTTCATTTACGTGCCATGCGTGATACACGCTTAGACGGTCATGTATCTTTCGATACATGACTGATGAGGCAGATTTTTTTCCGCAGTAGGTTGCCGTTTCTTTTTGCGGTAGACCAGTTTTTTTGGCATCCAAGGCTATAGAAGCTGGTCTGTCCTGTTATTTACCCATAACTGGGGTGGGGGGAGAAGAGGATTTATACCTTTCCCAAGGGAATTAACACGTAAGTGAATGTAATGGATTCGACTGGAATTCGAACTTTCCAATCTGAGCCGCTATCCATTACTCCAACGTGCCTCTTTAGCGATTTTAAAAGTTTTTAATTTATATTGAGTTTAAGGTAATACAAAAACTTCGTGAATTTAAAATGTTTTATTTTAAATTCGGTTTAAAATATCTCCAAAACTTTGATTTCAATTTTATTTCTTCAAAATGCCAAGTAATCAGAGTTAAAAGTGAGCGGTTTCGTGGCGTGACATTTTGAAGTTCCGCAGAGTTTGTGATTTAAAAGAACCAAATTTTTGGCCTGAATTGGAATTTCGGCCGGAATTGACCTTTTGGCCGGAATTTGACTTATAGCCCGAATCAGATCTAAAGTGAGGTTTTGAAGTTCCATAGACTGAATTGAAGAATTCAAAGTTATTCCTTTAATATTATCATTACTGTTTTCTAAGCTGCATCAGAGGTTCATTTAGTTTTGGACCGGAGGCCTAATTACACCTCCACAGGAACCAGTTTAAAAGTCCCCACAGAGAAGAAGAATCTGCAATATTATTGGTCCTGACCTGGCATACCGGTTTCAGTCATTTTCTCATCGTTCTAATCTAGTTTTCTGTGCGTTCTTATTGTTTCACACCCAGTAACCCTTTGTGTTTCAGTGGCTTTATTGCTTTGCATAGGGTGAAATGATTTAAAATGTACAGACAAAACATCCATTCATCAAGTAGAACATTTGAACCAATTTTATTGATATAAAGATATAATCAAATAAAGTGATGGATTAATGGTATAGGTAAAGTGATGGATTAATGGTATAGGTAAAGTGTTGGATTAATGGTATGGGTGAAGTGTTGGATTAATGATATGGGTAAAGTGTTGTATTAATGGTATGGATGAAGTGTTGATTTAATGATATGGGTAAAATGTTGGATTATTGGTATGGATGAAGTGTTGGATTAATGGCATGGATGAAGTGTTGGATTAATGGTATGAGTAAAGTTTTGGGTTAATGGTAAATGTTGAAGTAACGACTTTGTTATTTCTCATTCAGTGTTTATTCGGATTTCCTAATTGTTGTAACCTAGGGAAGGTTACTGAATAGAATAATCAAACGAATGTTGGTAATGAACGATAATACTTAGAACAAGAACAACACATATAAGATTCACCAGCGGCGCGTAGAAGAAGTAGTCAACTGCTAGAAGTGAGTCAAGTGAATTCCACAATTAATCTACAACTGCAGGATATCTACCAACCGTCCCATGCGATCAGATGTGTCACAAGAGCGAATTTAATGTGGGGTATCTTAGCACGTAGACTCAGTCAAAAATTTCCCGTAGGCCCCGTATAAAAAGGGGTTGGGTAGCTGTTTCCCGAGACGAGACTCTGCCCTTCGACATAGCCTCATCTGAGGATCCTCTCTGCCTGGAGATAAAGAGTTTAACCAGCACAGCTGGAGACAAATCTCCAACTGCAGACAGTATTTACTACTGTATTTATGCGAATAGGGACATAGCCATTATCGTCCGTAGGTATGCTACAACACTAATATTTCTTTTCAATAAAATGTGGACATTTTTTTGGAAAAGTTAAAATTAAAAAGTATATTTGTTTCCTCAAATGTTTTTTTTTTAAACCACAGCTTCTGTTATATCTCTTAAAGATTTCTTTCTTTCTTTCTTTCTCACATTATTTACAATATATGTATTTTATGGTAGATTACACACTTGATTAACCAAGAGGAAATACCATTGATGAGTGATATATATATATATATATATATATATATATATATATATATATGAATGATTTGGATGTAAATGAAGTCATTGAGCAAACGCTTAGTTAATTAGATATGAGGAGGATTGGTTTTCATTTCCTGCACGGTAGAATGTGGTTGAGTTGGTTTGTCATAGATGAATTTTAGGAAATAAAATAAACTTTGAACGAAATTAGCTGTAATATTCGGTAGTACGATTAATTTACGTTATTTGTACAACAAGTATTTTTCCTCCTAATTACGAATTACGAATTCTTGGAAAGGCGAATTTGTCAGAAAGGTTAATTAAAAAAAAAAAATTATCCAAAGATAAATATATATGAATATTCTAACTCATAGTCTAATTTCTGTCATTCTGTCATGGGTAGTATGATTTTCGCCGCCATCTTGCCTCAACGGAATAAGGGAAATAATCATGCCGTTTAGAAAAGCTGGCGAAGAGGTGGTGAAGAGTACTGAATTGTTATATAGTACCAGTCCTCTTCTATGGCGGTGAATGCTGGGCAATCTCCTCACAGACAAGTGATTTGAAGCAATAGAAATGTGATTCTACAGAAGGATGCTGGGAATACCATAGACAGAGCAAGTAAGCAACGACGAAGTTCTAGAGAAAACGGTAACAAAAAAGCCAGTTATATTTAACATCAGGAAGAAAGTTGTAATAATGAGGGAAGGGGGTCTTGAAAAATTTGATATTCACAGGACATATTGAAGGTAAGAGGGCCAGAGGAAAGCAACACACAAACTACCTGGTAAGGTTGAGCGACTAGATGGCGCAACTGCGATTGGTCAAATACATTTTTCATATCACGTGACCTGCTATCTACTACGCCCTTGTCAATATCTGTTTTTGTAACTTTCTCTTGAGCCTACAGAATTGTTAAAGAATACCTGATTCTATTTCAAATCAACCGCCACCGTCGTTTACTTACACTTTGCATATTACCTGTTTTTAGATAATTTCAGATTTATACACTCTTAAATAGGAAAGAAAATTGTTGACCCACAATTTTAGAACAATATTAATTTCCGTCGTTTTTTATTGAATAAAAGAAACGAATTATAAGCAGTGTTTCCACTGCATCATCATGCACGTCTTTTCACTGTGACAGGAACGGCATATGCAATTCAAAATCGCTCGAATTCTTTATACCACGTTCACTATAAAGCATTTTTAATATGGTTAAGTTTTCATTGGCATTTTTACAAAATTCTCTTTTTCTGTCAGCAGTATGAAATGAACACGTATAACTTCCTCTACTGTTCGGCAACGAATGAATCAATTAGTTTGCGTTTTAATAAGGCGGAAGTTAAAACAGAGGAGTGCACCAGTAGAAGCGTTTGCCCGATTAATTTCTGCCGGCGACATGATACGTTCATTCCGGTGAATTTAATTATCAAACCGCATATATAATATATATATATATATATATATATATATATATATATATATATATATATATATAAAAGCAAATATATGGATATAAATCCGACAGTAAAAGAAAATACAGAAAAACAAAAATCTGAATATGCATTTATGTAGTATTAATGTTAAAATAAAGTCGACGTCGGACGTTTCGGTCTATTTAGACCATAACATTAAAAAATTAAAATTTATTATTATTATTATTATTATTGTTATAAGTTATAATGTTAATTATGTTTAAATGAAAATGTCCATGAAGATGGTCTTAAATATTGAAACGTCTGACGTCGACTTTATTTTTAACATTAATACTACATAAATGCATATTCAGATTTTTGTTTTTTCTGTATTTTTTTTCTTATATATATATATATATATATATATATATATATATATATATATATATATATATATATCATAACTTCTTTTTTTCGAACGTAAGTCATAAGTGATATAACAATAATTAGTAAAAAGGAACACGCTACTGACCCTGTCTCAAGCATTAGATTTCTTTATATCCTTGAAAACAAGAAATTATGAATTTATATGTGCGTTTAAAACTCAGTATATTTAAAAATAAGTTATTCCAAAATTCACTTGAAGATGACACAGAACTATATAATTAAATTTGAAGTTTTTAGCTTCGGTTTTTGGAACATGGTTATTACTTTGTAGCGAAGAAACCATATTTTAAATCAGTTAATTTATAATATTTATGATCTGTAAATTTACATTGAGCACTGTTTTGTAAAAAAAAATATAAATAAGAACACCGGATTATATATCTTACTGTTTTTTTTACTTTTATCATAATATATATATATATATATATATATATATATATATATATATATATATATATATATAAATCAAATTCTCTCAATAATATTCTTCATATATAAATATATATATCATAGATATATATGAGATAAATATATATATATATATAAATATATATGAGATATATATATATATATGATATATATATATATGAGATATACATATATATATATATCATATATATATATATCATATATATATATATTTATATATATATTTATCTCATATATATATGATATATATATATATATATATTTCAAGAACATTATTGAGGTATTTTGGGAATTTTTTTTGACATATTAGTAAAATCTGCCATATTAGTAAAAAATGCACTCTCTTAAATATATAAAAAAATTCAACCTTAGCGTTCCGACTGCACGCACCAAAAGTTTGTACCCGTTATCAATAACACATTTAAAAAAAAAAAACAACATATTTCGATTCGCATTATATTTTTTCCTTTCGAATTCCACCTGAATTTCACCACAAACAAAATAATTTCTATACCTGAAGATGACTGAATGTACAGTTGAAAGTACTTGCGTATTAAAGAAAGACCTTATACAGCTTATAATTTTAAAAAACAAGGTCATAACATTCATCGAGTGATTTGGAGGTTAATGCATCTTTAAAATTTTGTCAGTGAAGGGATTTCGCCATTTTATATCATTAACTTTACTAATCTACTTTTTGTATGAGTGATTCATTGTAATATATATATATATATATATATATATATATATATATATATATATATATATATATAAGAAGAAAAATACTTAACACATCATCGAAGAATTCGGTCTTAAATTTATTTATTTCGATAGATATCTGCTTCATCAGAACGAAATTACAAAATGGATTAAATTTAATCAGACAATTTATTAAAAATTATTTTAGAATTAAATTTAATTGTGATTTAATTAAAAAATTTTAATAAATTGAATTTTGCCTTTGAATTGCTTAAGGTTTTTATACGTTCCTTTTGAATAGAGTCACAAAGAAATTAATTGAAAATCATCAAAGCAGGAGAGCGCGATGGATAAGAAATCTTTTAATTTCGCCAATTATTCGGTGATTAAGGTTTGAATTATTCTCACCTTAACTTTTAATCATCGAATAACTTGGAGAAAAAAAAACAAATTCCACAATTTGATTTTTGTTTGGTTGTGAATTTTTTCAATTTTTTTTTATGTCAATTTAAATTCTGTAAAGAAAGGATCTTTTCTTTTTATTAATTCACCCCCAAATATTAATTCACTAGAAAATAAAAAGAATTTATATTTACTAAAATTCACACATATTCTCCCAGAGCGAGGCCCTTCCATTGAAATCCGGATGGGTTGACGTTTGCGATCGCCCCAAATGTGGGCGACTCGGGTGCACTATTTCTAAGTGTGGGGTCTACGTTCGCGCTCACCCCGATAAACAAGTCAAAAACAGATTTTTTTTATCTTTTTCTTTTAAATTGTGAAAAAGTCCTTGTGAATAACTCCCTGATTTTTGGTAATTTTTCATTCTGAGGGATGGAGTTGTTTCGAGGCAAGCTAAACAAATTTTGATTTAAAATTTATAATTTCAAAAGAGTGCCAAAAATTTAATAAAAACAAACTTTGATTTAAAATTTATAATTTCTTGGAGTGAATTAATATTTGCGAAACAGTGACTTTACATTATTTGTGTTGAATTAACAGAAACAAAATCTGAAAGAAAGAAAAATTATTAATAAAAATAAAAAAGGTAAAATGAAAATGTTTTTTTAATTTCTAAATATCGTGTTGGCTTTGCTCTCGTAAAATAAACCGTTAAATAATTATGACAGTTGAATGAGAGAGAAATTTGCGCCCAAAAAAACAGACAAGTGTTGAGCGGTAAGAGAAGAGGTCAGGGTTAGAGTTAGGAGGAGGAGGAGAAGTAGGAGTGCATCAGTTGTGGAGAAGAGACATATGTGAAGATGAAGCTCTGTGCTCAGGCTATGTAAGGAAACTGTCGGCCTAAAAAGGTCAAAAAGTTATCAGGTTTATTATCATGTGACACTTAAAAAGCACAGTGCACATGGCAACATAACGGTTTGTGGTTGCAACAAGAGTGATGGGAAGTGCGTAACTACGAGTGTCGGACAAAAAGCAATGCTTGTTTTAACTGAATTTCATAAGTTAAGTATTAGTCAGAATTTTTTATTTCTATGTTCGCTATAAACAATAAAATGTCGAGTTACATTCTCATTGCCTATACATCTTCGTTGAAAATGTGCGCCTTTTTGGACACACATAGACTTTAAATAGCCGCTATGGAGATGCTGTTCTTCGAAGGACGAAATGCTGCAAACATTCACAGGAGGTTAGTGAATATTTTATGGAAAAACTTCGCATAAGTACAGTAAGAAGATGGATCACTAATGTTAATGGCGATCCTAGAGACAAAGAAGAGACTGACTCGAATGACAGGCCAGTTGTTGTTGTAAATGAAGAGAAAGCCAAACAATCTCTCATTATATATGACAGAAGAAGCACTATTACAAAACTCTATGAAAATCTTCAGGTGATCCATGTTAGTATCCGTAATTTGGTGCAGTCCGTTGTCTACTCAAATGCCTGTGCAAAATGGGTTCCTAGTGTCGGATTTAGCTCCTCCTTAATTAGCTAATTGTCAATAGGGCACGCTCTCCCTACACTATAAATACTTGGCAATTTATTGCCTCGTTCTTTTTTTTTTTTATTTGCATTTCAGCGGACACATTTAAAAATGTGATCTCTCGTTGAGATCCGTGTTTTCGCCCATTTGTGGGAAAACGCCATGAAACACACATACACGTACGTACGAACTTTCACCAATATACAAACTCTTTACGTTCACACACAAACACAAATGTTGATGTCTTTGTCACATGTAAATTTGTTGTTTAATACATATATTTGTTTATATATAATTTCGATAAACGTGCAATCAATTTACAAATTCATGAATTATTCATACAAAAACAAATACAAAGGTTAATGATTTAATTGGCGAGAAATCCATCGTCGCAAACAATTCATGGAAATAATTTTCAAAAACCCGAACCTGTTATGAATTTTCGTTGTCCTTTATTACTGAGAGAAAAAACAAGAAAATTTCTATTCCATTGAAGATGTCTGTAGGAACAGACGAAAGCTTTAGTCTGTTAAGAACTAATGCAACAGAAATTTATAGAACAAGGATCTTTTCATTCATAACAGGTTCGGGGTTTTTGTATATTATTTGAATTGTTTGCGACGATGGATTTCTCGCCAATTAAATCATTAACCTTTGTATTTGTTTTTGTATGAATAATTCATGAATTTGTTTATATATATATACATAAGTCTTGTTTGTTTTCTTTACCTCTTCTGTTGGACTCAACTTGAGTCCGCCATGTTCTTGTAGCTGGACCTTCTTCTAGCAGGAATAAACGCACGTGTTTCTAAGTCAACAACACGCAAACCCAAACGGGTCCTCTACACTATAATGCTGACTCCATAAAAAAGGAGAAAGTGGTTGTTGTAGAAAGAGCTTCTAGAATCCAGAACTATCAACATCAGGTTTTCAACTGTTTTGTAGTTTTCCAATAAAGAGGTTATAACTCAGCTGGCTAAGAAAGTCAGGTATATCTCCCCTCATTCAAAGGTGGAATATCATTATTGAGAAGGAAGGAGACGATGTTAAGTTTGGTTTGGTTTGTTTTACGGCATATCAACGTCAATGGGTTATTTAATGCCGACAAGGTTTTTAATGCTGGTATTTTTTTTCAAAAAATATATTGCTGGTATTATTTTCCTTCAAAAATGTACGGCTGCTAATAATCTATTGCTGGTTTTCTAGAAAAATCATCTATTGCTGGTTTCCTAAAAAAAGCATTTCCTAAAAAAGCATTGCTGGTAATAATTTTTCCAGAAATGTATTGCTGGTATTAAAACCTGTTTTTACACTGTCATAGTGTTTTGATCGCAGTTTGGGGGTTAACTATTTGCCATAGCTGGGACCCTAACAGGTGTCACCACTCCGAGTCAGGGTGAACCTGGGAAGACCAGTAATTAAGAGGTGGTTCCACGCTCCTCAAAACCTGATCAGAGGCCTTGCTGTTGGATGTACTTATCGTTATACACAGGACGGCGATGTTAAGGATTAGATTTGGAATACAATCGTTGGTCAAAAGTCATGCATATTTTAATTGTAAAAGGATTAGAAATCCTAGATCTTTTTAAAACTATAAACCGTGGAATGTCTTGAAGGCCAGTGGAAAAAAGATGACTGTCTTTTTGGACGTACATACAAAGTAAAGAGCTATCATAGAGTCTTTGTTTTTGGAAGGAGAAAATACTGCAAACATTTACATAAGGTCATTGAATGTCTATGGAAAAACTGAACTTGATGTCAGTACCTTAAAGTGATAGGTTAATAATGTTAACAGCAAAGAAGAAATTGACCTTAATAATAGGTCACATAATTGCAGAAGAGCTGTTGCTGTGAATGAAGATAAAGCCAAACAACTGATTCCTTCATTAAAATTAATAACTAGTATGTGATAAATGGGTTCCCAGAATGCTGACTGAGAAGAGGGGGTTTACTGCTCAAGTTCTTCTCTGGCACCATTAAAAAGTAGACCCCAGGTATACCATCTCCTACGCCAATGTGAGTGGGGTGTTTACGTTCCAACTTTCCAGAAGTGGAACTCTATCTTCTTCAGTCCAAACCCGACTTCCTTTTTCTGTCTGAAACAGATATCAATGCCTCAATCCCATTACAGGAGCTCACAATCCTGGGTTATTCTCCTCTTATAACAAAACACGACAAGCTTAATTCGCTCCGGCGACTGGAATCGGAGCTTACATTAAGGATTGGTTTTCCTGTGGCAGGGAAACAAAAAAACGAGGACACAGATCTCCTGTATATGTGCTTCCGCGTGGTACTTATCCATAGTACCACATTCGTGTTATATTAAGCGTATGGTGGCAGAACAAAGAAGAAGCGACGGAGGTTTAAGAAATAAACAATTGTATTAACATAAAAATACAACAAATGGAGAATTGGTGTAAATTTCTCTCATTGAAAGAAAGAGATAAGTGGAATCGTAAAGTCGCCCGCAGAGGCATACGGTAGGAGAATCAGAAGATCTGGTTTTAGAAAAATTATAATACCTCATGTAACAACTACATTGTAATAAAAATAAATCATACTTATTATAAAACCCAGGTTGTGTGTGTGTGTGTGTGTGTGTGTGTGTGTGTGTGTGTGTGTGTCTGTACGTTTATATATTGGATCGGATTTCCTACATTTTTCAACCGATTTCAACAAAACTTCACAGGACTACGTAAAATTACCTTTGCGGTGGTTCTGACAGCACTAAAAAATCGGAAAAACACAACAACTTTTTGCACGAAATCAATTTGAAAACACGATTAAGAAGCATCGCGAGAATGGAAGGGGGACAACTCATATCGAGTTATACTTATTATAAAACCCAGGTTGTTTTGTGTGTGTGTGTGTGTGTGTTCGTTTTAATATGGGATCGGATTTCCTACATTTTTCAACCGACTTCAACAAAACTTCACTTTTTTTTTGGCAGGTAGTGTTTCTTATTGTCTTGCACACTTTTTTCTTTATTTTTACATTCAGAATGCTTTAAAAATTCCATTTACAAGACAATTGTTTATAATAAAATTCTATTCAATCGGTAGACTCATAACGATTGAAAACAATGTTTTTGTTTGAGTTTGGTTTGACCATTCGTAAAAAAAAACCAAAAACAAAACAAAAAAAAAAAAAAACTAATTAAGACGTGTCTGTCAACCCTTAAACAATAATCTTTGTCAATTTTATTTTTTCAGTTTTTATGATGGTCGATACTTGATCTATCTCTTACTGTTACATCCCCGGGCAATGCCGGGCTCTACTGCTAGTCAACCAATAAAAATTAAAAATGTTTTCTTGCTATTGTCATAATTTCTTTTATTTTTATAAAATTAATGAATCTTGGGCCCTGATTCGAATGAATGGTTGTCAAAGTTTGTTTCTAAACGTTACTTTGGGATTTCAGCAGAGCATTCTTTATTTGAATGTGTTAGATTAAGAGTCTGGTGGCAGAACAAAGAAGAAACGACGTAGGTTTAAGAAATAAACAATTGTATTAACGTAAAAATACAACAAATGTCTCTCGTTGAAAGAAAGAGATAAGTAGAATGAATCGTAAAGTCGCCTGCAGAGGCATAAAGGTAGGAGAGGGAGGATGAGTTGTGACTTTCTGCGGTGACGGTCTTTGGCGAGTTGTCTTAGGAGACAGGAGGCCGCGTTTCGACGAAAGTGTGAAACCTAGCTGTTGTGCCGACCGACTGTCGAAGATGTCCCTTTGATGGGCTTTTATGTCCTTTTCCTAGGCTCACGAACTACAGCCCTGTGGAACAGACAGCCCAGAGGATGTTTCCCCGATCATTACAATCTTAACCTATTCAAGTCTAGAGTTAACCGTTATTTTTCACTCCTATCCATAAAAACTACCCTTTAACCTAACTTTCTATCTTGAGTGACCACGGGCCTTGTACAAGGTGAACCTGTATGATATTGAGCTCAAAGAGTCAACGAACAACATGGTTAAGAAAGCAGCCAATAGGCTTCTACAAAGCAGGTATACGTGCCTTCATTCAAAAGTTGAATACTTCAACTGAGAAAGAATGGCATTATATTGGGGATTAGATTTGGGATCTTAAGACATTTGTATTGGGTTGTCCGGAAAGTTCATGCCGATTTTTAGCCGTTCATGTTCCAACATGTTAGAATACGTCAGATTTATCGACAGATATAATCTGCTTACACTTCACACTATCTCTTGAGAAAGAAAGTTTAAAATTACTTAATTCATGTTAATTTTGCATCCTACGAAAATGGAAGGTTATAAGGTGCATTTTACACACTTGATGCTTTTCTGTACCGTAAAGCGACAAAAAAAAAAGATATGTGTTGTGTACGGTGATTGTGCTTTAGCTGATAGAACTGCACGGAAGTGGTTCGTTAAGTTTAGAGTTGGTGATTGTAGCTTTATCGCTGAAGAACGCTCAGGCAGATCCACTACTGTAGATAACGACCAAATCAAGATATTGACTGAGAATAACCTGCATTACACAACGCGGGAATTGGCAGAAACACAAACTTTATCAAAATCCACCACCCATGAAGCGTGGGTATTAAAATCACCACGGTGTTTGAGTATCACATTTTTTGGATCGCATTTCATTTGTGATTTGCAGTATAAACGCAATGAAAATGCAAATTTTTTAAGCAAATTATGAGAAATGAATCGTTTACAACAATGTTCAGCGAAAAAGATCGTGAGGTAAGCGACATCACTTAACTTTAGCCACCTCAAAAGCAGGTCTTTATCCTTAGAAAGTCATGCTGTGTCGCTGGTGGGATTGGGAAGGAATACTGTTCTATGAGCTTTTGCCAGGTAACCAGGCAATTCCGAAAAATACTGCTCGCAACTGAACGAATTAAAGGCAGCAATTCAAGAAAACCTTCAGAATTGGCGAACAGGAAAAGTGTTGTTTTCCGTTAGGATAATGCCAGACGTCTTTTCATTTATTTAGGTCCTTGCAAAATAATCTCAATGATAAAAATTTTAATTCTTTGGATGACATGAAAAACCACCACAATGAGTTCTTTGCTGAGAAGCCACTGAAATTCTGGGAAGATAGGATCTTTAAGTTGAAGGAAAAATGGAAAAAAATGTTGTGCAACAAAATGGTTCATATTTAGTTGAATAAATATTTAATGGCATAATTTTGTTTTATGTTTTAATTTCCCTTAAAAATTGGCATGAACCTTCTGGACAACCCAATATTTATTTTGGTAGGCCTTGCGCGCTTCTACTATTAAAACTCATTTGATTAAATAAGTTTTTGACCAACCCTCGTATTTATTCAAATCTGTTCATATCTATCTATCTATCTATCTATTGAGAAGTTCTCGCCGTAAGTCAGTCTTTTATTCAAAGAGGTTAGAAAAGCAAAAGGTTCTGTGTCTTTCTCTTCCATAAAGCATACGAATTACAAACACGTTCTGTTTCGGTGGTCAGTTCTCGTCTGGATTGACGGTGGAGGCTATATAGAGGCTGAGTGTCTTACGTCAATGGCCATTACTCATGAACTGAAATGCGAGCAAGTGTTGACCTTGGCTATTTTTCCATGCTTATCGAACGGTACATGGGGGTAGACGCCCGTAAGTTGGCGGGGTGGGGTGGGGTGAGTATGTAATGGAGTGGGGATAACTGTGGATAAAAATGTCTGGGAATAGCGAAACGCGGCAGAGTTTGCTGAACGTCGTTAAACCAGGGCGTGTCGAATAGGGATATGAGAAAAATGGCACAGAAAGAGAGAGAGAGAGAGAGAGAGAGAGAGAGAGAGAGAGAGAGAGAGAGAGAGAGAGGGGGTGGGGGAGGGAGAGAGAGGAGAATTAGAAAAAAACGGGATGTGGAGGAAAAGGAGGTCTATAGAAGGAAATAGAGTAACAAATATGACGTGAACGAACAGAAAGAAAAAGGGAGATAGTGAAAGAGAAAGAGGAAACAGATACACACACACACGTACACACACAGAAAGAGAGAGATGGTGAAAGGGAGAGAGAAAAGAGAGGGTGAAAGAGAAAGATACACATACAGAGAAATAGAGAGAGATAGAGAAAGAGAGAAAAGTGAGCGAGGGAAAGAGATAGGGTGAAAGAGAAAGAGAAAAACAGATACACACACAGAAAGTCAGAAAGGGGAAAGAGAGAGAGGAAAAGAGAGAGATAAAGAGAGAGGGTTAAAGAGAAAGAGGAAAACAGACACATACAGAGAAAGATAGAGAGAATGGGAGAGAGAAAAAGAAGATATTCGAGGAAGGTTAAAGAATTCTTTACAAAATATTGATTTTTTTTCGAAACAATTGATTGTAATTGTTGATTATTTTTTAATCCGATATAAATACGAATTTCTCAGCAATGTTTTTGGCTCATCACGACCCACCTACTTTACCTTTACTCCACTACTCTTTTCTCTTTTTCTGTACGAAGAAACGAAATATGTTGCAATTTGTCTTCGCAATTTTCAGAACTCCATTTGTATGTTGTACTTCGAAAATGTGCCAGAAGGAGTTGCCTGTAGTCATGAATTAAGGCAAGCGTGACATGACTCTAATACCGTCTACTTCGAAGTAATTCTTTTGCATACTGTTTGCGCATTGGCTTATAAAGGATACTACTCAAGAAGAGCAGTGACATAAATCCGTACTACATTAGGTTTCGATTTTTTGAATCTCTATCTTTCTCTCTGTCTGTCTGTCTGTCTGTCTGTCTGTCTCTCTCTCTCTCTCTATATATATATACATACACACACACACACACAAACACACACACACACACACACACACATATATATATATATATATATATATATATATATGTGTGTGTGTGTGTAAGCAAATATATGGATATAGATCCGACAGTATGAAGAAAAATATACGGAAAAAACAAACAAAAATCCTAATATGCAATTATGCTGTTTTAATGTTAATATAATGTCAACGTCGGACGTTTCGGTCTAGTAGACCATCTTCAGGACATATTCATAAACATAATTAACATTAGACTATATTCAATATTCGTCTTTTCATGTTGAATTGAATATAGTCTAATGTTAATATATATAAATCCGTTGGTATATAATCCAAGTGGATCCTAATAATATAGAATATTAAAACTGACCTACAAAAAGAGCTCAATGTATTTATTATAACAGAGCATATAAATTACATAACCTTATAATTATAGACTATTTCCACAAACGTGAATACACTGGCTTTAATGAACCCAACGTTTATGTAATATATATATATATATATATATATATATATATATGTGTGTGTGTGTGTGTGTGTATATATATATATATATTGCTTGTATTTTGGCAGCATGTTTTCATTAAAACGTCACAATAAATAATTTAGACAAGTTTTGTCTATTTATTTTCAATAAGTTTCTTAGCATCCTTATTACAGGACTTGCCTAAATTATTTAATAAGACAGTTCTTATATGCTTTTTTCTCGACTAATCTATATATCTGGGAAATTAATGATAAAACGCTAATCACATCAAAAATATCATGGAAAATAAAGAAAAGATCATCAGCCTGCAAACTTTGCTTGATGGAAAAAATAGCTATTATTATCTTCCCAGACTAAAATAAATTACTAAATAAACGATCTGACCTCATCTCAAAATGCAGACATGAAAACAAATTTTTAGTACGTTACTTAAAAATGAAAAACTGAAAAAAAAAAAAAAAATAATAATAAATAAAACAAGTAAAATTAATTAACCCAAGCAAATATTAACAAACCACTCCCGTTAGAATAGACGAAATAGAATAAATAAAAAAAATAAATACATAAAAAACAAGTAAAAATAATCAATCCAAATAAAGAAATAAATTAAATAATAAAGAAATTAACAAACCAATCCCGCCAAAATAACTGTTAGAATAGACTATAACAATCCAAAAATTGGGCGAAAAAATAGCTATAACTCCTACATAACGATAATGAATTACTACGTTACTTAAAAATTAAAAAACCGAAAAGGGTAAATAAAAATATACAAAATAAAAAGAAATAAGTAAATAAATAAGAAAAAATAAGTAAAATAAATTAATCCAAATAAATAAATGAACAAATTAAACCACTCCCGCTAAAATAACCGTTAGAACAAATAAAAATAAATAAACAAATCAAATAAAAATAATCAATCCAAATAAATAAATAAAATAATAAACAAATTAAAAGCTGCCTTGCCAAAATAACGGAATAGACTACAGCGATCAATCCAAAAAATGAACGAGTAAATAGCTTTGTCTTCACAGACCAAAACAAACTATTAAATAAGCGAACTAAGCAAATCCCAAAACAATATTATTACTACGTTAATAAAACATCGAAAACCGAAAAGAATAAATAAATATATAAAATAAAAAATGAAAATAAATAAAAACAAGTAAAATGAATTAACCCAAATAAATAAACAAGTCACTCCCGTCCAAATAACCGCCAGAATGGACTACCCACAATGCACCATTAACCCATATATATAAATAGTCGATAAAAATGAAACAGTCTGTCGCCTCTGAGTGTTGACTTCAATGTTCACTTTAATATTTATATCTACATACGCTCTATCTCTGATATTGAGTACTTTATCCCATAAATATAGCACACCTTAAAACTATATTTCTCCATATATATATATATATATATATATATATATAAACTGACTGAGAGTGAGATGCCAAGAAACGCAGCACTAAACACACAGACCTTATCTTTGCTTATCTGTTCTGTTTGGTAACTTCTAAAATTATGAACATTCGAAAACATCTCCCAACCGAATGGGTTGGAGACTTATGAATACGGCATTTGTAGGTAAGTTTCGAAAAGATAAGCTCCATATTTTATTACATACACTTATCTTTTCAAGAAACCATATTTACTAAACATAGAATTTATTTGGCGCAAGGTCAAAAGGAGTAAAATGCAAGTTGGAAGATTGTTTATCGCCATTCTTCCAAATGAGAAGGACTTGATAAGCTCGACATTCTGCATTTGATATCCTGGCCTTCAGTTGCGCTCGAACACTATACACTGCTTTCGGCTCGAAGTATACAATTATTTCAACCCCCAAACAAGCGTTCTAAAATGAATAAATTCAAACATGAAAGGTTTCACATCGAATTAAAATAATACAGGGTATCGATAGCTGACACCAATATGGCTGATACTAAACTCCAGAAGGTCAATACTTTGTGCCTTCTTTGGCTTACGTTTTCCCCAGACATGAAGTAGAGTGATTGCTAGTTCTACTGCCAGGAAAGTTGGTTCACTGTGACATGTCAGAAAATATTTCCTATTGGAATCCATCTTGCACATTAATAAATATACCATTTCTCTGTGCATTGAATACTGTTACCATATTTGGTCTGGTGTTTATAATATATATCTCGACATTCTTGCCAAAATTCAATGAAAGGTCTGTAATGTAATTTTGTGCATTGAAAATCATGAGTAAAGAGATTGTCAGTGGTCAGGAATTAATGCAAGTCTGACAAAAATAAGGTTATTAGAGGTGTAATTTTTTATGTTGGCTAATTTGGCATTTTTAGGATGTCTAGAAATCAAATTATATCTTTTATAGAATTTAGAATACTAGAAATAATCAGTTCATTATTTATACTGGTAAAATTTAACGATGAACCCGTTGATTATACCCAACATTAATCAATGCTAAAATAAATAGAGGCAAGACCTTTAGTTTTGTAATAATTATCTTGAATCCTGTTTTAAAATTCCAGTTAAGTAGAAGGTATTATTATTATTATTATTATTATTATTATTCATCTTTGTCTTAATTACAATTATTATTTGTAGTTTTCTTTGTGTCTATATTGAATAACAGAAAGAACCATATAAGAATTATGAAAAAAAAATGTCTTTATATACTTCTTTCTTGCTCTCTAAAATGAAATTCCTTTTAACTGACATGAGTTTTTGCTTTTCTATGGCTTGTTAATTTTAACCCCCTCAAAAAAACTAAACTTCTCCCTATTAATCATCTGAGAGATTCCTCTCTGCCTTCCATCAGCATGGCTGATGCTAACCTCCAGGAAAGTGTCTCGTTGCACCTTCTTGGGCTAATGTTTTCAGCTGACATGAAATGAAAAGACGATATCGAATCCATTGCTAGTTCAGCTGCTAATAAAGTTGGTTCACAGCATGAATTCTTGTTGTTAGAATCCATTTTGCACATTTATAAATCTACCATTCGTCCATGCATTGAATACTGCTGTCATATCTGGTTTATTGCTCCTAATATATATCTCGAGATTCTTTACAAAATTCAAAGAAGAGCCTGTAATATTATCAATCCTGACCTGGCACTTCGACTTACAGACGTGACCTGACGGCCCTCTGTCTTTTGTACAAATATTTTCAGGGCAATTTTTCTGATATGCTTTTTTCCTTAGTGCCTCGACTGCATGAATTTAAGCCTGCTACTAGATTGGCAATTAGGTCTCATTCGTTTTACTGTTGAACTAGCTAGATGTAACTGCCACTTCTACTATATCAGTCCTTTCCGTTCCGGTTTTTTTTTTTTTTTTTTTTTTTACTTCCGTGATAAAATACAATCTTTAAAATTTAAATGCAATTTCAGTCGCCATGTTCTGTCTTCTTGAACACTATTCATTTATTGTCCTTCCTTCTCACTAAACTCTTCCCCTTCTATTTCACTCCCTCTACCCCCTCCTCCCCACAGCCGAGTCCTAGTGACATCATCGCCTTGCTTGGAATGAATGATAAAAAAAGAAAAAAAAAGCTGTGCAAATATAAATTTTAAAAGTATGACATATTTAAACCTTGTGCGACTATAAATATTAAAATAAGACTACAGGGTGCAATGGGTAAATTGTTTCCATTTTATGTTTTTAATTTCGCTCATGCGCGTTGTTTTTTATTTATTTTGTCTACAGCATAGTAGGGTCAGTTGGGCACCGTCTGCGAGAAAAAAAAAAACACCATGACGTAATTCACTCTGCCAGAAATTTGGAAACAGCATACTATACTGCTTGGCATTGGCACCGAAAGCTCCAATACGAACATTTCAGAGTGTTTGGGTGTCAATCTGAAGACAGAGGACTCGGAAAGAGTTGAATGATATATCCAGTCAATATCATGATGTTTGGAATGATCACTAGTGATGGTGTCGTTATGCCTCCGGTCATCTTCCTACAGGGAGCCCTACATCAAGTGCCTTGAGGAGGTAGTGCTGCCCTGTGTCAAGAGGATGGTTGATGGAAGACCCTATGCCTGGCAACAGGACTCTGCACCATGCCACACAAGCAGGATAACATAGTCATGGTTGTAAGACAATTTCTGCGACCACAGCATCCCTTATATCTGTCCACCTAACTCCCCAGACTGCAACCCCCTTGATTATTATATGTGGGGCACAGTTGAGCGAGAGACCAACAAAACTCTTTGTAATACCCAAGATGAACTGAAGGCAAGGATTATGGCAGAATTCACCAAGTTAAACAACGAGACCGCCCAAAAGAGTTGTAGGAGATTCTGAAGTCGTCTGGAGGCCATGGTTGAAGCCAATGGCGATTTTAGTGAATAAATTTGTGTCATTTTGATAAATAAATCTATTAAAATCAGAAATTAATGTTATTTTCATTTTTGTGTCATTTAGACGACAATTTATCAATCGCATCCTGTAGAATTGGCGGTTAAACTTTAATTAACCTACATTTTCTGCCCCCTCCCCCTCAATATTCACATATTCTCTCTCTCACATGTACACTCACACATATCCACACTAGCACATTCACAGACACTCACAGACATGCTTGCGTAAAATCAAGCAACGAGTTTATTATTAAAATATTTTCTGTAAGCGGTTTCTGAAAACACAAAAATGATAGCTGTGATTTGACAATTTCATAAATTGAATATTTTGATAAACAAACCAATAAACAAACAAAACAACAATATAAAAAAACAACAAGCAAAAACAAAAACAAAAACAAAATCCTATTAGTTGCAGCCCCGTAATAGTAATACCAAGCATAACACATTATTTTTCAAACTACTAAACCCGTCCTCTAGAAAATATCTAAATTTTAAGAAGAAACTTTATCTCAATACATTATTACAATCATTATTTAACAGAGAGTTGAATTCTTGAACGAGTTTTATGATCATATGCACATTATTGTCTCTGAAGTACATCCATACATATCTCTCTAGTGGTTAAATGAACAAGAAGATCAAAATCAGAGTTAGTGACGTGCTTCGTTCTAAGAAGGACACAGAAACATGACGGTTATTGATGAAACTAATCTTATCTATAAAAAAGTGGGTGAGAAAAGTAGGTGTGTGTGCGCACGCGGGAATAAATATTACAAACACCGCATACAGTTTCGATGGAAACTCTAAATGGTGTCTGTTGTATTTCTATCTCAATTTTCCCTTCGCTTTTTTTAAATAAGTAGGTTACATTAACAAAAACCGTTACTTGCATAGACATTCAAATGCCCAAACAATTAGTAAATCTTCTCAAATTTATGGTCAATACAAGGGACATAACTCTTCAAAAAAACGCATTGTCGCCTTATTTATCTCCCTTGTACAAAAATACCTTATTTTTTTGAAAAGATGTTAAAAATAAGTTCTCGGGATCAATGTTTAGCGATATTTTAACGTTAATTAATTCTGGTGATTAATATTACAAAATGATAATGAAAATATTCATCATTTTCAGCAATTAGATGATGATGATGGAAATGGTAGAAGTCATAAGGAAGCTAAAGATGGCGAGTTGGTTACTAATTAATTGTCCAAATGCTAATGATGCTCTCTGGTTAATGCAGATGTAGTTGCATTGAAATGACTTGTGTAAAATAGCCATCAATTTTTATTTGCTATTAATTGAATTAATTGCTAGGTTTGCTGCTGTATCGTGCCAGACAATTTTTCTCGCCAGAATCCATCTGGAACGTTTATAAATCTATCATTCGTCTGTGTGTTGAATATTGCTGTCATATCTGGCCTGGTGCCTCTACTATATATCTAGAAAAATTCTCGACAAAATGCAAAGAAGAATCTGCAATGTTATCGGTCCTAGCCAGGCATCTCGGCTTCAGTCACATTCTCACTGACGTCACGTGACTTTCCTTTCTCATTTTCTATACGTATTTTCATGGTAATTGTTCTAATAAGCTTTACTTATTGGTACACCGACTGCATGGATTTACGCATACTACTAGATTGGTAATTAGGTCGAATTGTTTTATTGCTGAATTAAGTAGATGTAGCAGTAAATTATATTTTAATAGTTTCTTTCCTTGCACTTCTTGCCTGTGGAACTCACTTCCGGTTTCTTGTTTCTTTGTCACTTACAATATTTAAAAAATTCAAATGCAACGTCAATCGCCATCTTCTGTCGTCCTGAATTCTGTTTCTTTTATTGTTCTATCTCTTCACTAAAATCTTCTCGTTCTTTTTCATTCTCTTTAAACGCTGGCGTCTTAGCGGCATTATCGCCTTGCTTGAGGATGAAATAATTAAAAAAATAAATAAAAATAATTTAGAATGATTGCTAAATTGAATAAAATCTTGGAATTTTACGACAAAGGTTTCAGCAAGAAATGACACTAGCAATAAGTCGCCTGGAGGCTGCGGTTGTAGCCAATTGTGATTCTATTGAATAAATTTACCCTTTAGTATTTCAAGATATTTTTGTGTAATTTTGGTAAATATATCTGTTAAAATGAGATGTCAGTATTATTTTCATTTTTGCGTCATTTAGACGACAATTTATTCATCGGACCCTATATATAATACTAAAACTCTAATCATGCATGTCTGTGTGTTCTCGAGATATAGCTTAAACGACACATAATAGCCAAACCAATTTAGTATAATATTACACCTTGAATCCCTACCGAATACAGTTCCAAATTTAATTAAAAGTAGACAAGAGGTTCTTTGAGCTTTTTTAATCGGAAATTCAGTATTTGTTTTCGATAGACATTCTTATATCAATCTGCGTATATAAACAAACACTTGCATATTATATTCCAATTATTATAAGCGTGAAAAATAATAAACGCTCATAATACATTATAACAACATTATTAAATAAATTTTGCTGATTCTTCTGATTTTGCTGTGTCAAATAATCAGGCCTTCTGAAAGATAAAAGTCCACTGGTAAATCTAATGCTTTTAAGAAACAGACAAATTTTCTTTTTGACACTCTTTCCTAATACTCCGAATTACAATCAACACAATCTCTATGTTTTGGTGATTCAAGATTCTCTTGATTTTGTACCTTAAATATATATAGTTTCTTTCTCGGCTAAACCAAACGAATAAGCAGTTTTCTTGGCTAAAAGCAACTATCTGGGCGCAAATGTTCAATGGTTCTGTCCGTTTTAATCTTCATCTCCCATACATTTATTTGCATAATCGATGACAAACTCTGGTTTTCTGCACGCTCATCTTGACAAAATTTCCATTGTAAAATTACAGACGTCTCCGATTTTTGTAAACATTGTGGAAACATAGGATATGTATAGCTGGCCATTCGTATTCGAGGGTACCCATCTACTAGGTCGGCTAGACGCTTGCTCAGGCGCATTTTGTGTTTATTAAACACCCACAGAGCCAACCTGTGGTTTATACTGCAATTTTTTTGAGCAGACCTTAGTTACAGTTTTTGGGAAAGAGCGTGTTATCTTGCGTGGTCTACAATTTGAACAATGTCAGCACGCTGAAGCCATCGGCCACGATGCACAACTATCGACGGCCCACGAGAGTTCCGCTTGCACAATTTCATTCACAAGACTTGGGTCAACCCGTGGTATGATTTTCAGGCACTTTCCAAGGGTGCCGCACGCTGGGATCGATCCCTGCCTCTCGCTAGTCCGATAACTGACAAATCGACCATGGTGAGATTCGAACCCGGAAAAGTTTTAATCACTCGGCCATTTATTTATTCGGATACTAAATGTCCAATAGTTTCATTTGCTTCACAACTAAATCTGCATTTTGCCGAAATGATTTCATTTTTCACGTATTTTCTGATTGCTCTCTTTCGAATAGTGAGATCCTGAGCTGCCATTAACAACACTGCTGTTTCCTTCTTTAGATAATCTATTTTCAACCATTCAAAAAAAAAAAAAAAACTCGTTGTCGTTCTGTTACTGTTGTTACTATTGTTATTACTGTTGTTGTTGATATTATTATCATTATTATTATTATTAAAAGCCCCGATGATTCATTCTAGATCGGTGACTAGATTCAATGCCTTTGTCTCCAGTAAGTTTGATTTTTTGCACTTCATACCTCCTTTGATGATATATAATGATTTCCAGATTGTTTTAAAATATTTCTTTCGTGTTCCGCGTACTCTTTCAACTACCAGTATTACAGTGAGTTTGTGATCGCTCATTATGATGATGATGACGATGATGATATCCACGGCTGCAATGATTCTGTTAAGGTTCATTAATCTGTATTAGCACCAGTCAGTTCTATTTTTGAGGCAAAGTGCGTTGAAGAGGCGGATTAGAACATCAGATAATCGGCTCTCCGGGTATTTATCGGATAGCTGACTGGATGTTCGGGTAGACAGACAATCACACATATGCATATAGACTGAAACATGCAATATGTCACTATGCGCGTGCACACACACACACACACACACACACACAACGCACGTGCACGTGCGCACACACACGCATACACATATATGTATATATGTTAAAAAGGATAGACATTCTATGTCTATTGAATTTATACATCGTCTTTTTCAAATTTGAATTACCTTCTGCAAACCTGACAAAAAAAAAAAAAAAAAAACGAAATCAAGGCTGTGTCCGAACTTTCGACTTACATGGGTCATCTTCAGGAGTGTGAAAAAAAAGTGAAGGAAAAAATTAAACGTGTTTTAAGTTGCTCACTTTTTGAAAGTATTGTAAACGAATTCGATAAATCAAAGTGTTGAAAGTCATGTCAACAATTTCAAACAAAATATGATGACACTTCCCCCCTCCGCCCCGCCTCACAAAAAATAAATAAAAATAGATAAAATAAAAATAAAAAGTAGACAATGGGGACAGATTGCTAGCAGAGTTGCCAATCCAGCACTTTTGGAGGTTTTTCCGTGAATTTAGATCCTGTAAATCGACATCTAGCTCTTTTTCTGATTTACCTTATCCCATCGACTGCAGGTTACGTAACAGATCCCAATTCAGAAGTGTTCAAGATTGAGCCGATACTACACTTTGATCCTTGGTAGAAAAGTTATATATACAAATAAGCAGAATAATATTAGAAATAAAATATTTAGTAGGATGAGCCTATAAAGACATACGATATGGAGGTCGCTAATAAAGAAAAACAAATGATATTAAGTGTTCAAAAATAATACCAAGAACACTGGGAGTTAGACGTCTGAAATAATCAGCGCATATGCTAGGCTATGGGGACCTCCTTAGTAGGCCTAGCATAGAAATTGCATGCAATATGGGAGTCACTAATAAATGCATTACAAGCAGCAGCGTCACCCATCAGCAGGCAGTTTATGTTTAAGGCTTCAAGTTCTTCACTCAGATAGGTTCTTAGCGTAAAAAATCGATAATTTTTAAAAAATCAATAATCTATAAAGCCGATCAAAATTCCATAAATTCAACTTTTTCCTCCGATTTCGTTTAAACTCGGTATGTAGGTTACTTAAATCATGACGAGCTCAACGATACCTCATTTTTATTTCTACGCCACTGCGTTTAGCGAAAAACTACGAAAAACGATTTCAACACAAATCGATTTCAATATAAAATTTTAAACCCCCACAATTTTCAAGCAATCTAATACAAACTTCTCTCAATTGTAAGCAACAATAACTTTATAATTGAGTCTACCCATATTGTGAAACCCCGCGTAAATAGCGAAAAGTGGCTATGGTTTCTTTTTTTTCGTTGATCTTTCAACCAATTTTCATCAAACTTAACAATTGCTTTATAAATGTATCCTCTTTTACATGCCTGGTAGCACACTGACAAATTGAATTTCAAAAACTCCAAAATAATTGTGGTCTGAAGTGGGTCTTCATGTTACCTGTTTTACCCCTTCATGTCCTCGGCTAACTTCGATTGAAAAAAATTCAAAAATTCTTTTAAAAATACTAGGGTCGTTGAATTGTAGTGATCTTACGCATTTATGATTAGTAAATACAGTTTTAATTTAATAACAATATCACTTGTTCGCTACAAATTAATACATTTTAAAAGATGTAAAAGTTTATAAAATGAAAACAATCCTTGTAAATATTCATCGATTTTTTTTCTTAAGACAATAGTGTCCATAATATATTTAATTTATAAAAGCAATTAAAAGCTTTAAAATTAAATAATGTCTTATTATATTTTTTTATTTTGCGATTCAGAGCAAATTTTTTGAAACTGCGGGTTGATTTAATTTCTCCAAGGACTGATCCTTATAACTAATATAAGCATTAAATGATACAAAGAAGAAATTATATAAAATTAAATGATTGGTGTTGGGTGGTAACAGACGTAAAAATATTTATCGTATGATTTTTTTAAGAACGAAACATTTAAAAAATAATTTAATTAATTTCTGAATAATTCTTGAAAGTTTCATCAAAATCCGACAATTATTTGATTTTTGCAAGAATTTCCAAATCAATTTGTTTTTAATCGTAAAAAGACGTTCAAGTTACCCGTACAAAATTATAGTTCCTTATAGACGCAACCCCCACAAAAAAACCCCCAAAAAAAACAAAAAAAAAAAAACAAACAAAAAAAAAACAAAAAACAAACAAACAAGGTCTTTAACCAAAATTTCCAAAGTTTCCCTCTTAATAATAACAAAGATTTTGACATTTAAATTTTTGTTTTTATTAAGTTTTGGGCATTTTTTTTATCATGTATTCTCTTTTTAAGCGAATTTATGGATGTCCCTAAATAAACGACTATGAATAATTTGACCCTCAGACATTTTAAATTTTGTCATTCTTAATTTGTATTGGAAAACGGGGGAAAATTATATTTGAATTTCTTTTGGATCTCCAACCAGTTTTGTTTGAAGGCCATTTCGAGATGAAAATCACATTGGAAATTACATTACTTTTGTTTTCACTTACATTTATGTTATGGTCCAAGTTCCTTGTACCACGGTGATGCTCCAAAGTTAGAACCAATGAAAGAATAACACTAACACAGGTACGGAATACAAAGATATATTACAAAAGAATATAATACAAAGAAGTAGAAGTATTAGTAATGACTACCAGATTGGGTTAGAGTGAACTATGTTGTCTCGACAAGCATCACTATTCCAATGTTCTTACAATATGCTCTCAATTATCTCTCCTCGTCTTACAATCTCCTCATACCTCTTGAGAGGCGCAGTATTTATAATGTCAGGAATAGTCCATTATTATTATGGGTAAGTTCCCATAATATAGGAAACATTAATTCAACCAGGCACATATACACACAAGGCACATATACACACAAAGGCCCAACAACTGGCAATCATAATGGGGGGGTGCTAAACTTTCATATTTGTTTGGGTGGGGGGATCATGTCGAGATAGTCAAGCATCGCGTCTCCCCACATAGATTTGTGGAGTAGTTTCTTTTTATTCATTTATTTATTGATTTTATTTATAAAGACCCCATATTTGAAAAAAAAAAAAAAAAAAAGAAAAAGGAATCAAGGTAGGGTACTTACAGACATGAGAAGACCTGAAACTTGACAAACAACAAAACGAAAACAATGCAAATTTACAGACGCAATTATATCAAGCCACAAAAGATTATTTGATAAGAGCTTAGCAAAACAAAATGCCCTTAGAAGACATTAAAAAATTCATGTTCAAATTCACCTCGGAAGTGAGAAAAATTGTGACAATCATATCTATATATACTTGCAGAAGAATACAATTCTTAATCTTTAATATTACGATAATCTAAATGAGTCTAATATTTGAACAACTGTATGGACGTTGGAAACATTCAAGAGATTTATTTTAAGATTTTTAACACAATTCCTGTTTTATACAATTCCTTTTTTTATATACAATTTCTTTTTATATAATTCCTTTTTATATAATTCCTTTTTTATACAATTTCCTTTTTTATATAATTCCTTTTTATATAATTCCTTTTTTTTTATACAATTTCCTTTTTATATAATTCTTTTTTTATATAATTCCTTTCTTATACAATTCCCTTTTTATACAATTCCTTTTTATATAATTCCTTTTTATATAATTCCTTTTTATACAATTCCTTTTTATACATTTCCTTTTTATATAATTCCTTTTTATACAATTTCCTTTTTATACAAATTCTTTTATATAATTTCTTTTTATATTCATTTTATACATCTTTTATATAATTCCTTTTATACAATTTTTTTTTTATACAATTTTTATATAATTCCTTTTTATAATTTTTTTTATTTATATTTTTATTCAACTTTTTTATAATTCCTTTTTATACAATTTCCTTTTTATACAAATTCTTTTTATATAATTCCTTTTTATACAATTCATTTTTATACATTTCCTTTTTATATAATTCCTTTTTATACAATTTCCTTTTTTTACACTTCTTTTTTATATAATTCCTTTTGTGAACTGGGGCATGAATTGGCTGGTCAACTTCAACGCTTCGAAGACAAAACTGCTCTCTATTAATCACCACAGAGAGCCTTCCCTTCCCTCCATTAGAATGTCTGACGCTCAACTTCTCGAGAGCAACTCTCTGCGGTTTTCGGTCTCACGTTGACTGCTGACCTGAGATGGAATAAATACATCGAGTCAATTGCCTCGTCCACTGCGAGGAAAGTTGGCTCCCTGAGCCGCGTTAGGAAGTTTTTTCTCCCTGAGTCGATCCTCCAGCTATACAAATCCACAATTCGCCCTTGCATGGAGTATTGCTGCCATATATGGTCTGGCGCCCCTTCTGTTTGCCTCGGGGTTCTGATAGGCACAAGCGGATATGCAATGTGGGTGGCCCTGCCCTGGCGTCTCGTCTACAGTCCTTTCTCACAGACGCGCCGTCGCCTCCAAATCTGTCTGTTCTACAAATTTTTTCATGGAAATTGCTCCGAGGAGCTGCATTCGCTGGTTCCCAGACGTCATGAGTTCCAGCGCCCTACGAGGCTGGCATCCCGCTCTCACCCCCTCACTGTCGAAACTCCAAAATGTTTTATTCTCTTCTACTCCTAATAGCTTCATGTCTCTGTACCTCTCGCCTGTGGAACTCCTTCCCTTCTCCTGTTTCCCTGCGAGCTATAATTCCAGCTATTCAAATGTAATGTGAATCGACATCTCCAGTTGCCTTGATCTATCAACTACCCTCATCCTTTCTTCTATCACTCTTATCTGATCTTGCTATCTCCTGTAACCCCTTGCATCCTAGTGGCTTCCCGCCTTGCTTGGGGTGAAACGCTTAAAAAAAAAAAATTCCTTTTTATATAATTCTTTTTTTATACAATTTCCTTTTTATACAATTCATTTTTATATAATTCCCTTTTTATACAATTCCTTTTTTATACAATTTCCTTTTTATATAATTCCTTTTGATATAATTCATTTTTTATAGAATTCCCTTTTTATACAATTCCTTTTTATATAATTTTTTTTAATACAATTCCCTTTTGATATATAATTCTTTTTTTTATAGAATCACTTTTTTATACAATTCGCCTTTTATACAATTACTTTTTACACAATTGCTTTTTATACAATTTCTTTTTTAAGTAATTCCAATTTTATAACGGTAAAATTATCGAATACATAATCGACCAACCATAAATTAGATTCTGTCTCATGATAATGTTTATAAGAACAAGATTAAAATTTAGTTGACGGCAATAATAAGAGTTTTTTTCTATGTATCTTATTTAAAATAGACGTGATATCAATTCGGGATTACAGTTTTTTTAATTATAAAATTTCAAAATTATATTAGGCAATTAAGATATGTGGGATTTATAGATGTATTTAAAAAAAGAAAATTAAAAAAAAATATATTTGAGTGGGGAATATTCATATTTTATTTTTTAAATAATTAAAGGGAGATTACTTGTTCTTATTAAAACATATTTAAAAATAGACCGTAATTAGCATTATAAATGACAATTAAAAATGAATGAAACATTAAAAATTAAAGTTAAAATAAAATAAATACAAATATAAAAATAAAAAATATAAGTTAAAATTTAAAAAAATAATCTGGATCAGCGTATAACACAGCCGGCCCGGCTCGATCCTGGGTTGGTTCCAAGATGGTCAATACTGCCATCGGTCAACTGATGGTTATCTGCTAGCCGCTTTGTTCTTTCCTTTACTCTACCCCACGTTGTGTTCCGTGATCACAGAGCAGTGAAGATTGAGTTTCATCCGAACTTGAGCGCTGAAACGAACTGCGTCGGAATCGGGTTACTAAAGGACAAAGAACGTTGCCGCTGGCGAAAATACAAATATCATAACAAAATAACGAAGAAGGTCGCTGAGTTAATTTTCAATTAGTTTATATAGTCGTTGATACAACAAAATTAACCCTTCCCGTTAAACACTCTATCGTGACACTTTATCTCTTTATTTTAAAACTTGGTGCGGGTTTAAAACAACATCACAAGGTGGTTGGTCTGAAATTCTGTCGGCAGCTGGTCATGTGGGTTTCAGCAGCTCCCTCGTGTACTGCTGACTTGTCTCGGTTCTCGCTCTAACTACTGGTTTCAACTAAGCGATGTGTTTATATGTATTTCATCCGACTTCGACCACACCTCAAGACTCCTCAATATTCATATCAATTGATTATCTTCTTCAACCTTGGAGAAACAACACTGACACTCAAAGAAAGCGGTCAGTTATTCAAAACAATACATTCTTCAAAAATAATTTCCGATAACAAACTTTTGTGTTAAAAAATTATTTCCATTTTTCAGAAATCAAAGTATTTTCACATTTCTCATTCCTCGTGATATATTTTAGACTACTTGCGTCATTGACTTCGCGATTTATAATAATCAATTCGCTTTTTGGCCGACAATTAAAATTCATATCAATTAATTATTTTTTCTAATTGTGGAAAAACGACACTGACCCTCAAACAAAGCTCTCAGTTATTCAAAACAATATATTCCCCGACAACAATTTTCCGATAACAAACTTTTGCGTTTAAAAATTATTTCTATTTTTCTGATGTCAAAGAATTTTCTTTGTTGTCGACTTCCTTTTGTTGTCCATTTACCAATACGACCCAAATAATTTTCTGTCCATTTTTCAAAACGACTCTCCAAATTTGAAGATTCATAACAATTCTATTTGGCCATCAGCCTATCAAAAAAAAAAATGTTCTTTTTTCCTTAATTCCACATTTCAATTCATGTTTTCTCTTTAACGATCTTAACGTTTTTTTAACCAATTCCCAGTTACCATATGCGGTTTTCACATGGATCTTTTTAATCCTAATTTCATTCTACCTTTTGTCATAATAGTGTCACAAACGTATTTAAGAAGATATTTATTTTTATGCCTAATTATAATCATCAATTTACACACACACACACACACACACACACACACACACACACACACACACACACACACACACACACACACACACACACACACATATATATATATATATTATTGTGAGACCGGAAACAATCTACACAATAGACTCTTCCAGGCCTATATTAAGTAGGCGACATAGCACTCTACAGAGAGTGACAGAGAGTGACACAGAGAGACAGTGAGAGTCTAGTACGACTACCAGTGTTGGACACTAACTTATAGTAAGCTCCGCTTAAACTATCTCTGTAACCTGTTGTTAATATATCTTTCTTACATCTAATCCGTGTTCCGTGTTTTCCTTCTGTGGTCCCAACTTTGGCCCCACGTCAGTGGCGACGAGGATTCGAGAAACGCATTCACGTCGAAAACCGTAATACCTTACCAGTCCCACATCAGTGGCGACAGAGAGATTCGAGAATTTCGTTCTCACCATATCAATAGCGACAGAGTACTCGAAAAATTCACAGAAACTCCACGCGTTCCCAAAGCAGTGTTGAACGAGAAATTAAGCTGGTATTACTACATTAGCGATTTAAAAGCTAAACACCCAGCGTCTACATATATTCCAATACCAAACATCAGTGACGAGCAGTGTTTCGACATCGATGGAATATTAAAGTCTGTCCAAATAACAAGAACGAATTCTTACACACCCACACACAGAAAAAAAAAAGTTGTTCATAAAACAAATTGACAATACAAGAGCGGAAGTACTATCATTGTACTCAAGTTTTCGAAAAAAACTATCGAAAATTTTTTTTTTTATGTAACTGAGTTGAACTCGTGCATAAAATTATTCTCCCCTCAAATTCACTGAGGTGAGTTTTCTCTTTTTATAACTCTATAAAAAAAAAAAATACATAAGTGTGGAGAAAATTTATTCAATTACGTCAAAATTAACGGAACCACGGGAAAAAAAGCTAAAAACATAATTAGTTTAGTTTAACTATTGTCTGTCCATATTTTTTTTCTGTAAAAGAAAAAAAAAAGGAACAAAAATCTATCAAGATTTTTTTGTGTACCTCCTCTTAATACACGTGTTTCAAAGCAACAAAAAAAAAAGCGCTGTCATTTTTAAATATGGAAGATTTTCCAAAAGTATTTGCCCAAATGTTAAAACTAAATTTGGATCAGCGACAAAAATCAGAAGAAAGACAACAACAACTATTTTTGGAATTACATAAACAACAAATGGAATTCCAACGAATTACGCTTCAGAATGCTGAACTACAACAGAAACAACTTAAAGAATTACTCGTAAATGCATTAAAAGGCTCAAACTCTGAAAAAGATACAATATTCTCCCAGAGTACAATCTACAATTCAATGGAAACCTTTGAATACGTACCAGAGAACGACAAAACGTTCGACGCTTTTTACAGGCGCTACGAAGATATTTTCAACGTAGACCGTGAACAATGATCCAGTAAAAAAAAGGTACGTCTACTATTGAGAAAACTGGGAACTACAGAACATAGTAGGTTCGTAGATTTCATACTACCCAAGAAAACGACTGACTTGGATTTTTCAGAGACTATTAAGCTCCTATCGGAACTATTCGGGTCTAATACAACTTTGTTCCACAAACGTTGGAAATGCCTGAACATAGTCAAAAACAAACTGCAAGATTTTCTAACGTTTGCAGCATCGGTAAACAAGCTCTGTAATGATTTTAAACTAACCGAACTGACTGCCGATGATTTCAAGTGCTTAGTTTTCGCACAAGGTCTAGTATCAGCAGAAGACGCCGAAGTCAGACGACGGGTATTGACCAAGCTTGAGAACGAACAAGGATTGACTCTCCAAAAACTGGCAGAGGACTGTCAAAGAGTAATATCTGTAAAGCGTGACTCAAACACTACCGAGGAATCAGGTGTGGCTCAGATTAATAAAATCAGAAGCAAGTCTACCTCCTATTCCCCTCAAAAAGGCAAAAGGCAAATCTCATGTCCTAAATTACGCAGTAACCAAATCCCAAATAGGTTAAAGAACCCGCCCGGACCATGTTACCATTGTGGTAAATGGCATTGGATGAAATTCTGTCCAGTTAAGAACAAAAAATATTGCAAAAATTGCAATAAAAGTGGGCATACTTTAACTTCGTGCTGGTACGCCAACAGAACGAGAAAACCCAAAAATAAAATTAGGCAAGCTCAATCTGACAATATTGTCGATAGGAATTTAAGAAAATATGTAACTGTGGATATTTTCAATAAGTCCATTAAAATTCCAGCTTGACTCGGGTTCCGATCTTTCAACCATTAATTGGCGTACTTGGCGAAAATTAAACAAGCCGACCTTATTAAAAACGGATAAAACAGCAAAACCCGTAACTGGCGAAAAGATTAACATTTTAGGTGAGGTAATACTTACAGTAACACTAAATGGAGTTACTAAAAAGCTCAAAGCCTACGTATTGAAAACTTCAGATAACTTATTTGGAACAGATTGGATAGAAAAATTCAATCTTTGGGATTGCCCAATGAGTACATTTTGTCGCAAGATACAAAAATACAACGTCCAATTTGTAAATCTAAAAAAGGAACTCAAACAACAATTTCCCCAGGTTTTTTTCTGGCGGCCTTGGGAAATGTACTAAAATGAAAGCTAAGTTCAAGGTGAAGGACAGTGCACAACCGGTATTCAAAAAGAAACGGAATGTCCCTTTCGCTGCTCTAGAGCAAATCAATAAAGAGTTAAATAGACTCGAACAAGCAGGTATTCTGTTAAAAACAGATTTCAGCGAGTGGGCAGCACCTACGGTCTACGTAAAAAAGAAGTCCAATCAAATACGAGTATGCGCAGATTTTTCCACAGGGTTAAACGATGCCTTGCAAGATCACCACTATCCTCTCCCAAGCCCTGAAGAAATTTTCAATAAACTCAATGGTGGAAATTTTTTTTCTCAAATTGACCTCTCGGACGCATACCTTCAGATAAAGGTGGAAGAAGAAAGTTCCAAATTGCTCTGCATAAACACCCATAGAGGGTTGTACAAATGCAACAGACTGGCTTTTGGAGTAAAGGTTGCGCCTGCAATTTTCCAGCAGGTCATGGACGCCATGCTGGGCGATCTTGACTACGCATCAGCCTATTTGGATGATATACTGGTTACCAGTAAAACTACGGCAGAGCACCGGAACCATATAATAAACGTATTCGAAAAGATACAAGAATACGGATTTAAAGTTAAGGAGGAAAAGTGTGACTTTTTCTTACCAGAAATTAAATACTTAGGGTACATCATAAATAAAGATGGTCGTCGGCCGGATCCAGAAAGAGCCAACGCGATCAGAAACATGCCGGCGCCAGATAACGTTCAAGCGTTACAAAGCTTCCTCGGCCTAGCTAATTTTTACCAAGGGTTCATTAAGAACATGCAAAATTTGAGAGGGCCTCTCAACCAACTTTTAAAAAAGGACAAACCATGGTCGTGGACCCCGGAATGCCAAGACGCATTCGAGAAGATCAAGAAAACTCTTACTTCAGACCTCTCCCTCACCCATTACGAACCTAGTCTCGACATCATAGTCGCAAGTGATGCAAGCTCGTAAGGCATTGGTGCTTGCATTTTACGTAAACTGCCAGATGGTTCGCGAAAAGCTGTGGCTCACGCATCAAGATCTCTACTTCGATCTCATGACATGCCCCAAGTCTCTCCTGAAGTGCGACGCTCAGGAAGGAAAAGGAAATTTACTCAACGGCTTGACGTAAATCCCAAGAGGAAAAAGTATTAAGTTTTATTTTTTTTCTCTCCTTTTCAAAAAGAAAACTCTTTGGAAGGGGGGTATTGTGAGACCGGAAACTACCTACACAATAGACTCTTCCAGGCCTATATTAAGTAGGCGACATAACACTCTAGAGAGTGACACAGAGAGACAGTGAGAGTCTAGTACGACTACCAGTGTTGGACACTAACTTATAGTAAGCTCCGCTTACACTATCTCTGTAACCTGTTGTTAATATATCTTTCTTACATCTAATCCGTGTTCCGTGTTTTCCTTCTGTCGTCCCAACTTTGGCCCCACATCATATATATATATGATAAATGACTGAAGTGAAATATCCAGAATTATGTAAATATTGGAAAATTAATCGATTGATGAAAATCGTTATATTTAAGAGCTAACGTTAAGCTACGTATCGTGAGTATTTTCAAGGCCAATGCTTTGAAATTCCTCATTTAAAGTAACGACAGGGTAACATTGAAATTCCAAATCTTTTCAACATCCAACTGATTTGCAGTTATTACACACACACACACACACACACACACACACACACACACACACACACACACACACACACAGACACACACACACACACACATCCACACGCTCGCGCATACACACACATGATGGTAATTTTCTAAGCATAGTTGAGCCCTGACATGGTCACACAGGGCGGACCGAACTCACTACTCATTCGAGACAAGCTTGCTAACCATTAGTCCACATCGAGGTGCCCAAATAATCTTCTATTTTAGGTCAACCTATATCACATCTTGGTGGTTTCCTGTGGAGCCCTCCCCTGGTTAGTCTAGACAAACTCTTGTGTAGCTAGTTAATGTGAGTAAGTATTGTTCCTGGCCTGCTCCCGGCTACATCTTTGGTTATGATCCAAGTTGAGATTCCCAACATCCCCAGTTTGTTTTGGCTCCCCTTTCATCTCGACTAGGTCAACTTTATTGATTCCCCATGTCCGTCTATATTTTCTCTTTTCCCTCTCCCTTAGCCAGAGAGCCTCTTGATTTTGTCCAAGGCCAGAATACAGCGGCTTCTCTTTTTCGAAGGGTTGGACAGGTTCTACTAACATCAGTTAGGTTTATTTTTGCTTTGTTTGATATTTAGTTTGTTTTGGGTCTCATTCTCCACCCCTTCTTATTGTGAAATATTAGATTTTTATCTACGAAATATTTATTATCATTAAATTTTTAAATCTCGGGGTGCGTTTTGTAGGTCCCCCTTGAGAGGATGCGGTATTATGGTGTATGGAGGATTGATTGGTGACGGACGAATTTTTGTGGTGAATGCGCAAATTGTAACGAGTGAATGGGTCGTGAATCGGATTAGCTAGGTATGAGATAGTGAAGACCAGCCTCAACTCCTTTTCCCCTTTTCGGCCTTGTGCCATAATTGTATTTTAATACAATAAATATCAATAATCTTCTAAGCGTAGCATAGATGTGGAACAAGGCCGAAAGCGTGGAGCACCCAGTGAGAATCGAACTCACTATTCAGTCGTAATTGATTGCATTACGAAAATCCTCGTAATCTAACAAGACAAGCTTGCTAACCATTACACAGCGTCAAAGTGCCCGACATTGATTTACTAAACGTAGTTTATTTGTGGCACAAGGTGGTATGTGTGGAACACCCCCTGAATAGCACACACATACATTGTTGATCCACAAATTAAAATGTATCTTAATAAACTTCTCAATACCTCTAACAAAACTGATAAGATTAATAATAATAGTGCACGTCAAAACAAACATTATACTATTAACTTATACTATTGTAATCAAATGCATACTAATTACAAACATGATGAAACAACACTCAAAAACACAATAGGTAGAAATGTTAAACCCATTAATAATAATAAACAGGTTAAGCTCATCATATATTATAAAAAAATTAAATTAACCTCATAGTCTCTAAAAACCCTACAGCCACACAACTAAATCCTCTACATAAAAACAATGGAGTGTATCAATTCATCAGATCCAGATGAGGATTTACCTTTAATTCGATACAAAAAAGCTGGTAAAATGTATGACCAAATTTCGACATCAACTAAGAATTATAAAGAAAATATATACAGAATAAATATATGCGGCTTTTTAAAAAGTCAGTCATTTTCTTTCTTCTTTAATCATTAGAAATGCCAGCTTAGAGAAAAAATACCGTGATTCATCATTTGAGTATACCCACAAATACAAATACAAACACATTTTTTTTTTTTTTTTGGGGGGTCTGATGAAGCCTTGAATGACGAAACACGTAATCAAATCTATTTTCAATGAAACGATTTCCATTTATTATATATATATATATATATATATATATATATATATATATATATATATATATATATTTTATATGTTCAATAAATCTCTATGATGGACTTATCTCATTGTGTGACTCAGTTCTATGTGACTATAATTAGCTACGTCAAGGCCATGACCCTCGTCTTGACGGTTATTTCTCTGCTAAGTTTGATATTATGTAATCAAAATTATTTCGATTAATTGACGATTGGCACAACGGTTATTCACTTTGTAAACAGATTCAGCCAGCGGTGTTCGACTTTAGGTCTTCGTCCTAAGGTCCTTGTAAAACACGAAAACAATTTCAACGCTTAGTCCTATAGGCAAATATTTTGATAAAGGTATCGTCACTTTTTATTAATCGGTCTCATCCCATGCAAGGCAGTAAAGCCCCTAAGACACAATGGGTTACAGGGTGTAGAAGAATTAGGAACAGAAACGTTAATAACGAGCGGGAAGAGGAAAGAGTAATGATGATGATGATACTAGATAGCGATTGACATTGGATTTAAAATTTTGCATATTGGAGTTGGCTGGAAAGCATCGAGCCGGAAAGGAGTTTCACGAGCGAGTAGTGCGAGAAAAGAAACTGTTAGCATAGAACTTACGGTTGTACTCACAATGGTTGCCAGAAAAGAGACCAGACGATTGAACACTTATGCAAACCACACTCCCATGATTACAAAAACCTGTCAAGGTAATAATAGAACGAAGTTGTTTAATCAATAGACAATTTTAACACGGTTGAATAATTTGTATATATTTCTCAGAAAAAAACGTGTTCATTAAAAACAGGCAAATTTGAATTAGAATTTGTGTCGAAAATGAAGATTTATTTTTTGAAGGTTCTGGAATTTTATATATGTCATTACTGTTATTATTCTAAGGTCTTTTCATGTGAGTCTTTAAATATATTTTCCTAATATTTTTATATGAAGTAATTACGGAAACGTCAATCTATAGAAAACCGACCCCCATGTTATATGCATTAAAACTTAACGATATCTTTTGTTAGTTTTTTTTACAATTGTTACAAGGTTTTTACATGGAGTCTTTAAATATAATTTTGCAATTGTTGCTTTTTGCTTTCTCTTTCAAGCTTCATCAACATTAACTGTCTGCGATTATCAATACAAGGTCTCGGAAAACTGTCATCGCCAATCCAAGGGAGATAACTCTATGAAAGTAAAAAAATACAAACATTAGAGACAAAATATACAAATACACATAGTACACACATGCACACGCATAAAAAAAGCAGAGATCTTCAAGTACATAGTCACACGATTACACACATACAGTCTCAAAGTTTAATTTAAAAAAAAAAAACTTCTCTGAAGTTCAAAAGAATGACCCGTTCTTTATATATATCATTATATATTAGTTGGTTTGTTGGCTGGTTTAGCGGCATATCAACATCTCTATGGGTTACGTAATGTTGAAATCTAATTATTTTGAACGCAGTTGTATGCCTTCAATTACAGACAAAATGTATTGTTGGTTATTTTGCTATAAATAGGTACTGTCGGTAATTTTACTATATAAAAATATATTGCTGGTATTTTACAATAAAAAATATATTTTTCTACGTTTATGGTGTTTGATGGTTCACTATTTGCCCATAGCTGGAACCCTAACTGGTGCTACTACCCGGGGTCTGAAAGGACGTGGGAACAACGGCAAATTAGAGGCTCTGCTGTCGGATGTAATTTATCGTCCTAACTAGGACTGATTATATATTAGTTAACATTCACTAACTATATGTATGTTTGAATTAATATAACAATTTTATCGAAAATATTGAAAGTTCATGATACTTATGGAAGAGCGACCCAGAGTTTTACGATTTTTGCCTTTCACGATGCAAATAAGAATTCTTGCATTAATTATTACAGAATTTGTATTTTATTTTATAAACGCTTATTATTATTATTATTTTGTAGGTAAATATAAAATTATAAATATAATATAACATAATATAAATACAGGGTGTGGTAGAAGTCGGGCACCAAAGGAGCAATTTATTAAAAATAAAATTACACATGAACTTTTGCCTCACGCTATATAGCATATTGTCATGGGTCCTTACCTATAACTACAGAATGAACTCTTCCTAACACTATGTATACTACGCCTCTCAAGAGAGAGGGTCGAATCGAGTCGAACCGATAGTAGTTCACTCCAAACCAGACTGACAGTCATACTAACACCTTCCACCTCTTGTATTATTATTTCGTGCAATATACCTTCGTTATTTCTACTCTTGTATTCGTGTTGTTCTTCCTTGGTCTTAACATGGACCATAACACACACACACACACACACACACACACACACACACACACACACACACACACACACACACACACACAGATATATATATATATATAAAAGTGAACATTGAAGTCAACACTTAGAGGCGACAGGCTGTTTCATGCTAGACACAATCGTCAGGCCACCTGACGATTGCGTCTAGCATAAAACAGCCCGTCGCCTCTAAGTGTTGACTTCAATGATATTGAAACACTTTATCCCATAAATATAGCACACCTTAAGAGTATATTTCTTCATATATATATATATATATATATATATATATATATATATATATATATAAAAGCCATAAATACATTGTTTAAAATTAATATAGTGGTCTGAAGATCGTATTGAGCCAGCAAATTGTCAGTCAACATGCAGTCAATATTCTATTTCTATCTATTTACCTCTCACTCTCCCTTTCTCTTCACACACACACACACACACACACACACACACACACACACACACACACACACACACACACACATATATATATATATATATATATATATATCAGAGAAATTGTATGACAAAGCGGAAAAAGTTTATTTATAACGCGTTTTGTCCTTAGGGACTTCATCAGACTAAATTTATTATGTTGGTAGGACTACACATGTGCATGACAAAGGGATGCTGGGAATGTTAGAATTTTATTTATTTTTTCTTTATTTAGTCGAATTTATTAAAAATTCCCAGCACCCTTCAGTCGTGCGCATATGTAATAATGAATTTAGTGATGAAGGACGAAACGCGCCATAAGTAAACTTTTTACACTTTGTCATACATTTTCCACAATATTGTTCTTGATATATAAAAATGCATCGTTATCTCATATATATATATATATATATATATATATATATATATATATATATATATAGTAATCCGTTGGTATAATTCAGGCGAGTTCTATTAACACGACATAGAACTTGATATATATATATATGTCTAACTATATATATATATATATATATATATATAGTTAGACATTCTATTGAACTTCACAAAAGTTTTATTAAGTTAAAAATTCACGCAACAAAATAATTTCGATGTAACCTGGGGGTCTGTGCGTGTGAATGCGTATGAGGATGCGTTTGAGTGTTTGTGTGTGTGTATGTGTGTATGTATGTGCACCTGTATGTATTTGTTTGCGTGCTTGAGTGTGTCCGAGTGAGTGTACCTTAAGTAGAGTTTGTTTAACGACAAATGTTTTTTTTTCACCTGCTATTGAAATCGACGCTTCAGCGCTTGAAGCAGACGACATAACTTCATTTCACTGAGAAATCAAACATGTTTTCTGTCAAACTCAGGAAAACATAAAAAAAATTAGCTATTGACAGATTTGGGAAAGGAAAGATGCAGACATCTTGAAAAACAAAGAATGAATAAAAAAGAAAAGAAAATCCGGTTTCGCATCATTTCAATAACAAGTTAACAAATTAAATGACGAGACAAAGTAAGACAGTTTCTGAGTGTCGACGCCATTTATAATGTTGCAAATATCCCGGATGTCATTAAACAAAGAAACAATCAGCATCTTTCTTGTTATTACTGTTGTTTTTATGCTTGTTTCTTTCAACTTGTGACATTTTTACTACATCCATGTCCACCGCTAAGTCACCTTACAACATCCTATTGGTAGATGTCGTGGACACCCCCCATATATATATATATATATATATATATATATATATATATAGTCTTAAGGTATGCTATATTTATGGGATAAAGTGCTCAATATCAGAGATAGAGCGTGTGTAAATATAAAAGTGAACATTGAAGTCAACACTTAGAGGCGACGGGCTGTTTCATGCTAGACGCAATCGTCAGCTGGACTGACGATTGCGTCTAGCATAAAACAGCCTGTCGCCTCTAAGTGTTGATTTCAATGTTCACTTTTATATTTATATATGTGTGTGTGTATGTTTGTGTGTGTGTAAGAGAAAGAGCGAGAGAGAGAATGTGAATGCATGAATGTATGTATGTGAATAAAGTTGGTTAAAAATCGACGGAGTTGGAAATATATAAGACAATTTAAAAAAAGAAAAATGACCCGCCGATAATATGACGTCATCAGAAAAGGAATTTTCTTTACCAAGAAAATCTAGATTACTGAAATGAAACGTGATACACGTAAAGTGGCTCAACTATTATTTTACGTTATTGTTATAGAGATTAGATTTATGGTTAAGTATCCCACATTATTTCAGCATTAATTTCATAAAAAATATGATATATTGAATAGCCTGATCATATATTATTTGTAGGTGACTCCTCATGGGTTATGGCACTTTCAATGCATCATCGTCTGCATAAATTATAAATTGGAAACTTTGTATAAACTAAGGATGTTTCACTTTCAATGATAAGTATTAAAAATAATTTTTTCTTTTCAGATGATAAATTATATAAAAACTGTCCGAACGTCCTTTTTATCCGAGCGCTTTCGGCTATACATTTAGCCATTTTCAAGGATGAAATATTTTAACTGCTCAAATAAAAAAGCCCACCTTAAATAATGCTTAAAAGGTAAATCTTTTGGCCAGCATAACGCACTTAAAAAACTGTTTATCTGCTCAAGCAGGGACACACCCAATGGTGTACGGATACTGCTTACACACAATTAGAGTAAAAGCAAAACCATCGCTACAAATGTCGGTTTTCAACTCATATAATAACGACTATTTGGAAAATTACTGTGTTCAGTGGTTCTAATTAGAGCACAAGTTTCGAAGGAGAGGTGTTAGTGTAAATGACGCTAATTAAATAGCTACCTGGAAGCCAAAAAAAAAAAAAAATGTTTCTAATATATTATCTGTCGAAATAAATACCTTCCCTCGCCCAACATGAACTGAATCCATTTTCTTTTTAAATCCGACTGATTATTAATCATTTTTGGCGAGTTTGATTTTTATTTGGTACGAGTTGGGTTGGGACACTTGCCAGAGAATGACGGGCAGTCAAATTCTTTCGTTATGAATTGATTCTCATGAAATGCACTATTAATTTCTCTGATTGTCGAAATGAATTGACTTTTTGGTAGCAGTAAGTAAAAAGTTCATCTCACAAAGGATCTTTACTAATTTTCTATGTTGGTTAATTCAATTGTGGCCCAGTTGAGAAGTTGTCCTTAAGCCAAGCCTCGTCTCGTCTGTGTTTACGACAGTCGTGTTGTCATTTCATTTGGTTTTGTTGTCAGTTGGCGCCTAAAAATTATGTACATCCATTGCAGTAATCATTTTATTTGAAGAAAATTATTATAATTTGCAAAATCTCTTGAATTATATTTGTCATCTTTTTCGTTGTCTCTTTTTTGTTCTCTCTCTTTCTTTCGTTCTCTCTCTATTGTACCCTCGCTTTCATCCTCTCTCTTTCTTTCGTTCTCTTTCTTTCTTTTGTTCTCTTTTCTTTCGTTATCTCTCTTTCGTTCTCTCTCTTTCTTTCGTCCTCTCTCTTTCTATCGTTCTCTCTCTTTCTATCGTTCTCTCTCTTACGTACACTCGCTTTCATTTTCTCTCTATCTTTCGTTCTTTCTCTTTATTTCGTTCTTTCTCTTTCTTTCGTTCTCTCTCTTTCGTACTCTCGCTTTCGTTTTCTCTCTACCTTTCGTTCTCGCTTTCATTATCACTCTTTCGTTCTTTCTCTTTCTTTCGTTCTCTCTTTCGTCCTCTCCCTTTCGTTTTCTCTCTTCTTTCGTTCTCTCTCTTTCGTTCTCTATCTTTCGTTCTCTCTCTTCTTTCATCCTCTCTCTTCTTTCGTTCTCTCTCTCTTTCGTTCTCTCTCTTCTTTCGTTCTCTCTCTCTTTCGTTCTCTCTCTTCTTTCGTTCTCTCTCTTTCGTTTTCTCTATTTCGTTCTCTCTCTTTCGTTCTCTCTCTTCTTTCGTTCTCTCTCTCTTTCGTTCTCTCTCTTCTTTCGTTCTCTCTCTTTCGTTTTCTCTCTTTCGTTCTCTCTCTTTCGTTCTCTCTCTTCTTTCGTTCTCTCTCTTTCATTCTCTCTTCTTTCATTCTCTCTCTTTCATTTTCTCTCTTTCATTCTCTCTCTTTCATTTCTCTCTTCTTTCATTCTCTCTCTCTTTCATTTCTCTCTTTCATTTTCTCTATTTCATTCTCTATCTTTCATTCTCTCTCTTCTTTCTTTCTCCATCTTTTTCTCTCTCTTCTTCTTTCTCTCTCTTCATTTTCTCTATTTCATTCTCTCTCTTTCATTTCTCTCTTCTTTCATTCTCTCTCTTCTTTCATTCTCTCTCTCTTTCATTCTCTCTCTTCTTTCTCTTTCTTTTTCTCTATTTTTCTCTCTTTGTTTTCTCTCTCTTCTTTTTCTCTCTCTCTTTTTTCTCTCTTCTTTTCATTTCTCTCTCTTTCATTTTTCTCTTTTTCATTCTCCATCTTTCATTCTCTCTTCTTTCATTTCTCTCTCATTCTCTTTCATTTCTCTTTCATTCTCTCTTCTTTCATTCTCTCTCTCTTTCATTCTCTCTCTTCTTTCATTCTCTCTCTCTTTCATTCTCTCTCTTCTTTCATTTCTCTCTTTCATTCTCTCTCTCTTTTTCTCTTTCTCTCTCTTCTTTCATTCTCTCTCTTTCATTTCTCTCTTCTTTCATTCTCTCTCTCTTTCATTTCTCTCTCTTCTTTCATTTCTTTCTTTCTCTCTCTTCTTTCTCTCTCTCTCTTTCATTTTCTCTCTTCTTTCATTTCTCTCTTCTTTCTCTCTCTCTTTCATTTTGTCTCTTCTTTCTCTCTCTCTTTCATTTTGTCTCTTCTTTCTCTCTCTCTTTCATTTTGTCTCTTCTTTCTCTCTCTCTTTCATTTTTCTCTATTTCATTCTCTCTCTTCATTTCTCTCTCTCTCTTCTTTCATTTCTCTCTTTCATTCTCTCTTCTTTCATTCTCTCTCTTTCTTTTTCTCTTTCATTTCTCTCTTTTTTTTCTCTCTTCTTTTTCTCTCTCTCTCTTTCATTTTCTCTCTTCTTCTTTCTCTCTCTTTCATTTTCTCTCTTCTTTCTCTTTCATTTTCTCTCTTCTTTCATTCTCTCTCTCTTTCATTTTCTCTCTTCTTTCTCTTTCATTTTCTCTTTCTTTCTCTCTCTTTCATTTCTCTCTCTTTTTTTCTCTCTCTTTTCATTTTCTCTCTTCTTTCATTCTCTCTCTTTCATTTTCTCTTTTCATTCTCTGTCTTTCATTTTCTCTCTTCTTTTTCTCTCTCTCATTTTCATTCTCTCTTTCTTTCATTTCTCTCTTTCATTCTCTCTCTCTTTCATTCTCTCTCTTTCATTTTCTCTCTTTCTCTCTCTCTTTCATTTCTCTCTTTTTTCTCTCTCTCTTCTTTCATTCTCTCTCTCTTTCATTTCTTTCTCTCTCTCTTTTTTTTCTCTCTTTTCTTTCTCTTTCATTCTCTTCTTTCTTCTTTCTCTTCTTTCATTTCTCTCTTCTTTCATTTCTCTCTCTTTCATTCTCTCTCTTCTTTTTCTCTCTCTCTTTTTTCTCTCTTCTTTCATTCTCTCTCTTTCATTTTCTATTTTTTCTCTCTTTCATTCTCTCTCTTCTTTCATTCTCTCTCTCTTTCGTTCTCTCTCTTTCATTTTCTCTCTCTTCTCTATCTTTTTTTCTCTATCTTTCATTCTCTCTCTTCTTTCATTTCTCTCTCTTTTCATTCTCTCTCTCTCTTTCATTTTCTTTTTCTCTCTCTCTTCTTTCATTTCTCTCTCTTCTCTTCTCTCTCTTTCATTTTCTCTTCTTTTTCTCTCTTTCATTCTCTCTTCTTTCATTCTCTCTCTTCTTTTTCTCTCTCTTCTTTCATTCTCTCTCTTTCATTTCTAAAAGAATTCTCTATTTTCTTTCTCTCTCTTCTTTCATTCTCTCTCTTTCATTTTCTCTCTTTTCTTTCTCTCTCTTTGTTCTCTCTCTTTCATTCTCTCTCTTCTTTCATTCTCTCTCTTTCTTTTCTTTTTTTCTCTCTTCATTCTCTCTCTTTTTCATTTCTCTCTCTCTCATTTTCTCTCTTTTTCTCTCTCTCTTTCGTTCTCTCTCTTCTTTCTCTTCTCTCTCTTTCTTTTTCTCTCTTTCATTTCTCTCTTCTTCTCTCTCTTCTTTAATCTTTTTCTCTCTTTCTTTCTCTCTTTTCATTCTCTCTTTCATTCTCTCTCTTCTTTCATTCTCTCTCTTTTTCATTCTCTCTCTTTCATTCTCTCTTTTTCTCTATTTCATTTTCTCTATTTCATTCTCTTTTTCTCTCTCTTCTTCATTTTCTCTCTTTCATTTTCTCATTTCTCTCTCTTTCATTCTCTCTCTTTCATTCTCTCTCTTCTTTCATTCTCTCTCTTTCATTCTCTCTCTTCTTTTCTCTCTCTTTCATTTTCTCTTCATTCTCTCTCTTTATTCTCTCTCTTTTTTCATTCTCTCTCTCTTTCATTCTCTCTCTTCTTTTTTCTCTTTCTTTCTTTTTTCTCTTTCATTCTCTTTCTTTCATTCTCTCTCTCTTCTTTCTCTCTCTTCTTTTCTCTCTCTTCTTTCTTTCTCTCTCTTCTTTTCTTCTCTTCTTTCATTCTCTCTTCTTTCATTTCTCTCTTTCATTCTCTCTCTTCTTTCATTCTCTCTCTTTCATTTTCTCTTTCATTCTCTCTCTCATTCTCTCTTTTTTTCATTCTCTCTCTTTCATTTTCTTATTTCATTCTCTCTCTCTTTTTCTCTTTCTTTCATTCTCTCTCTTCTTTCATTTTCTCTCTTTCATTTTCTCTTTCATTTCTCTCTTTCATTCTCTCTCTTCTTTCTTTTCTCTCTTCTTTCATTCTCTCTCTTTCATTTTCTCTATTTCATTCTCTCTCTTTCATTTTCTCTTCATTCTCTCTCTCTTTCATTCTCTCTCTTCTTTCATTTCTCTCTCTTCTTTCATTTCTCTCTCTTTCTTTCTCTCTCTTTCTTTCTCTCTCTTCTTTCTTCTCTCTCTTTTCATTTTCGATTTCATTCTCTCTCTTTCTTTCTCTCTTTCTTTTTTTCTCTCTCTTTCATTTTTCTCTCTTCTTTCTCTCTCTTTCATTCTCTCTCTTCATTTCTCTCTCTTTCTTTTCTCTCTTTCATTTCCACTATTTCATTCTCTCTTTCATTCTCTCTCTTCTTTCATTTCTCTCTTTCATTCTCTCTTTCATTTTCACTATTTCATTTTCTCTTTCATTTTCTCTCTTCTTTCATTCTCTCTCTTTTTTTTTTTTCTTTTTCTTCTCTCTTTCATTCTCTCTCTTCTTTCATTCTCTCTCTTTCATTTTCTCTCTTAAAATTCTCTCTCTTTCATTCTCTCTCTTCTTTCATTTCTCTCTCTTTCATTTTCTCTCTTTTCATTTCTCTCTCTCTTTTCTCTCTCTTCATTCTCTCTCTTCTTTCATTCTCTCTCTTCTTTCATTCTCTCTCTTTCATTTTCTCTATTTCATTCTCTATCATTCTTTCTCTCTCTTTTTTCATTCTCTCTTTCTTCTCTCTCTTTCATTTTCTCTTTCGTTTCTCTATCTTTCATTCTCTCTCTCTTCTTTTCTCTCTCTTTCATTTTCTCTCTTCTTTCATTCTCTCTCTTTCATTTCTCTCTCTTCTTTTTCTCTCTCTTCTTTCTCTCTTCTTTCATTCTTTCTTTCTCTCTTTCTTTTTCTCTCTCTTCTTTCTTTCTCTCTCTTTCATTTTCTCTATTTCATTCTCTCTCTTTTTCTCTCTCTCTTCTTTTCTCTCTCTTCATTTTCATTCTCTCTCTTTCATTTTCTTTCATTCTCTTTTTTCATTCTTCTCTTCTTTCATTCTCTCTCTTTCATTCTCTCTTCTTTTTTCTCTCTCTTTCATTTTCTCTCTTCATTCTCTCTCTTTTTCTCTTTTCTTTCTCTTCTTTCATTTCTCTCTCTTCTTTCATTTCTCTCTTCTTTCTTTCTTCTCTTTCTTTCTCTCTCTTTCATTTCATTTCATTCTCTCTCTTTCTCTACAAATTTCTCTCTCTTCTTTTTCTCTCTCTCTCATTTTCTTTCTCTTTCTTTTTCTTTCTCTCTCTTTTTTTTTTCTCTCTTTTTTTTTCTCTCTTTTTTTTTCATTTTCTCTCTTTCATTCTCTCTTTTCATTTCTCTCTTCTTTCATTCTCTCTCTCTTTCTTTCTCTCTCTTTTTTCATTCTCTCTCTTTCATTTTCTCTTCTTTCTCTCTCTTTCATTTCTCTTTTTTCATTTTCTCTCTTTTTTTTCTCTTCTTTCATTCTCTCTCTTTCATTTTCTTTATTCTTTCTCTCTTTCATTTTTCTCTTCTTTTCTCTCTCTCTTTCATTTTTCTCTTCTTTCTTTCTCTCTTCTTTCATTTCTCTCTCTTCTTTCATTTCTCTCTTCTTTCATTCTCTCTTTCATTCTCTCTCTTCTTTTTCTCTCTCTTCTTTCTCTCTCTTTCTTTCATTTTCTTTTTCTTTCTTTCTCTTTCTCTCTTTCATTCTCTCTCTTCTTTTTCTCTCTCTCTTTCTTTTCTTTTCTCTCTCTTTTTTTCTCTCTTTCTTTTTTCTCTCTTTCTTTTTCTCTCTCTTTCATTTTCTCTTCTTTTTTCTCTCTTTCATTTCTCTCTTTTCTTTCATTTCTCTCTTTCATTTTTCTTTCTTTCTCTCTCTTTCATTTTTCTCTCTTCTTTCATTTTCTCTCTCTCTTTCATTTCTCTCTTCTTTCATTCTCTCTCTTCATTTTCTCTCTCTTTCATTTTCTCTCTTTCTCTTTCATTTTCTCTCTTCTTTCATTCTCTCTCTTTCATTTTCTCTCTTCTTTCTCTCTCTTTCATTTTCTCTCTTCTCTCTCTTTCATTTTCTCTCTTCTTTCTCTCTCTCTCTTTCATTTTCTCTTTCATTTTCTCTATTTCATTTTCTCTTTCTTTCTCTCTCTTCTTTCATTTTCTCTCTTCTTTCTCTCTCTCTCTTTCATTTTCTCTCTTTCATTTTCTCTTTCATTTTCTCTCTTCTTTCTCTCTCTTTCATTCTCTCTCTTTCATTTTCCTTTTCTCTCTCTTCATTTTCTCTCTTCATTTTCTTTCTTCTTTCGTTCTCTCTCTTTTCTTTCTCTATTTCTTTTCTCTCTCTTTTCTTTTTCTTCTCATTCTCTCTTTTCTTTCATTCTCTCTTTCATTTTTTCTTTATTTCATTTCTCTCTTTTTTCTCTCTCTTCTTTCATTCTCTCTCTTCATTTTCTCTCTTTCTTTTTCTCTCTTTCTTTCTCTCTCTTTCTTTCTCTCTCTCATTTCTCTTTCTTTCTCTCTCTCTCTTCTTTCTTTCTCTCTTTTCTTTCTCTCTTTCATTCTTTCTCTTTCATTTTCTCTCTCTTCTTTTCTCTCTCTCTCTTTTCATTCTCTCTCTTTTTTATCTCTCTCTCTCTTTCATTTCTCTCTTCTTTCATTTCTCTCTCTCTTTCATTCTCTCTTTCATTTTCTCATTTCTTCTCTCTTTTTCTTTTCTCTCTTCTTTCATTCTCTCTCTTCTTTTTCTCTCTCTTTTTTTTCTCTCTCTTTTTCTCTCTCTCTTTTTTTTTCTCTCTCTTTTCATTTTTCTCTATTTCATTCTCTCTTTCTTTCTTTCTCTTCTTTTTTCTCTCTCTCTTTCTTTCTCTCTCTTTTCGTTCTCTCTCTCTTTCTCTCTCTTTCTTTCTCTCTCTTTCATTTTCTCTATTTTCATTCTCATCTTTTTCTCTCTTCTTTCTTTCTCTCTCTCTTTATTCCTCTCTTTCATTTTCTCTCTTCTTTCTCTCTCTTTCATTTTCTCTCTTCTCTCTCTCTCAATCTCTCTTTCATTTTCTCTCTCTCTCTTTCATTTTCTCTCTTCTGTCTCTCTCTTTCATTTCTCTCTTCTTTCTCCTCTCTCTTCTTTCATTCTCTCTCTTTCATTTTTCTCTCTCTTTCATTCTCTCTCTTCTTTCATTCTCTCTCTCTCATTTTCTCTCTTCTTTTCTTTCTCTCTCATTTTTCATTTTCTCTATTTCCTTTTCTCTATCTTTCATTTCTCTCTTCTTTCATTCTCTCTCTCTTTCATTCTCTCTCTTTCTTTCATTCTCTCTTTTCATTTTCTCTCTTTCTTTCTCTCTCTTTCATTCTCTCTCTTCTTTCATTCTCTCTCTTTTTTTCTTCTCTCTTTCATTCTCTCTCTCTCTTTCATTTCTCTCTCTTCTTTTATTCTCTCTCTTTCATTTCTCTCTTTCATTCTCTATCTTTTCATTCTCTCTCTTCTTTCATTCTCTCTCTCTTTCATTCTCTCTCTTTCATTTTTCTCTATTTCATTTCTCTATCTTTCATTCTCTCTTCTTTCATTCTCTCTCTTCTTTCATTCTCTCTCTTTTCATTCTCTCTCTTCTCATTTCTCTTCTTTCATTTTCTCTCTTTCATTCTCTCTTTCTTTTCTCTCTTCTTTCATTCTCTCTCTCTTTCATTCTCTCTCTTCTTTTTTCTCTCTCTCTTTCATTCTCTCTCTTCTTTCATTCTCTCTCTTTCTTTTTCTCTTCATTCTCTCTCTTTCATTCTCTCTCTTCTTTCATTCTCTCTCTTCTTTCATTTCTCTCTTCTTTTTTCTCTCTTTTTTTTTCTCTCTTTTTTCTCTCTCATTTCTCTCTCTCTTTCTTTCTCTCTCTTCTTTCATTCTCTCTCTTCTTTTTTCTCTCTCTTTCATTCTCTCTCTTTCATTTTCTATTTCATTCTCTATCTTTCATTCTCTCTCTCTTTCATTCTCTCTCTCTTTTCCTCTCTCTTCTTTCATTCTCTCTCTTCTTTCATTTCTCTCTTCTTTCATTCTCTCTCTTTCATTTTGTCTCTTCTTTCTCTCTCTCTTTCATATTCTCTCTTCTTTCTCTTTCTCTCTCTTTCTCTCATTTTCTCTCTTCTTTTTCTCTCTCATTTTCTCTCTTCTTTTTCTCTCTCTTTCATTTTCTCTATTTCATTCTCTCTCTTTTTTTCTCTCTTCTTTCATTTCTCTCTCTTTCATTTTTCTCTCTTTCATTTCTCTCTCTTTTCTCTCTCTCTTCTTTCATTCTCTCTCTTTCATTTCTCTCTTCTTTTCATTCTCTCTCTTTCATTCTCTCTCTTCATTTCTTTCTCTCTCTTTCATTCTCTCTCTTCTTTCATTCTCTCTTCTCTCTCTCTTCTTTCATTTCTCTCTCTTTCATTTCTCTCTCTTCTTTCATTCTCTCTCTCTTTCTTCTCTCTCTTTCATTTCTCTCTCTTTCATTTTCTCTATTTCATTTCTCTCTCTTTCATTTCTCTCTTCTTTCTCCTCTCTCTTTCTTTTTCTCTCTTCTTTCTTTCTCTTTTCATTCTCTCTCTTCTTTCATTTCTCTCTCTTTTTTCTCTCTCTTCTTTCATTCTCTCTCTTTCATTTTCTCTCTTTTTCTCTATCTTTCATTTCTCTCTCTTCTTTCATTCTCTCTCTCTTTTTTCTCTCTTCTTTCATTTCTCTCTCTTTCGTTTTCTCTATTTCGTTTTCTCTCTTTCGTTCTCTCTCTTCTTTCGTCCTCTCTCTTCTTTCGTTCTCTCTCTCTTTCGTTCTCTCTCTCTTTCGTTCTCTCTCTTCTTTCGTTCTCTCTCTCTTTCGTTCTCTCTCTTCTTTCGTTCTCTCTCTTTCGTTTTCTCTATTTCGTTCTCTATCTTTCGTTCTCTCTCTTCTTTCGTTCTCTCTCTCTTTCGTTCTCTCTCTTCTTTCGTTCTCTCTCTTTCTTTTTTCTCTATTTCATTCTCCTCTTTTTTTTCTCTTTCTCTTTCATTCTCTCTCTTCTTTTTTCTCTCTCTTTCATTCTCTCTCTTCTTTTCTTTCTCTCTCTTTTCGTTTCTCTATTTCGTTCTCTATCTTTCATTCTCTCTCTTCTTTTTCTCTCTCTTCTTTTTTTCTCTCTCTTCTTTCATTTCTCTCTCTTCTTTCATTCTCTCTTCTTTCATTCTCTCTCTTTCATTTTCTTTTTCATTCTCTTTCATTTCTCTCTTTCATTCTCTCTCTTTCATTCTTCTCTCTTTCATTCTTCTTTTTTCTCTCTCTTTTTTCTCTTTTGTTCTCTCTTTCGTTTCTCTCTTCTTTCGTTCTCTCTCTCTTTCGTTCTCTCTCTTCTTTCGTTCTCTCTCTTTCGTTTTCTCTATTTCGTTCTCTATCTTTCGTTCTCTCTCTTCTTTCGTTCTCTCTCTCTTTCGTTCTCTCTCTTTCGTTCTCTCTCTTCTTTCGTTCTCTCTCTTTCGTTCTCTCTCTTCTTTCGTTCTCTCTCTTTCCTTCTTTTAAAGAGCATAGAAAAATTCATTAATGGGCCTGATTGGTATAACAAATCTTTGTATCTTGAAGATAGGCTGTCGAATACCCGCAAGCTCTCGGTCAGATGGTTAATGCATAAACTAATTAATCATCAATAAAAAATATTATGACGTTTAGGCACAAACATAATATATATATATATATATATATATATATATATATATATATATATATGTATATATAACTAAAATAGATCCTAAAGAGTCAGGAAAACCTACCTAGGTTTCACCTAAACAGATCTTCAGCTTACCCTGAAGATACATTTAGGTGAAACCTAGGTAAGTTTTCCTGTACTCATTATTATTTTGCTCTGTTCTTACATTGAGCTCTCTATGGATTCATGTCCCCCTTGGAATTATCCCTACCAATTATTAACGGATATTATATATATATATATATATATATATATGAAGAAAGCGACGACATAGCAAAAATTTCTTTGAAAATAGCTATAGCCAAAACCAAGAAAATGATTCAAAATAATGAAAAAATCTTTACAAAGAAATCCCGTTGGTCTTTAATTATTGTGTGGTAGGTAACGGTTATGTTTCAAATTATTCTATAGGTTATTGAGTAGAAATAATTGTGGATCCGGATGTAGTTATTTGTAGCTATTTTATAGTGTTGTTTATTAACCTTTTTTTTTAAATCATTATTTATTTTTGGTTACTTTATTGTTTGTTCTTGATTGTTATTATTACGTTTATTCGTGTTTATGTGTGCATCGTAGTTTGTTACTTTGTTTATTATTTACTTAATTTGTTTACTTATTCATAGATTTAGATTTTTGTTCATTTTTTTAATTTACTAGCCAAGAAGCCATCATTCGAGCAGACTTTATGCTAGCTTCTGCGGATGGTTTTTGGGCCTTCGACCTTTTACCTTTAGCGCCCTAGGTACGTAAATTTTATAAGAATTTAGAAATAATAAAATTATTTTATCGTTATTCGACAACTTAATTCGGCATAATCTTTCTTCGTATACACAATCGATATCCGTAGGTTGTTTACATTTATTTTGCGCGCAATTTTTATTTCCTTTTAAAATCACCATTCTTTATGATCCCTTCACATAAAGTCACTCTTAAAAGACATTAGGGAATCTGTGTAATATAATAATATGTAATATTTTGAATACGTCACAATACACGCGCTAGAAAAAAGAAAAAAAACAAACCCCAAAAACATATGAGCAAAGTACCGTGCCCCAATTAAGTTTTAATTACGGTTTAATTAGACGATATTAGATGAAAGGCGAAATTAAATTAAACCTTTAATAAAGAATTTTTCTTAAACCTTTCAATCTGTTCGATATTTAACTTTAAATGAGTTATTTAGTTAATTTTTAATCGCGTGTAACTACAGTAGTTACGATCTCTTACTTCAGGTTGCTTATGTTTCGCCGAGATCGAAAAACGGACGGACATACATACACTGCGCTTTATTTATACAGATTTTTATTTTTTTTACTTTTATTTTTTTCGTATTTGTTTTTTCTTTTCGATTTTTAAGTAACGTTATAAAAAGTTGTTTTCGTGTCTGCATTTTGAGATAAGTTCTGATCATTTATTTAGTAATTTGTGTTGGTCTGGGAAGGTAATAATAGCTATTTTCTCTTCCAGAGTTTACAGTTTTGAGATTTATTGCTGTAGGCTGATGCTGTTTTCCTTATTTTACATGATATTTATGGCGAGATCTCGTTTTTGTTTTTAATTTCCCATATATGTTCAGAAAGCTTTGTGCTGTTCGCGTATTTAACTTTTTGTAAAGGAAAAATATGCATTAACAATAAATAGATTATATTTTTTTACAATAACAAGTACAATATTTGCTGATTGTAGTATTTTAAATTGTTCAAATGCTTTTTGTGTTTGATGATTTGAATGTCAATAATTGCTGTTATAATGTCTGCTCAAATATAAGAAAGTATATTCCCGTATTTAGGTATTTATAGTGAATTTAAAACAGTTTTTGTTTGCAATTAATTCGTGTTAATTTCAAAAGACTTACTGAGAGCTTGAAAGGATTATCTTCCTTGATAAGATATTTTATATTGAGTTTGGTTACATATTCAAGTTGCAAGTTTGTTTGAAATAATATATATTGCAGACTGAGTATTATGTTAAAAATAGGTTTTTAACCTCAAGTCTGGATATTGGAAAAATGACAAGCGTGGACTGGTGTCGGCTAGAAAATTTCCCTCCTCACTGAAAAGGAATGCTTTAAGCGTCGCTTAAATAAGAAAAGTTTGTCACGTGATAGGCTCACAGTGAATTGGCGGGACTTTTCATTCAGTTCGGACGTAGTCGAAAACACGTCATCTCTTATTTTTCACATTTAATAACCAATCAGAACGCGTCATTACGTATTTCTGCTTTGAGCCTATTTTAATGAGTTTTGAAAAGAATGTAGGATTTTGAATCTTACAAACTGACCAACCGAGTTCCTAATTCCAAAACACAATTATTTCCCCATTTGTCGCGTACTAGAAATTCCATTACATAGGAGTCTATGTTCATTAATGATTGTTTTTCATATGGACGATTTTCAAGATATATACATATATCTCAATCCAACTATATCAACCATCAAACAGTTCTCCTATCTTCCTCTCTCTCTGCTCATTATCTATATCTATTATAATCTAAAATTAAAAATGGAACTTCCTTCTTTCTTTCATTCATTCCTCCTATCCGGCTTTCTTTTTTTGTCGTTATGAATCCCAATTGGAAAAAAGAAAGAAAGATCAGCCTCTTCTGCTGATAACAGACCACTTTTGTAACTCTGAAATAACCTTCGTCAATTTCCGCCGACATTTCCGGAAAATGTCGCGCGTAAAAACTGACATTATCAGCGTTCGTGGTCTGTATCCTAAATTCACGCATGCAGAAAAGTTTCGATGTTTGCTGCTTTTCAGGATTATTAAAAATGCCAACAAGTACTTCAGTTGATTTGTTTGTCATGTCTCCCTTAGATGAGTGGCTCGACGAAAAAGTCTAAGACTAATGGCAACGAGGTTCTTCACTTACAAACACTAATTTCCCAACAGGTCGTTTTTAAAGCATTCACGACCTTCCTTAAGACCTCCTTCCTTCCTTCCTTCCCTTCCTTCCTTCCTTCCTTCCTTCCTTCCCGTCTATTTCTGTTAGCGTTTTCTTTTTCCTTTCCTTTAAATTCAAATTTTTTTTTCTCACGTCGAAATTCAACTCAAATAATGTGAAGTTACTTATCGCAAATTAATTCACCCCAAGATATTATAAACTTTAAATCAAAGTTTGTCAGCCATTTTTATTAAATTTTTGGCACTTTTTTGAAATTATAAAATTTAAATCAGTATTGCCGCGCAACAAGTTCAACCCTCAGAATAAAAAAAAAATTACAAAAAATTAGGGAGTTATTCACATTTCGTAAGTGTGGAGGATATTCGAGGTACTTACAAGGAATTTTTTACAATTTAATAAATTTAAAAAAAATCTGTTTTTGACTTGTTTATCGGAGTGAGCGCGAACGTAGACCCCACGCTTAGAAGTAGCACACCCGAGTCCTCCACACCCGGAAAAGTCGCAAAAGTCAACCCAACCGGATTGCAATGGATAGGTCTCACTCTGGGACAATTTGGTGTGAATTTTAGTAAATATAAATTCTTTTTATTTAGGGGTGGATCAATATTTTGGAGTGAATTTAGCAGAAAAATCCGAAGTTCTACTTTATTTTAATTCATACTTTTCTTTTAAAATCCTTGTGGGGTATTTCACCACATTAATTTAACTTTGATAAGAAAACAGGACTCACGCAAGAAGAATAACCACGAGATGTGAAAGAAAACATGCATTTTAGTAAGAAAGGTTGAATTAATCAAGAGTTGCTTCTCTTTGACTGCAATTTAAGAGTTCAGTTATTTGGTTTAAAGTTCACTGGATAAATGTTCATGAGTGTTTCATGATATGATTGTTCTTGTGATATTACTGTTGAAAAGTATTGTTGTTTCAAAAGAAGTTTTTAGTGAAGGTGTACAAATAATCATTCGCATGTGGGTGTGCGTGTGAGTGAGAAGGTTGGTACATGGTTAGAACTGGAGTTCCAACTGTCGTAGATTCGTTTAGCAGTTGAGGTCTCACTAATTGAGATGAGAAAAATCTTGGCTTAAATAAGCGACTATAGGCTCCGATTCGTTGCGCGGGAAAAATATTCTTCACGTGCAAACGGTTTGATTGGTTGGCATCAATCAATCAGCGAGCGAGAGTTGGGGAGACTTAAGGAAGCATTTGTGAGACACTTCTCTCAAAAGTGCACAAATTTGACTACTTAAAAAAATAAAGCGATTCCAAAATTGTCGCATTACTGCGATTTGTAAATTGCCTGTAGAAAATGTATTAGTGATTTATTAGCCAATGATCATTTGGCATTGTACATGTGATTTTGTGTTTGTATGTATATGTTCGTGCGTAAGTAGGTTCGCATATACTACTTTTTTTCTTTCTTTCTTTTAATTTATAAGGGGCTATTTTTGATGTTTCTCGAATCCCAAAACACAACTTTGTGTAAAATCCTTGCTTCGGTTAACATTGCTGAGATGATTGCAGAAAAGTATGATTTGAAAGGGTTTTGGTGTCTTCAGGATTTTATGAGAGCCTATAAAGAAGTGTATGATAGAAAAAAAAGCGAGTCGAGACAGTCAAGCATCCTGTCGTATTACAAGCCCTCCACATCAGCCACAATAGATGACAAACATCGACGAACTGCAACATCGAGATAGGAAGAACGTTATTTGTTTTAAGGGGTTGAAAACGCCCAAACTATTTAACCATATAAATTAATGGCAATTACATCTTCGTTTTACAACATTTCGGATAGCGAGGAAACAATGTAGTAACGTAAGTATTCCTTAAAAGCGAAGTGGCGCAAAGCGAAACAGTGAGGAATATTTGTATTTAAAAGAATATCACATTCGATCACGTGTGTGCGTGTATATGTGTAAGTACGTTTGGATTTGTACGTGCGTCATCAATTTGGGATGGGCATGCTTGATGGATGAGGTAGTTGCGTATTGTCAATATAAAGTAGTCAGTGTTAGAACCAAATAAATGTCAGAAATGCGAATGCTGATTTTAAGGGCTTGTCGACAAGTTTTCCTCCTTTATCGATTTTTCTTCTTTTTTTTGTTATTTTTTCTTTTTCTCGTTTCTTTCTTTTTTTTCATTTTTTCTTTCTCTTTGAGATTTTTTTTCCTTTTGCTAATTTTTAATTTGTTTTGTTTTGTTTTGTTTGTTTGTTTGTTTGTTTGTTTGTTTGTTTCTTTCTTTCTTTCTTTCTAGCCGATGCTCTCAACTTCCGACTGTTATTTTTGGGTGTGCCAGTAATTCCCTCGGTTGCTTTATGTTAACGAACCGATTTGATAAGTTTTTTAAATATTAGTCAACTAATGTTGTCTTGACTCACTGATCTGAAGGCGTTCGCTCACCCGCCACCCTCACCTCGGCTTGATTCCTATTATTACTTACCTAACAAAATAGCGTATCTACAATCAGACGCCTGGTTACATGACCCAGTAGAGTAACACACACTGGCTGATAAGATAATGATGAATTACCTTCGAATTCTGTTTAAGGCGACTGGGATCTTTTACGTGCTAAAATATGTTAGAAAGGCGTGAATCCAACCTTCCCTTCAACTTACTCTATAACCAATCATTTTGATCTTGTTTTCTTCATTTGTGCACCACAACAGTGGTGAAATACCGGAAGATCTCAACAGATCGATTTTCATAGCACTGCCTAAGAAACCAGGCGCAAACGAATGTGTGACTCCACCGAATAATAAACCTAATGAGCCACATAACAAAACTGATCATCCTTATTCTGACGAACAGAGCGCGCAGCAGAATCGGACCAGAAATAGGACAAGAATAGTGCGGGTTCGTTAAAGACTGTGGAAAAAGAGACGCGACATTCATGCTCAGAATGTTATCAGAAAGAGTAATACAAATGCAGAAGAACGTGCACCTGTGTTTTATAGAATACGCAAAGGCGTTCCCTAAAGTACGCCACAAAGATCTGTTAGAGCTGCTCAACAACCTTGACATATTCGGGAAAGACATTAGAAAAGTCATGAAGCTATACTGGCAGCAAACCGCCTGCATAAAGATAAAAAATGAGTTCAGCAGATATGCAAAAATAGAAAGGCGCTTAAGGCAAGGTTGTGCCTTCTTACCGGACTTATTCAACCTATAAAGCGTGGCATTTCTGATAAAACTGGAAATCCTACGAGGATTCATTATTGGCAGCCACAATCTTAACAACATGAGATACGCAGATGACACAGTGCTGATAGCAGTCACGGAAATGAAACTACAAAACCTCTTACAGAAGGTAGCGAAGGAGAGTGACAAGAAGGGACTAAGCATAAACTACAAGAAAACAGAATGTATGGTCATCAGCAAAAAGATGAGCCCGAAAGGCAATGGAGGTGTGGTTCTACAAAAGGATGCTAAGGATACCATGGACCGAACATGTGAACAACGATGAGGTTTTGGAGAGGATGCAAACAAAAGGAAACTTATAATTAACACCAGAAAGAGGCAGCTGAAATTTCTAGAACATGTAAGGAGAAAGGAGGGCTTGGAAAATCTGATACTCACAGGGTGGATAGAGGAAAAGAGGAACAAAAAACAGCAGCACATGACATACTTAACAGGCTTAAGCAAGTGGATAGCAGAACAGGGTCTAGGAGAAATAACAAAAAGACAAAACTTATTGAGAGCGACAAGTGAGGTGGAGAGCCATGATCGCCTATGTCCTGGAGGGACACAGCACGTAAAAGAAGACACTCTCATGGGGTACAGTAAAGCAATTTTGAGATTCAACATTTGATAAACATTTTTTAAGAATTGATTTATCGTAAGTGATATTTGGTAAGTATAAATCGTAAAACTGGGTGCCCATCTGTGATATCTCCAAATTAGACTTTGCTGAGTTTATTGTCGTGTTGAAGTAGTGAATCGAGTTTATCCTGCAATCTATTAATCATGAGTTTTGTTCTCACAATATGCAGACACCGTTGTGATTTGGCGGGAGATATTTCTCTACGAGGAAAAGACATAACTCAGCAAATATTTGCACGTAAAAAAAATGTCTTTCTGCTGGAGAGCGATAGTCAGCATGTCAATCTCACAAACTATTGACAGTTACTCGGACCCTTACTGGAAACTCGTGTATCGGAACAGTGGGCCAGACTTAAAGTAAGTAATTAACTACAATATGACAACAAATGAAAGTTGAGAGAGAAAAGTATTTAGAAAACACATCTTGCCTGACATTGTAAGTGATTTCGATCCTCACTATGTGTTCCAATATGTTTTTATGCAAGACTATATTAATCTCGTGGTTGGAAGTTGTGTAATGGGTAGCGACATCAGAGAATCGAATTCTAGTCGAGTTCATCACATACACTTATACACAAATGTTCTTAGGAAAGGTATGAATCCATCTCTTCGTGATAATATTTAAGCCATAGCTTAAACACTAGATATAACTTAAATATTAGGGCAGATTAGGCTCTTCAGAGAAGGATAACTCTGAGTTGAAATCTATATGTATGTTTGTATGTATATTATAGCTAATGAAATGATCGTAGACTTTACAATAACTCTATAGTCCTGTAGGGACATTATTATCATAAATAAATAATAATGTCCTGTAGGGAGATTATTATTATAAATAAATAATAAAGTCATGTAGGGACATTTTTATTATAAATAAATAAAATATATAATAATGAAAATTATAAATAAAATAAAACTAAAACAGTAACATCAAAACTTTGTATAGAATAAATTAAATAAAAAATAAAAATAATAAAATGTTCTCCCAGCATGCAACAAAAATTGTTCCTGCCGGAAATACGGATATCCCGCCAAGAGACGTTGAATTCACTTTCTTCGCTACGAACCTTCGAGCAGGCAATACGTGTCCAACATCTTTTTCTGTGACATTGCTAATAATAATACGAAGTGACTTCTTCCTTTTATTACATATCACCATGAAACATTTGTAACTAAAAATACACATACCAGTCCACGTAAAAATAAATAGCATGATATTAATGTACAATTTACTATGTTTTCACTGTTATCGCTGTATGTTCTGTTTTCTACGACGTATGTTTTTATTTCCTGTGAATACGAACCTATTTCTACTGCTATGATGCGAGTGACCACACAGTTCCGACTGCAGTCGGCCTTGACCAACTAACTGATCGATTGATATATTAAGCATGGTGAGATTCAGTCGGATAGTGTCGAATCAAAAACAGTTGTTTTTGTTGTTGCTAGAAAATTGTATCGGATCTTCGGACGGCATATTCTCAGAATATGAGTATAGCTAAGGGTATAGGGTAATGGAAAAAAAAATTCTTCCCTTACGTTTTGGGGGTCAACAAATGAAACATGATGTGTAGAAAAATGTCTCTCATTTATTCTTTGTGTCGACAGAGAAAGACTCTTTATTAAAACCAAAAAAATAAATAAATAAAAATAAATTAAAAAAGCAGTCAGAAAGGAGATACGTGTGTTACAAGCTTACACCCAGCTGGATGCGCCACTATTCCTCTACGTTTAACCTCCAAGTTAGCTGTCTGGTTTGGTTTGGTTTGGTTTGTTTTACGGCATATCAAACTCAATGGTCTATTTAATCCCGACAAGATTTTTATTGCTGGTAATAATTTTGTTCAAAAATGTATTGGTGGTAATTTTAACTTTTTTTTTTTTTTTTTCCAAAAATTCATTGCTGGTAATAATTTTTTCCTTCAAAAATTCAATTCGGGTAATAATTTTTAACGAAAATGTATTGCTGGTAGTAAAACCTATTTTTCCACTTTCATAGTGTTTTGACCCCAATTTGGAGGTTAACTATTTGCCCATAGTTGGGACCCTAAAAGATACTACCACCCGGGTCAGGGTGGACCTGGGAACATCAGCAATTAAGAGGTGGTTCCACGCTCTTCAAAACCTCCTGATCAGAGGCCTGGGCTGGTCTGTACAAATAAACAGTGTTCCTTTTATCTCTTGTCACTCTTAATTTAATGCCCAACTGATCAGAGGCTATGAAAAAAAAACAAAAAACAACTAAAAAAACAGTCTCCAGCATTATCGTTTCACGTGACGTTTTCACTCAGAATATATATAAATCAAATTCACATCATGTGTTCATTTATTTCCGCTTATTTAAATCTGCCGCAATTATTGGTCACTCAGTGAGGATGGAACTCAATAATAAGATTATTTTTCTAACACCGTAACTATTATTCGCTTTAGATTTGGAAACATGTGATCACCTGATACCAAGAAAAAGGAAATATAATTTAAGGTTCCATTGCTTGTTGGTTAAGATAGTTGTGTATTTCTCGCCGGTGTCAGCAGCTAGTGTTCAATCTCAGAGGAAAGTCAGGATTCTGAATGCTAATTTTCCAGGTAAGTTAGCCTCCCGCCTCCCAACTTGTAAGCTCGATGTTGGATCAAGTTTAGTAAATGTTAGTTTCGTTGACTTTGATCACTGAATTAAGTAAAATTCTTATGTTGAGTCCAAACAAAAGCGCCTGACGTAAGCAGGGCTTAGTGTGCAGTTTTCAAAAGCCGTGGAAAGTAAATACAACAGGAATAATATTGTAGAGCAAATTTGACTTCGTTCAACAAATATCGGTTCAGAAGCTGCACAAAATGCCTTAAGGTCAGTTTCGCAATGGCGTCATGAGACGGGGTAGTTTAAAATGAGTATTAGCCTTCAGCCAGGCAATTCCTATCTTTCAGGAGGAGACTGGAGGCATTACCCGGCACCTGAGACTTTTTATTTTATCTTCTTTGTCCATAAAACTGCGCCAGTGTAACTACGTATTGCATTCCCAGCTCTGCACTTGCTATAAATTGCGGCGTGCAAGTCGAGTTCTCAAGCCGAAAAAATATTTTGGGGTTGAGCTCTCAAGCTTAAATTATATTTTTGGTTCACAGTTTTTGGTCACCGTAGCCTGCTGTATGTTTAGGGGTCAACCTGAACGGTAGGTAAAGGCCTAACTCAGAATTTTGAGCTAAAAATCTTGAGGTCGACTTGTACGTCGCAATTTACGGTAATCGAGTTATCTCAGTCGATTTCTCCCTATAAAAAAAAGAAATAATCATTTTGATCTAATTTCGCCTGACCCTTGACCTTATGCTCAAGAGAATTAGGTCGATCTGGGTTTCAGAACTTAGCTATTTACTTCGACACACTTCAAGAAATTTCAATGATTTAATTATCCTTTAACACTCCTCTTCCTCGTTTGCTCTTTTTCTCTCTCTTTATACAACTTTCAAGTGTTGTCCCTCTCTCACTAACTCATTAATCTTCAACTACGTGATCACTTCTCCTTCTCGGTACTTGTTACTCTTAATACCCCTCTCTCTGTAATCTGTTTCTTCAACGGATTCTCTTCTCTCTTGGCTTGAAATAGAGACACATCTCACTCTTTCTGTCCCTTACATAACTCTCTATTTCTCTCTGAGTTAAGATGACCGAGAAGAGATTAGCAAACATAATTACATCAAAGTGGAGATTGATATCAAACAGAAACCAGTTATCTTAAGAGATAAAAAATTTGAATAAGATTTGTGCTTCCATATCCGATGCACACAATAAACTGATTAACGTTTTTTTACGGTTTTTTTAAAAACTAAAATCGAAAACTAAGAGACAGTTTTTAACAACGTATAACTGTTTCCTTCGCTATTTACATTGTTCGGAGTGTTGTCCTCATCTTTATTGCCCTATTCACAACGTTAATGTAAATAGTGTCAACAGTTACAATAACTCATCTCAGAAATATAGACAGATCCTGAAGAAGGTCGCAGCGTAGCGTATGATAGCCGGAACGTCTGAATAAGGTAATAAAAATTAAAAAAAAAACAGACCTAAAATTGTAAATAGTGTGAATAATTACAATACCTCATCTCAGAAATATAGACAGATCCTGAAAAAGGTCGCAGCGTACGATAGCGGAAACGTCGTGAATATGGTAATAAGGATGAGGGTAACAATCCGAACGATGTAAATAGAGTCAATAGTTACAATACCTTATCTTAGAAATATAGACAAATACTGAAGAAGACCGGAGCGTACGATAGCTGAAACGTGGTGAATGGGGTAATTAAAATGAGGACAACAATTCGAACGATGTAAATAGTATCATAAAGTTACAATATCTAATCTCAGATGTATATACAGATCCTGAAGAAGGCCGGGGCGTACGATAGCAGAAACGTCGTGAATATAGTAATAAAGATGAGGACAGCAATCTGAAAGATGTAAATAGATACAATAATTACAATATCTTAGAAATATAGACAAATCCTGAAGATGGTCGGAGCGTACGATAGCTGAAACATGGTGAATATGGTAATTAAAATGAGGACAACAATTCGAACGATGTAAATAGTATCAATAGTTACAATACCTCATCTCAGATGTATATACAGATCCTGAAGAAGGCCGGAGCATATGATAGCCAAAACGTCGTGAATATAGTAATAAAGATGAGTACAACAATCTGAAAGATGTAAATAGTTACAATACCTCATCTCAGAAATATAGACTGATGTCTTTCCTTCACATAAATAACAGCGTCACCGCGACGTAGTATGGCACATAGCATGTTGGAGTCTTTGCATGTGTATATCTATCCATGAGCATTTTTTAAAGTTCTTTATAATTTTGTATTGATGGCTGTGTCGAAATTAATGACATCATCAATATGTTCCGTATGTGCTTAACACCGAACATGGATAGAATCAGTTTCATGCGACCCGCGCACGATGTGGTGTTGTGTTAGGGCGTTATCTCGCTGGGAGAAAGCATCACCGCCAGGAAAATGGCGCGTATACAGGGGGCAAATTGTCTGCAACAATATATGTATGCGTCACATCTATGAAGCCATATTCTAATTTCATTATTTATCCTTACAATCTTCAACTGGGACATTACAGATCCACCACCATAGTTTTCACCACACCCTGTTGACAGGCTGGATCCATAACCTCGTACAATCCCTTCGCAAACGAAGTCGCTCAAAACATGTAAAAACCAAATAGAGGTAAGCACCTTGGAGATAGAGTGCCCAATCTTTAAGCCTTCAACAATCATTCCTGGCTCAAACGCTGTTAAATTCTGTATACACTGTCACAATTACGCTACCTCTTTACCCATTACGTCACACATTCGGATGAATCCATTTCTATAAATGGGTGTGGTGGTGCTGGTGGTTGAAACCATCTTGTGTGTTGCAGCTTTTATTTTCGGACACTTCAGTTTATATATCATTCTATAATATGAAACTCTGTGTGACTTTCGGTGATGCTCCTGTCCTTTCCTATTTCAGATAATGAGATATTCCATTTTTTATGGTGATGACATTGATTCACTCCATTCGGAGTTACCATAACAACAAAATAAGGCTACCACTTTGCTAACTTTTTTTTCGTATTGGCTTTCTTTGTAAACTTTTGCTTTTAATGATTTTAAATAAGAATTATTTTCTAATGCAAATTAATATGCGATAATACATTTGCATTTGTATAATGAGCACATATAAAAAACGTACCGATTCCTATGTAAATAATCAAGTCAGTTTTGACGGGTATTATTCTGGTTGAACAGAGAAACATGAAATTTCTGATTTCATATAAGTACAATGCAATTACATTTCTTAAAAAATTGGATAATTTTTTTGTTTTTTGATACCCTGGTTAAACTAGTACACAAACACACACACACATATATATATATGTACTTTTAGAATTTTTACTGCTAATAAAATAAACTCATTCCAATAAATTTAAATTCATTTCATTGTTCATTTTTATATTTACAAACGCTCTATCGCTGATATTGAGCACTTTAACCCATAAATATAGCATACCTCAAAACTATATTTTATCATATTACACACGCATACAGGCATCTTTTCTAAGATACAATGGTTCAAAGCTTAATCTAACAATTGGACAATTTTGCTGTTACACCCAGTATATATATGGGTGTTGACTGCAATGTTCACTTTTATATTTCCATACACTCTATCCCTGATATTGAACACTTTAACCCATAAATATAGCATACCATAAAACTATATTTTCATATATATATATATATATATATATATATATATATATATATATATATATATATATTAGTTTGAGTCTCTTAGGTACTTCCAAAGATTTGCTAAAAAATGACCATACATGATAAAAATGCCCAAAACTTAGTAAAAACAAAGTTTTATCGTCACAAATATTGTTATTTTTAAGAGAAAAGATCAAAGTATTTTTATGTAAAAATTATCTTTTTAATTCTTTTTACGTAGAACCTTAGAAATGTTGGTTAAAAACAATTTCTCCTATATCAAGGTTGTACCAAAAATTAATATGAGAAATTTTAGCTTTTTTGAAGAGATTCGGAAATTATTGTAAAAATCAGATAATTGTCGAAATTTAATGAAATTTTCAGGAAATATTCACAAATGAGTTAAATCATTTTTGAAACTTTTCTTTTTTAGAAAAATCTTTGTAAAATATATATATATTTTTTACATCAGTTAACCCCTACTTATTCAACCTTTTAAAATTTCGAGAAATTCTTAATGTTTATATTAATTATAAAGACAAGACATCGGAGAATTTAAATCATCAAATCTTTTATTAAACAGGACCCCCAGTTACAGAAAATCAGCCCTGAATCGTAAAATAAAAATACAATAAAAATAAGACATTAATAGTTTTTAATCGCTTTTATGTATAAAATATATTATGGAAACATATTATTAAGAAAAATATTTAATATTAAAAAAATATTAATATTAAAAAACAAATTTAATTAGAATAATTTATAAACTTTTAAATCTTTTAAAATTATGTATTAATTTGTAGCAATCAAGAGATAGTGTTATTAAATTAAGACTGTATTTAATAATCATAAATCGAAAATTTGATTACAATTCAACGACACCTTATATTTTACAAAGAATTTTGAATTTATTTTATGTGTGTATAAACAGTTTTTTGTGCAAATACGGATGTCCAAACGCGACATTATCAGAAAATAAGAGAGGTAAATATAGTAAAATTAAAATTTATTAGTAATTTTCTAACATTTCAACAAGTATTTTCATAAGATTATAAGGCCAAAGTACCTAAAATTCACTGATATATTAAATTGCTTAGAAAATTTAATTTTTTTTTATTCAAAGATTATTGGGTAGTTAAAAAAAATTATATAAAAAGACATTCACGTTATATTTGTTATGGAATTGTTTCAGTTATATTAATCTCAGTAAACATTCCCAAACATAAGTCTATCGAGTGTGTTGTCTACACTGCATAAAAACATCCACTTCTGTGTTAAAAAAATGCATTTCTGCGATATTTTAAACTAAAAGTAACTATATATTTGTTTCAAATAGGATTAATTAAATTCTAAATCAGCGAGCCCTCCACAAATAAACTTTTAGAAAAATATATTGTATTTTTGAAAGATTTGTTGTGTTGACAGATTTGTCAATATAGATGATTTTAGCGTTTTTACTGATAATAAAATAAACTCATTCCATAAAATCTAAATTCAGAATACAGCAAAGTATTTTGTTTACTGTAAATATTAAATTTAATCTATTAGTTTGAAATTAAAACTAAAATAAAAGCTTCAAGGAAGAATTTTTAAACCTGTGGTATCGCTTTTCTTTGGAGGTACCTATATATATATATATATATATATATATATATATATATATATATATATATATATATATATATATATATATATATATAAAGGCTCAAACATTAATATTCCACGGTTATAATCTATTACATTGGAATCGTAATCACGATCTAGGTCTGAGAATTGGATCGTAATTACAATTTCAATGTAATAAATTAACCATGGAATATTAGTGTTTAAAACCTTTTTATATTCTTACTCTGTCCTGGACATTGAGTTCTACCTGGATTCTAACCTCTTGGTGATTTTATATATATATATATATATATATATATATATATATATATATATATATTGACCACTAATATTATCTCTCTCTCTCCTCTCTCTCTATATATATATATATATATGTGTGTGTGTGTGTGTTGTTGTGTATGTGTGTGTGCGTGTGTGTGTGTATATATATGTGTATAACAATTCTATTTTATTTAATTCGAAGGGAGAATTATAATACTTGTCATGAGGAATACATAGGAGAAATATCAAGGAATTTAAATGAAAATTTATATGGGATTTTTAACGAAACATTATACTGAATGCATTAGTTGCTTACCGTAAATGAGTCTGAAAAAAAGTTTGATTTAAAAATTCTACTTTAATTAAAAGACAAATTACTAAAACGAAATTTTTTTAAAAGTGTTTTAATTGCTAGATCATCCAAAGTAAATTTACGTCCAGGTTTTTACATTTCACCTATTTTGGCAATGTGGGATATTTAATAACAAAATTCATGGAAACATGAACAAAAAGAAAAAAAAAATGAAATAAAATCGGCTAGATAATATACCCAAAACATATATTAAAAAAAAAAAGAATTTAAATTAAAAATGTCTTTCGTTCGTGCGTATGTGTCATATCGCTTGAACGTCAACATAAACTTAGTCGTAAAGTCGTAAAAATTTTTCCCACTTTGTCATCGTTTTTTTTTTCTTACAGTCTGTTTCATGCTTTACCGCAATCTTCAGATCTTTACATACGTTTTGTTCCAGATCTTGAGGATTTTAACCCATAATTATAGCATACCTTAAAACTGATTGAGGAATCGGAGAGCCGAGTTCGAATTCCTACCGAGTTCATTACATTCACTTATATGGTAATAACCTTGGGAAAGGTATGAATCCATCTCATCTCCCCCCCCCCGCTGGTCAAAAGCAGAACAGACTTTTGTAGTGAACGGTCTGTGAGAAAGACAAGTCTGAATTGCGCCAGATAGGGCGGCTTTTAAGATAGTAAGTAATGAATAAGTGTTTTTAATCCCTCACCCCTCAAAACCTGTGATCAGTAAATTCTCGATGACAACTCGTTTAAAGCGAGTAGATAACGTTATAGATATGATATCTGTTAAAAAATTTCAATAGATTTATTTTAACTCTGAGGTACGGATCTCTGTGTGCGAAACTCTGATTTTGAAGATGAGTCATTAAATTTCTCTCTCCTCCACACACACACAAACACACACACACACACACACACACACACACACACACATATATATATATATATATATATATATATATATATATATATATATATATATATATACAAAAACAGAGAATGTCTCATATCGAGAATATTTAACATTGAAAAACATAAGGAAAAAAAATTAATTATTTTTTAATAATATGTGAAAATCTCCGCTTTTACCTGAAGACGGTCACGAGACCAGAAACACGTGTAGTAAAATTATGGAAAATAAAGCATAATATTTTTTTTCCTAAAAAAAAACACATTACAACCAAAAACGTTTGCGGCACCTCTCTTCTATTCTTTTTAATATACATACTTTGTCTCTCGTTGGAACCACTACAACCTTTTTCTTATATATATATATATATATATATATATATATATATATATATATATATATATATATATATATATATATATATATCATATAGTATAGTTTAAGGTATTCTATATTTATGGATTAAGTGCCCAAAATCATGGATAGAGCGTATGTAAATATAAAAGTGAACATTGAAGTTAAACCCAGCGGTGACAGACTGTTTTATGCTTAAACCCAATAGGACTGTCACCGCTGACTTAATATCAACTTTTATATATATATAAACTTTATATATATATATATATATATATATATATATATATATATATATATATATTTATTTTATATATATATATATATATATATATATATATATATATTTATATATATATCAGGGAGATAGCTGATAACTGACATCCATTAAGACTAGAACAGTCTACCCCAGTGAGAGCGAAATAAAGGGGTTCAGTTCGACATTTCCCACCACCTGAAGAAGGCCGGAGTGTACAACGGCCGAAACGTTGTGATAAATATGGCGACAAAGATGAGGACAATAGTCCGAATAATGTAAATTGTGTACATAATACCTCATCTCAGAAATATAGACAGATGCTTGTTTGTTTTATTTATAATTCCTTTGTGTATCACAGCGGACTTGAGGTAGTGTAACAGTTATTGGTGTCGAAAGTAGAATCGGTGAGTCTGCTGCGTTCCTTATGCCCTTATCTTTTCTCTCCATCTTAGTTAAAGAATAGCATAGAGTGTTGTTTCTCTCAACTTAAGAAGAAGCCAGTCAAAAAGAAGAACAACTCTGAATTCAGAACCGTGGAGAAGGCAACAGTTTATAAGAATAGTTTTCTTTGCTTTAAATAAATAACTGTCAAACAAATTGGGGCCTCCGAAATCAAAGTAAGTGAAGGTGAGCCAGTTCTAGAAATCTTCTTTTTGCCCACCGGCTGCTGAGACGTGGAGAATATCTCTCCCTTCCAACACCAGTTATGGCAATACCAAGTTGAAGCTTGAACTTAAGATACAAATATTTCCGAAAATATCTGATATTGTTAACCCCGACTTTGGAAGCGAAAACAACTACCGAACAAAAATTGTTTCCGGCAAAAACATTTTCGGCAAGCGTCATTTTCTGAGTTACCCCACTTAACGTTTTCTAAAAAACCGACGCTAGGGGACGCTCCTTAATCCGGTAAATAGGAAATGACATTCTCAGTTATTCTTTTTTCTTTTCCTTTTTCTCTTAGACAATAAGATATAGCTGCACGTGGTAAAAATGTGTCTCCCACTGGGGCACACACGTTCACTTCATTTCTAATTCTCGGACATCTACACAAACTTCATACACACAAACACATTCTCTAGTTTAAATGTTTTTTTATGTATACTTTTTGTTTTGTTAATGCATACGTTGTCTTTTGTTTGTATATAGTTTTGTTGTTACATTATTTATTTATTACTCGGACTCACATCTGAGTCCGCAATATTTGCTGTGGGAAAATATACCAGGAGGCACGTGTTTTTTTTTTACCAAAACGCAACCAGAATTCCCGCAACAATTTTATAATAATCCAATAATTTACGAGTTTTTGTTCTTCACTATTGTTCACCCAATACAAGACCTAAGAGCACCTCAAGGTAGAAAATTACTAAATGGATGTCAGTGGGGGATGTAAGAAGTGAAAATTATGAGGATATGTATGATATATAACTGTTGACCCTAAACTTCAGACCGTTAAGATTGGAATAATCGGGGAAACAGCTTCCCGGTAAATAGAAGTTCTTGCGAAGAAACTGTCTGAGCGGAACTACTGCCTTATTATTGGAACACGAAAGGAATGAGGATGATTTGTCCCAGTGTACATGGCATAGAGGAGGTCTTGTCTGTGAAGGTCTGAACTGGCAGAACAAATGAATGTAGTTCGTCCGAACATTTGCCATGGAAATAACAACTGAGGAGACAGAAGCTTGCGAATTTTCGTCTGTAGGAAAGTGGTTGTAGGATGGAAAATAATTCATCACCCAGAAGGCCGCGTGGACGCTTTTGAACTTTATCAAAGCTGGAAAGTTAGGATTGGGCAACTCCAGCCTAGATATGTCAACAATTCTAGTTTCATCTGATTCTTGTAAATATATAGCATAGAAAGAGGCGACTTCTGTTGAATTGCAAGAAAGAGCAAACCATTTCCCACTCATCTTTGGTGATGGATCATATATATGAATTCCAAATAAGGTTTGGGATGAACTTGAATCCAAATAAAGGCTTTTCCAATCAATGGGTCTTCTACAGAATATAACCGTTTATCATGACAGGATTTTCTAGGTGGCGATGAAATGTTGCTCGCTTGGTTTTAGAACTATTGAATATTACAAGACAGTTTTCCCGCCATTAAGCTGTTTTGAGCTTGGTCATAGGAGAGATCAGTTATCATGCTCTAATCATCCAGATTTTTGTAGGTGGTATTACTTTGGTATTATCAGCATAGACATCTACTAATTATCTATGTTCTTAGATAGATCATACTTATTATAAAACCCAGGTTGTGTGTGTGTGTGTGTCTGTACGTTTATATATTGGATCGGATTTCCTACATTTTTCAAACGATTTCAACAAAACTTCACAGGACTACGTAAAATTGCCTTGTGGTGGTTCTGACAGCGCCAAAAATTGGAAAAACACAATTGTTTTTGCACGAAATCAATTTGAAAACACGATTAAGAGGCATCGCCAGAATGAAAGGGGGACAACTCATATCGAGTTATACTTATTATAAAACCCAGGTTGTTTGTGTGTGTGTGTGTGTGTGTTCGTTTATATATGTGATCGGATTTCCTACATTTTTCAACCGATTTCAACAAAACTTCACTTTTTGGGGGGGACAGGTAGTGTTTCTTATTGTCTTGCACACTTTTTTCTTTATTTTTACATTCAGAATGCTTTAAAAATTCCATTTACAAGACAATTGCTTATAATAAAATTCTATTCAATCGGTAGACTCATAACGATTGAAATCAATGTTTTTGCTTGAGTTTGGGTTTGACCAATTCGTAAAAAAAACAAAAAAACTAATTAACACATGCGTGTCCGTCAACCTTAAACAATAATCTTTGTCAATCTTATTTTTCAGTCTTTATGATGGTCGATATTTGATCTATCTCTTACTGTCACATCCCCGGGCAACGCCGGGTTTTACTGCTAGTCATTAATATAAAGCAGAAAGACGGAAGTTTCCGAACAGAAAACCTTGGATGGACGACTGCATTGATCGTATGGGTTTCAAAAGATTGTCCATTAAGAACAACCCTCATCGACCTACCTGATAAGAAGGACTTGATAATGGCAAAAACGTTTCTAGTTTCTATAGCAACTCTCTATTTTATATCCTGTCAAAGGCCTTTGAGTTATCTAAGGCGATTGTCTTCGTGATGAATTTATTACCGATCGCCTCATTGATTCAATATGTAATGATAATTGTAACATGAGCAGTGAACGTATAAGAGCTAAAGTCATATTGTTTCTGTTAAAGTAATCAACAGCCTAAATAAGCGGAAAGAGTTTGCTGGTGACTTTATGGAGGTTGACGAGTTGATAATGCGACGGAGATGAGCGCTCACCAGCATTCTTGAATTCAAGGCATGCAGCTAACACATTCCATAGGCTGAATATTTCACTATTTTACTAATAGGTTAAACACTGAAGCGTACTAACGCGCAGACCTACAGAGATTTCGGATTCGTGGAAATAGACTTAACCGGGTTTGCAATTTACTAAGGAATTCTAGCACGCAAACAATAATTCTTCTTTGTTATTACACAATGTGTTTGTTGTTTATTTTATCATTTAACCCAACGATTCTCAACTGCCGTGCCGCGGGACACTAGTGTGCCGCGCGATTCTCTTAAGTGTGCCGCCAAAGTATGATGGAATTCGAAATCCTTTCATAAATGTTGCTTCTGATATTGGACTTCAGTTATGTGAAGAAGATGATTTGACCACCATTTCTCGTGATCGAGGGCTGAAAATAAAACACTCGACGGTACCCACTGATAAATTTGGAATTTCAATATCCCACATTAACTAAAAAGGTTTTATAAATTTAATTGCAATTTTCTACTTCTTATTTATGTGAATTAGGCTTCTCGAACCTAAATAACATCAAAAATAAGAAGCAAGAAAGACTACGCTCAACTGAAGAAGAAATCAGGTTCTGCTTATCACCCATTAAAACATTTTGGATTTCAATACAAAAGGAATATCTCACATTAGCTAAAAAGGTTTTATAAATTTTATTGCACTTTTCTACTTCTTATTTATGTTAATTAGGCTTCTCAACCCCAAACTAACATATGAAGCGAGAAAAACTATGCAAGAAGAAATGAGGGTCTGCTTATTGCATATTCGATCAAACATTGAAGAAATCGCGAAAAAAAAAAACCAAAAAAAAACAAACCCCAAAACACCAGGTTTCACACTAAATAAGCTGCAGAGATAGTTGAATAGAAACATTGAAATAAAGTAAGTTCATATTTGTGTGTGTATTTTTAAACATCTATGGATTTATTTCATAACATTTAAATGTATACACTTTAAACATTTTGCTAAGTTTGCTGTGCTATTTTCATTTGCGCCTAGGTGTCGTTGCTTAAAAAGGTTGAAAAACACTGTTTTAACTAATAATTTATATGACTAAATCTCACAGGACTACTTGTTGCCGATAAATTCACTATAAACTCTCCACCCGTTTGCTCACATATTTGTGTTTGGCGACTTTAACGCCCATCATACCATGTGGATTAAGAATGCTACTACTGACCACGCAGGCATTCAAACGCTCAATTTTTCAGTCTCTCAATCCCTCACGCAGATAGTTAACTTCCACACTCGTTTTGCCTTCAACCAGGAAGGTAAAGCCTCTCATCTCGATCTGTGTTTTACCTCCATCCCCGAGTCCTGTAGCGCCACACAACTCTGCCCTCTTGGTAACTCTGATCATGCGGTAGTATCTGTTAACATCTCCTTCAACTCCACCCCATGCAAAGAAACTCCTACCACTAGAACTTCGTTCTACTATCAACGAGCTGACGGGACGCGTTCCGTGATTTCCTCCGCGATGTCCCCTGGGATGTTGTCTACGCTCTCCGTCCAAGAATGTGCTTCTGAGGTTTTATTCTGGGTTAAAGCTGGAATCGACGCTTTCATCCCCTCAAGGAAATATAGGGTCAAGTCGCGCTCCTCCTCCTGGTTCTCCGCTGCTTGCTCAGCCGCCATCGCCCATAGGAACCACTTCTTTCACCTATTCCGTAGCGACATGTCTGACTGCAATAGACGTCTCTTTGCCTCCGACTGTAACGAGTGTAAGCGTGTCCTCAACGATGCTAAGTCACTATTTGTTGCTCGGATGAAGGAGCGTATTGCATCTCGCAAATTTGGCTCCAAAGATTATTGGTGTCTCTGCAAGAGCGTATTGAACAATTGCAAATCCTCTATACCTCCTTTGTTCAACCAGTTCGAAGTTCTGACCTCCTCTGCCGACAAGACTGAATGCTTTGCTCGGAAATTTTCATTCAACTCAACGCTCGACTCTTCCGGTGTACCCATACCCGACTTCCCTCTTAGAACTGAGGCCCTATTGAGTGGGTTACACATAACCCCGTCGTTGCTATTGGGTATTATCTCCAATTTAGACCCCAACAAGGCTAGTGGTGGAGATGGGATACGAGCCATTGTCTTGAAGAATTGCGCGCCTGAACTGGCGCCCTCCTTCTCTAAACTGTATAACTACTGCCTCAAGGAATCTTATTTTCCTGACTGCTGGAAGTCCTCTTCGATTGTTCCTGTCTTCAAGAACTCTGGCAACCCCATCTGACCCTTCTAACTACCGTCCTATCAGTCTCCTACCCCTCTTCGGCAAAGTCTTCGAAGCCCTAATCAATACTGAAGTGGTTAACCACCTATCCCATGATGTGCTCTCAGACAAGCAATATGGCTTTCGCTTTTCCCGATCTACAGCTGATGTGCTTACGGCCATCACTGAAACTGTCTACCAAGCTCTTCAAAATAACGGGGAAGCTTGTGCCGTGGCCCTAGACATCTCCAAAGCGTCTGATAGGGCTTGGCATGCCGGCCTTCTTCGCAAGCTCCAGGGTTATGGCATTACGAGTCGATTGTTTGACCTAATACAATCATTCCTGTCAAACCGTGAATTGAAGGCCGTTCTCAACGGATTCTCCTCCAGTCCTATCCCACGAATGCAGGTGTTCCTCAAGGCTCCATCCTAGGCCACACTCTATTCCTTATCTACATAAATGACCTTCCTGACGCCATAAATTCCCAAGTTGGCATCTACGCGGATGACACCACAATTTATTCCTGTCTCAAAAACAAATCTAGTGTCACTGACAAAACTAACCTGGCCGTGCGTCTCGAAAAGGACCTCCAATCGGTTGTGAACTGGGGCAGGAATTGGCAGGTCAACTTTAATGCTTCAAAAACAAAACTGCTCTCTATTAATCACCACAGAAATCCTTCCCTGCCCTCCATTAGAATGTCTGACGCTCAAATTCTCGAGAGCACCTCTCTGCGGCTGCTCGGTCTCACGTTGACTGCTGACCTGAGATGGAACAAATACATTGAGTCAATTGCTTCGCCCACCTCAAGGAAAGTTGGCTCCCTGTGCCGCGCCAGGAAATTTTTCTCCCCGGAATCGATCCTCCAGATCTACAAATCAACAATTCGCCCTTGCATGGAGTATTGCTGCCATATATGGTCTGGCGCCCCTTCTGTTTGCCTCGGGGTTCTTGTTAGGCTCCAGAGGCGGATATGCAATATAATTGGCCCTGCTCTGGCATCTCGTCTACAGTCACTTTCTCACAGACGCGCCGTCGCTTCTCTCTGTCTTTTTACAAATACTTTCATGGCAATTTCTCGAGGAGCTGCATTCGCTGGTTCCCAGACTTCCTTCGGTTCAAGCGCCCTACATGAGGCTGGCATCCCGCTCTCACCCTTTCACTGTCAGAAACTCCTAAATGTAGCCGTCTCTTCTACTCCAACAGCTTCATGTCTCGCACCTCTCGCCTGTGGAACCCCTTCCTATTCAGTTTCCCTGAGAGCTATAATCTCCAGCTATTCAAATGTAATGTGAATCGACATCTCAGTTGCCTTGATCTATCCACTACCCTTCTCCTCATCCTTTCCTCTATCACTTCTATCTGATCTTGCTCCAAATCTTCTGTAACATCTTGCGTCCTAGTGGCTTCTCGCCTTGCTTGGGGTGAAACGCTTAAAAAAAAAAAACCCAAAAACAAAAAAAAAAAAAACGGTATGGAATTATAAAGTTAAGAAGTCATACATTTTCTCATGAATTAAGGAAGACCTTTATACGTCTCACATTACATACATATGAGCTAGGACTTTACCATCATAAAAAATACATAAACTTCCTAATAGAACACAAAACAATAAACTGGAGTCAGTGATAGGATTGTATTAACAGTTTTAAAACCCAACCATAAAACCTCGTGTGTGCATTCACTGTTGGGTGTGTCTGTGTTTGTATATCTGGGTCTTCCCACATACGACATTCTAGAACGTACGTACAGGTGTCAAAATTTATTTTTGTTTTGTTTTAGTCATGAACGAATGGATTCATGCGACCTTCTTCTTGCTTGAAATAGCTGCACAGGTTTCATTATTACCAAGTATTGTTCAATGTGTACGTAAAAGCCAGGGATTTGAATGCTGATATTCTAGGCAGGTAGGTCTTCCTTCAAAGACCTGATCTTGTTTCTGTTTATTCTCTATTCCGTGACCTTGTGCCATACTAACTTAACATTAATAAATTGGTCTCTCTCTCTCTCTATCTATCTCTCACCCTTACATCTATCAGTCTACGAGGCGCTATGCAAATATTCAGGGAATTTGAACAAAGCAAACTATTCATATGTCAAGTTAAACAATGTTTGTCAGGTCTCGCCAGATATTTTACACATTTCATGAAATCACTAACGCGGGAAATAAATAACTACATGTTTTTATCAGTTTTTCTTTTTTCTTTCTAGAAACCATGTCCCCCCCATGTCTGTCTGTGTGTCTTTGTACGTCTATGTATATGCATTTATGTTTTTGTGTGTAAGTGTGTATGTTTGCATCTGTTTACATGTATGTAGGCCTGCGTGTGAAGGTATTTGTGTGTATATAAATGTGCTTGCGTTTTGTTGTGTTTATGTGGGTGTGTGCGCGCGATTGTTTTATTGATTTGTTTTTTTTTTTTACAGTTTATCAACCTTTATCAGGTTATTTCAAACCAGAAAATGTATTTGGATTGTAAACTTTTTTAGAGATCATAATGATTTACTGATACAAGTCGCACTATTCGACCCATAGCTGGGGGAAAAGAAGTGGATTCATATCTTTACCAAGGGTATGTGTGTGTAAATTAGTATAACGAACCCGACTGGAATTGAAACTGGGCTCTCCAATTTCCATTTCCGAAGCTTTATTACACCATCCAAACATCCAAGCTTACGGCACTTGGTATTCTCAAGTAATCTAGGTACTGACCAGACTCGACGTTGCTTAACTTTGGTAATCGTAGGAGAACCGTTGTTTGAACGTGACATGGCCGTAAGCTGTTTGTGTGTGTGTACGTGTGTGTGTGTGTGTGTGTGCAATTGATTGTGTGCATATATATATATATATATATATATATATATATATATATATATATATATATATGTATGTATGTGTGTGTGTGTGTGTGTGTGTGTGTGAATATGTGTTTGTATTTTCCTGTACGTATGTATGTGAGTGTTAGTTTACATTTATTTTTTCTGTATGTGTATGTGCTTTTGCGTGTCTGTGTTTTTGCGCGTGCGTGAATGTGTGTGTGAATGTTTTTTTGTGTATATGCACCCCGGGCATCCATATCAGGAGGGCATCCAATCAAATAGTGAAATAAAAATTTAGTTTATATGTAATTTGCATAAAGTTTTTATTTCATGTTTCATCGTTTTAACATATTTAAAATGTCTTCCTTTCTCACATTTCTTAGTACTAGGCCCATTATAACCCCCGCCATCCCTTACTTGACCGTTAGGGGGGGCATACAATCAAGGAGTTGGCCTCGGGCATCACTAAACATCAAACCTCTGCACGTCACTGCAAGGACATAAAACAAAATAACAAAAGAAAGTTTTTTATGTTGGCCAAAAGCAATCACACAACCAGAGCATAATTTATTGATTGTTTTGGTTTTTATGATTTATCAACCCTTTGTGAGTTATTTGAAACCGAAATATATTTTGGAACCCAAAGCAGAAAAGAGTGAAAAGAATTTTCAATCGCAGACAGGAGATAACACCATTGAAATTGCTAAATAATTCCTCCATTTTTTATTTCAATCAATCAGTTATCGACCTTTTATCATTAACCAACTTTAGGTATTAAATAGAATAGAATAAAATTAGCCAATACGAGAAATTGATCTTTAAGTATAAATATCTTAGTAAATGATGAATCTGACCAACGCTAGGTAGCCATATTTGTGTTAAATATTCACAAATGTACTAATATCTCGCCATTTTCATATTTATATATTTCAATTTATCTTAGTCTGGCGAAGGTCCCCAATGAGGATCAACCTCACTACAGTATTAATCAGATATCAAGCTAATTGTTAGCTACTTAGTATATCCATTCTAGAGGTTTCACTCTATATGTATATATCAGTCTGTTCTTATATAAAACAAGGCTTCCCAATTTGGAAAATTGGCGCAACATAGTCTTTCTACATTCCTAACAGCTAATATATTTGCATAGTTATCAAATTTTCAATTCCTATATAATTACGATATATTGCTCAGTTTTTTTTCAGTCTTTATAATGCAGTGATTAGCGAATTGTTATCAGCAACTTGTGTTGAATGTTCGATTCTCGATGCATTTTACAATCCTTACCAAAACTTGGTAAATATCTACTGAAACTAGTAAATATGTAAAAGAGGTTATGTGTGCGCGTGTGTGTATGTGTGCGCGCACCCAGGGCTCTAATTTAGCTTGTTCGTCGATGTAAATGTTGTTTTGTCTTGTACTAAGATCTTTTAGAAGAGTTTAGGCCTAGAAAGAAAAAATTCTGCATATATGCCATGGAAAATGAACGAACCAATCAGTGACCGCCTTAACGTCACATGACAACGTCACTTAAGCGTCGTTATGGTCGCTTGTGAGTCGCGTCCCTCTTTGACGGTGGCGACCACGGCTGTAATAACAACAACACGGAACACTTATTTTCTTATTCATTTAAGAAAAATTAAATATTATGCACAGGCCAGTTGCAGAAAGATCCTTAGGTAGGTAGAGTTGAATTTCTTTTTTCTTTCTTTTAATTTTGATTAGACTTGTTTTAAAGGGACATTAATTATCAGCGCAAAGTTATAAAACTAAGTAGTAGTCCAAGTAAAGTTATTATTACTTATTAGCAACGATTGTGTTACATTTTTTGTTGGATTTTTAGTTTTATTATTTTGTTTTTTGACAGATTTTTTGTTTTTTCTTTCTTTTATCTTTATTTTCTAAGACCATAAATAAATCCCGTTCTTCTTATTTCTTTTTCTCTCTTTTTTGTTACTTAATCTTCTGAATTACTTTTCTTTTATTTCCTTTTCTTTCTTTCTTTCTTTCTTTCTTTCTTTCTTTCTTTCTTTCTTTCTTTCACACTCTCTGATTTCTCTCTCCAACATGAAAGCCAAACGACTATCATTAAATATCTCTCACTAAATGCTCCGTATTAGTAGCCTTGTACTAAAACTAAACTACGCTCAGTAAAAGAAAAAAGAAAAGATATATATATATATATATATATATATATATATATATATATATCCGACGTTGTATAAAATCTATAATTTATTTTTCATAAAACTTGAAAATTAATTTTGTTTTTAATATTTTTCTAATTCACACTCTTATCTTTAAACTTTAAACTAATTTCCGTGCCTACCGTAGCTCGAAAATTAGCACAATCGTCTCGTAGAACTGGTGTAATGTGTTCGATCCTCATTGGGTACCCATTACTTTGGCTTTGTGTAACACTAAAGCATAATAAATACACAGAGAACAATGGTTAACAAGTTCGTTTCTCAACTGAAATAGCAAGTGTAATGTATTCGATGCGAAGTGCTCTATTTTCGTAGCCTTATGCCAGACTAAACTAAACTTCGTCGATAACAAATAGATTAAAAAAAGTTCTTTCGTGTCGACACTTGTAATTTTGAAGCAGATTTTTGTTTCTAGAAATATTTTCAAAATAATTCGAGCATAAATATTTTTTCACCACAACTCAATTTTATTTCTGATTACGTTTGATTTTTTCTCTCCCACGCCAATCGCTTCCACGTTTGAATTTTGTTTGAAAGTAAACATTAATATTTACAAAACGCATAGATAAATTTGCTTTTTGTTTTCCTTCTTCTTCTTATGCATTCAAATGTAATAATGAAAATATTTTTTAGTCAACCACAAAAAGAAATAAATTCAAATTAAAAATAATATGGATATATAACCGTCGTCCGAAATCAACTTTAGAAGTTAAGATGACCAAATCGAAGTGACAGGATATATTATTGATTAATTCAGTCGTGACTTTATTTCGTGATTGTCCTTTTTTTCTTGTTTCTTTTATTGTTGCGTGAATTATTGATCGGTATATTTTCCGGCTGTCCTCAGCTGAAGTGTTGTCCGACTTATTATGTTGAATTGTCACACGCAAACCTGTAGTATACATGTTGCTTTTAGGTGTTTATTTGTTTTGGCTGAACAAAGGAAAAAACAAAAAAACAAAAAAAAAACAAAAACAAAAAAACAAAAAAAAACCAAAAAACAACAGAAAACAACAAAAAGAAAACAACAACGACAAAAAAAACAAAAAAAAACAACAAAAAACGAAGCATTCCTTTCTATTTAGGTTTCTTTTCAAATATAAGTTTTCCATCATTGTTTTTTTAACAGAATTCTAACACAAAAGCACACACACATTTTGGGACAAATGTATAAAATAAAGATCAGACAATTTAAATGAATTAATCTATAAAAATCGACAATGCTGATGAGTATCTTACTTGGTTGGTTATTCATTATCCAAAGTGAATTTATATCTTTAAAATGCACACGGAGATGTTTCGTGTATAAGACTAATTGTTGAATATTTATTTGGCAGATCCTACTTGATACCTAAATTCGCTGCGTGGTCCTCTCTGATACCAGTGACCTGCGTTCGTGCTCCGCTAAAAGCTAGTTTGCCCTTCGCTGCTGTTAAGATTGTACTACACGACCTTGTTCAAATTTCCGACTTATAATACGCACCTATGATTTCGTAAGGAACATTTAAAAAAATAATTCATATATATCATTATTTTCCAATATTTTAACATGTAACCATAACTTAATAATTTATGATCCTTCAGGCGGGTCATCAGGAGCCTGATGTGTCAAACAGGAATATTTATTTGTTTGTCTAATGCTGGTTACTCCGTAGCATAAGACACCAGAGTGATTTTTAGAAGCTATGTTTTGAAAAGTGTGTCATATATTGTGATTCACTAACCCTAACTTAGATGTGGGACAAGGCTGAAAGTAGGGGGTACCCACTGAGGATCGAACTCACGACTCAGTTGTAACTCTTCTAGCGAGAACAAACTTTCTAACCATTACTCCACGTCGATATGACCAAAATGTGTAACCGGGATTACAGTAATTTCGATAAAAGACATTTTCAAAAATATTTGATTTAAAATCAGACTTTATAGATGTGGGTATCTCAAATTTTACAAGTCAAAGTTGATCCCCAAATGTGCTGAGAGCTGACTTAGTTATTTCAGTGAAAGTGGGGTACGTATGCAAGGGTTTTGCAGGAAGAGGAATTGGTGAATGTGACGTGTGTGGCAATTGAATTAATTTCCTAGCGGATCCAAAATCTGACCAATGTCAGATCAATTTGAGAAGTTATCCACTGCTCCGTGCGACAAGGTTGGCTTTTCTGAAATGTCTCATGCTTCTAGATGCTTCTACACAATGTTTCTTTACTAAGCTGAGCTCAACTTTAGTAGAAAGCCACGAGAGACAGTTTGATAAATTTATGCTTTTTGGTAGTTTTTACTCGTGCCATGATGTATTAGAATAGCAAGAGTTATTTATCTTTTGTTATTAACATTTATATATATTTAGGGCAAAAGGAAAATGTGTTGAATATATTTTATGTATTTTCGTCTAAGACCAGACGTGTCATTCTCTCTTGTATCTCGTGATGGTCTGACTCATTATCAGTTAGTCATGGCTCGCAAAATTTGCTTGCTAAAACTTGATCAACGCCGATGCGATCAAAGAATTAGTTTAAAAGGGTTTTCTCACTAAACGCAATATTTTGTAATTGATAGAATGAATATCACTGGAGATCCCGATCAATATTTCCGTTATCACCCGAATTATCAATGAATCAATTTAGAAAGATCGATAGATAGGAATAAAATCCTGAGAAATATAGGGATAAATAAATATTGGCAGACTGAAATACATACCTAGATAGATAGATACATATGTACGTATGTAGATATCTATAAACTGAGATCATATAGAGAGATAGATAAAAGCACCAAGATAGATAAAAACAGATTCGACAACTATAAACACTCTGCTTCTTCTTCATTGGAATGGGATTCTTGCCTAAATTGAACACATAGCAACAAATAACAAATACAGCTAACTACAAGGGAAAACTCAACCATAAACGGTATTTTTATGGATTTATAAACGTAATGTATGTTGGTATTTTCTGTTACAAGAAAAACTACAACCAAAATTTCATGAGCTTATAAGGTTGGCATAATAATTGGATTTGAAGTGTTCGCTCTTTGGAATATAAATATATAGATAGTAATGGTATAGGAATGGCAGTAGGAAAACATTTTAGTTTTTTGCCGACGCATTTCGTCTTTCAACTTTATCAAGCAAAAATGAGAGCGAAATGTTTTTTGTTTTCACAGTTACATTAAATCCAAAATTTAAAAAGAGAGAGACGCTTTTGCGTGAGCCTCTTTCTGGCTAATGTTAACCTTCTTTATACTAAGAGTTTTTTTTTTGTTTCTATGTCGAAAATATATTAAAATTCCGAGAACAATTATCTTTAGAATTGTTCTGGAATTTTACTATTCATAATATATATATATATATATATATATATATATATATATATATATATATATATATATATATATATATATATATATATATATATATATATATATATATATATATATATATATATATATATATATATATATATATATATATATATATATATATATATATATATATATATATATATATATATATATATATATATATATTGATTGATTGATTTGTTTTTTACGGCTTATCAACCTTTAAGTAGATTAACATCAGAAAATATTTTTAGTTTCTAAGAAGTTTTTGGAGACAATGATGATTTACTGGCACAAGTCTTACTAATTAACACAAATCCGGGGGAGAAGAGGTGGAGTCATTACCTTTTCCCAAGAGCATTTGCGCGTAAGTCTTCTGATTTGAGAAAAAACATGGCATAGCTATAAATTTCAATTTACCTTTTGAAAATCATAGAACTATGAAATCGTTACTCTAATATTCTTAAAGACTCAGTTTCATTCTCTTGTTATATATATATATATATATATATATATATATATATATATATATATATATATATATATATATATAGAGAGAGAGAGAGAGAAACAGAGACAGAGAGGAGGTACGGTGGAATAGTGTGTAGCGGCTCGGATTCCAGTCGAATCCATTACATTCGCTTACGTGCTTATACCCTTGGGAAAGGTATTAATCCTCTTCTTCTCCCTCCAGCTATGGGTAAATAGCAGGACAGGCTGGGTTCTATAGCCTTGGATGGCAACTGGTCTAGGAGAAGGATAACTCTGAATTCAAAACATGCGGAGGGTCGTTTTGGGGACATTGTAACATGTATCGCACCAGTATTTGGCCCTTCAAAAAGTGTGGTTGGTTTTGCACAAAGCCTTCACCACTATAATCAAATCATATGTGCTGGTGTCTCGGCTGTTGGTTCCTAGGAACTCAGCTGCTTGACCCTCATGCATCGAATACGATGGGAGAGTCCACCATATGTATATATCTATGTGTGTATGAGTGTGCGTGTGTAAATATTGAGATATTACTAAAATATATCTGTAGGTAGATGGACAATATGAATAAAAAAGAAAAACTTCTAGTTAGCCTTATGTATATTTATGAACATCCTTAAATGTAGAAATTCGGTAAAAATAACGACATCTTTACTTTTGTTTACAAATACTTGTTGCAAAATAAAATCCTTATATTTGCCTTTGATAAAGTCCACCAGAGGACGTAACGCGTTGGTTATGATAAGTTTTCCTTTTCTATCTATCTATCTATCTATCTATCTATCTATCTATCTATCTATCTATCTAGATCAGTGGTTCTCAAATGGTTGCGCCCTGGAAGATGTCTAGATACGCCCTGACATTCCAGAGAAATGTGTCCAAATATAAGAAATAAATATATTTACTTTATCATATTGCGATACCCGTCTTCTTACGGATAGGCCTCGAGGAAAGTTTCAGTGATAGGAAGCTTTTGTTTTGCTGTATTGAACTGGTAGGTGTTGCTGGTTGGTCCTCCAGGCCTAGTTCGAGAAAGTTGATTACTAAAGGATGTATTATTATATAACATAAAATGATGACGAGGATTAGGATTGTTTATTTTAAATCTGTCTTATAGGAATTTATCATTGATAATTTCATAGGAATTTATCATTGATAATTTATCATTTATTTGTTTATAAGCAAATGTGATAAATTAATTACTTTATCATATCCACTGATCGTGGGTTGATGATTAAACATAATGGATTGTCTCTTGAAACTTTTTGGATTTCTATAAAAGAAGAATATGTGTCAATATCTAAAAAAAAAGCTCTGACATCATATTTATGTGAATTAGGTTTTTCTGCTTTCACCACAATTAAGTTAAAAAAAGAGGAACTTTTCAATGTATTGACGAGGAAATGAGAGTTTGCCTATCAAATATACGCCCAAGCATTGAAGAAATCGCCAAGACTCATCAGGCTCATGTTTCTCATAAACACAAGAATGAATAAACTTAAGGTGTGTTTCATTTTATGTTTTTTATTGTATTATTTCTTTTCTGCAATATTTGACTTCATTAAAACATATTTTTCCGAAATTTGTATATAGAGCGCCTAAAATTATTGGTAGGATTTCAAGTGCATCCCAATTGCAAAAAGTTTGAGAACCACTAATCTAGATATTACAATCTATCTATCTATCTATCTATCTATCTATCTATCTATCTATCTATCTATAATTTTACACTTTATCTATATATCTATTACACTTTATCTATCTATCTATCTATCTATCTATCTATCTATCTATCTATCTATCTATCTATCTATCTATAATTTTACACTTTATCTATATATCTATCTATCTATAATTTTACACTTTATCTATATATCTATTACACTTTATCTATCTATCTATCTATCTATCTATCTATCTATCTATCTATCTATCTATCTATCTATCTATCTCTATCTATCTCTCTCTCTCTTTCTATATATATATATATATATATATATATATATATATATATATATCCAGACATTACATATCTATCTATCTATCTACATAATGTAATACCTGCATAGATAGATAGATAGATAGATAGATAGATAGATAGATAGATAGATAGATTGTAACGTTTTTGAATATTCAGCAATGTATCCGATCAGGATCACTCAGTAATTATCTAAGTTCTTGAAAGAGCAAAAAATTAAATTTGACATTCGTTGATAATATTGAATGAATATCCTACAACATTTAATTTTTTTGACGTTGCATCCTTTACTTTTATCAAGGGTCATTAGTGAAACTCCCTCAACTCTCGGATTATTAATGTTTCCCGTTCCCGCCTATTTGAACATTTGTCGGCCGCCATCCCATAACATGAACTACTGAATGAGTTTTACAATAATCAGAGTAGTCATTGTTATTCTGTTGACCAAGTTTTGTTGCAGTGAGATCTTTGTGTGGTTTATGTGTGAGCTTTGAACTAAGTTATAAGTTAATGTATTTATCGGTTGTCCTCGCTTGGAAGCAGCCGGTTAGGGTGGTAGTGGCTGCTACAGCTGCCGCTTCTGTTGTTGCTGCTACCTGTTGATTGTTGATTGTCGATTGACGGACTGTTTTGTTCACAACAAGCCACTGACGTCTTTATCTAAGCAATGCGAATCACCCCTCAAGGATAGGCAAAGGTTTAGTAATTAAAATAGGATCGCGATATTTACTGTTCGATTCACTCTCTCTCGGATGATTTAGATTGGTTGATGAGAATCAAGTAGGAGTGAATTCTTGCGATAAATGTAGTACAGGGTTTTTTTTTTCATGAAACTATACAGCCATTTAACATGAAAATATTTCCTATTCAAATCAATGGCACCTTAGTTCGCTTTAAAGTATTCCCTCGAGCCTTTCACACTTAACCCAACATCCCTTCATTTTCGGGATCTCCATCAGCTGCTTCGTGGTGTTCTTCGTCCACGCTCTGAAATGTTTTCTCTTTCAATAGTGATTTTTATTTTATTTTAAATTTGAGAAATTTCACAAATCACTCGAGACTGCAGTCAGGGGCGAACATGCCTGGATGATGCGATTTTTTTGTGTACAAACCCTATACGAGATGTGAAGAATCAGTTATTTTTACCAGTGCTCATATTGCAATTTTGTTATTATTGCTTTTCTCTAGCACTCATTATACTGAGTTTTAGAGGTGTGCTCGTATATCGTCGTATTATCGGCATAGATGTTTACAAATGATCTGCTTACTGATGTGGTTCATTTTTTAAAAAGAATCTCACCGCAAAAGTGTAAATATTTTCTTGAGAGTACCAAATAGGTCCTCGGTAGAGATTTTTGTTGAAGCGAACAAAAAGATAAGAAGAGTTAATGAAAGGAGTCTTGTCCATGTTTTTATTGTACTACATAGACACGAGACAAAATAACACCTTGTGCTAGTCTACTTTTTATTTCCTGTTTAAATCTATATATAAAATTCTGTGACTTCCGTGCGCCCATCCGTCACACCCTCTAAAATAGCCATACATTGACCAATCGAAACCAAATTTTTGGGAAAACTACATACAAGTAAGGGGGGGGGCAAAGTACAGTTGGTTTTACTAGAGGGGCGTATAAACCGCAAAGTTGAGTTTTTGTTTAAGTATTTTCCCAAACGAATCAGCTTCAAATTTCATCGATTGGTTTGCGAAATTCAATGAAACGTAGAGTTTGTAAATCTCGACAAAAAGTGTTAACGATAACTTCAACAATACTAAATACTGTGAGGATTTCAACACTAGTCAGCGTTTTGCAAAAACATTCTAGTCTTTAAAATTGCTGACTGGATAGTCTTTCAATTGGACTAAAATAAAATGACTAAAACTTTCATATAATCAGAAACTAAAAAAAGGTTATTTTATTTAAACGGATCTTTTTGATTGAGAAAAAAGAAATTGAAGGTTGTCAGACGTTAGCAAATGAGGGAATGAAATAAACATGAAAAGAAACGCCCTTCTTTGCTTACTTAATCGATACACATTTTTATAATCGATAAACAACTTCGTTAAATGTGGATGAAACAAAAGATTAACCAGGGAACAAGAATGGCCATCTTGAAAACTACTGTAAATAGCAAAATAGAGCGAATTAGTTTTGGTTTAATTTTTCATAATTATTTAAATTTAATTAATATCATCCAAATGAACATTTTAATCAAAGTGTGACCACAAGCAAGTTAGTAATTCAAACCCAAACATCGACTGCTGTTGTCACTTTTGTTGCTATTACTACAATTTACGCCAATCTTTCTCAGAGTTGGAAAACTTTTTCAGTATCCTCTGAATCCTTTTTATTTGGTCTTTGTAATCATGAACGAAATTTCCTGACAGTTTCGAATAATTCAATGATACTTTCATATTTTACAATTTCAAGAACTCTCGGGCGAGGTCCATGTTGTCTTTTTTGATTTATTTTAAGATAATTCGATGATTCGCTGTACATTACAATACGATCCCTTATGTCAGTGGTTCCAAAACCGTGCAGTGTGCTTCATAGGTGCAGCGGAAGAGGATAGCAGGTGAGGCGGAAGAGGATAGCAGGTGAGGCGAAATGATTGAAAGACAATCAAAAAATTTAGAAACAGTTTAAAAAAATTCATATGTCAGAAATAAATATGATTTCAAAATTTAAAATATTATTATGGATTAATTGTAATTGCATGTGCATCGGTCCCAATATAAGTAGTTATAAATAATTGTTGACCAATTTTATCATTGTGATATTTTTTGCATTATATCAAGTATTAGTAATTAGGCTTTGCAAATTGGAGGAGAGAGTTATCAATGATAATGTTCAGACTTTGAATCCGTGGTTGTCTCCCTTTACCACTCTCTCTCTCTGTTTTTTTTTTTTTAATATTTTTAGATGTACTTTTTATCACATAAAATTTGGGGAGGCGCGAGCAAATTTTAATTCTGAAAATGCTGCCCAGAGAAAAAATGTCTGGGAAGCATTGCTTTACGCGAACGACTCTTAAAAGTCGTTCTCATCTTATAAAATTTTAAGAAAACAGAATCTTTTCTCAACTTCGTGAATCTTTTTTTTTTTTTTTTTTACTGATTTTAATCACGCGACGAGGAAAACATTTGTTTATTGAACGCTGAGAACAAATTCTTTCCGTTCAGTAATATTCTTTCTCCTTTTTTTTTTTGCCGACGTGTTTCGTCCGATGTGGACTCTCTCAAGGCAAAACTAAATGAATTTATTAAACGAAGTAACTAATAATAACAAAACAAAATGTCCTTTTTCTCTTTTAAAATTATCGTAGAAACAGAATCAAACAGACACACACACACACACACGCACACACACACACACACACACACACACACACACACAAAATAAAAAAAAATTATGATCCATAATCGGGATATTTTTTATACTTAAAAGAGTGTAACGATATTCCAGATAAGTTCATTATAACGCACCATATTAACTGCACTACGCTAGACACTATTTATTTTTTTTAAAAATTAAGGACATTCAATTTTATATTTAAAATACAAGTTAGTAATATTTATTAAATTAAAATAGCAATATAATAATATTCAAGATGATTCTTTCTTTTATGAAATCTAGAAGAGAACGTTTAAGACTATTCCCCCATTCAGACTATATTTTAGTAAACTGAAGGACACGTGCCACAAAGCAATAGTTAGTAAACCGATCTTGCAGATCATTGGCAGTGGCGTTATCTTATTAACGTCGTCCTTAACCAAACACGACTGGCTTTATGCGCCATATTTTTTCAGGACGTAGGCAAACATAGTTATCCACAGCTTCCCATGCTTGCAGATATTTGAATTTGGTTATTTTTGTAATTAGCGTTTTTATGTTTTTAATTCTATCGAATTTAAATTTGTTCGCTTTGCAATATTGAAGCTGAACTTAAATACGACCCCTTTCATACAGACGCCATATTTGAACATTTCTGTTTGAAAGACTGTTGACTGATTGAACAAAGATAAACGAGAGAAAAGAATCTGGATTGACGAATAGACGCCATTATTTAAATTAAAGGTAGAGGAGAGACATAAGAGAAGAAACATAGAAATCCAAAGATACAAAGGAAGAGCAAAAGATGCTTTTCAGAAACAAAATAAGGTATTAGGAACCGAGAAATATCCGTAGAAACAAAAAAACAATATTTCTGTACTGTTGTGAAATGTTTAATCTCAAGCATGACAGTGAATACTGGACAAGGAAATTTTTAATCTAAGCATGGCAGTAAATACTGGAAAATTCATAAAGGCTAATAACAAGGTAACCCAGAAGGAAAACAAATGCAAACAGGACAGGGTGGGAACAGTGATCAACTGGGAATTGGGCAAAAGATTTGGCGTTTACTATCTAATCAACTGGTATCAGTATAAACGGGAAATAAAAATAAAAGAATACAATGTTCTGAGAATTTGACATTTCATTCAAGCAAAAAAGACCAGATTCGATAAACGAAAAGTGCATTTTCCAAATTTTAGATGTAGCCATATCGGCAGATCGCATGGTGAACCAATAACAAGGCCTTACCCCAGAGCTGAGAAGGTTGTAGAATATGAAAATTCGGGCCGGGCTGAAAATAATTGGCGCACATATAGAAAACATTAAAATAAAGCTTGGTTAATTCGGAATTTAAGGAAGAATTGAGAATGTCCTGAAGATGGCGGTGGTGCGGTCTACGAAGATAATGGGAAAGACTCAAGAAATTTGAGACTTGGTGTTACGCAATCTTCAATTAGTGCCGCTAGTAGTTATTTGGTGTGAAATGTAAATACTACTACTAAATCTACTACTACTACTACTACTACTACTACTAAACATACTTCTACTACTACTACTAATAATAATAATGTAGAATGCCCTTAACATCACGAGGCGTCAACACCTGTCAGACAAGGAACCCTATGGCAAGAATATTTCCATCTCTGAAAACGCACGGAAGCATAGATTTAGATTTTAGAATAGTATTGGCGCCATAAAGAAGAACTTGTTGCTGATGTCCAGTTGTGGCAATCATCTCATAGCTTAAATAGCAGAGGTCGACAAGCAAAGGGTTTTTTTTTTCAAACAACTACAAGATGATGCTACACTAGGTATGGCTTTCATCGTGGTCGGACATTTGGCCGACGGACAATTTTGCCGACAGACTTTTGGTTGAGAGACATTTGGCCGACGGACATTTCACTGAAAAAGTACAAGTAAAAATAGTAACAAGCAATACTTAGCAGTATTTTAATAGCAGTATTATAAGGTAAAATAGGACTAATAATTACCATTGAATTTCAAGTGACTAAATTACTAATTCTAAATTTAAAGTTAAAAATTTTCTTATTTCAATATTTGTTTATTTGAGTACTTTTAAAAATATTTGAATGTATTTGGGTAAAATTCGTATTTAATAGTAAGATAAAAATAGTCCATCCCTTTAAGATAATGGTCATTAAAAGCGAAATTGAAAGATCTTTCATGTCGTAAAAGCTTTTTCTCAAAATACTTATCATCTTACAATAATATGTGAAGTAAAATATAATATATACAGAACAGATTTTAAAAATTGCCTGTCAAAAAAAAAAGATTATAAATTAATACAGTAAATAAATATAAATATATGTAGTACATTGCGATAAAGAGTGTGACATATATATAAGTAGGCCACTACATTTTCGGGTAAATGTCCATTCGATTAAATGTCCGCCGGCGAAATGTCCTTCGATCAAATGTCCGTCGGCCAAATGTCCAAGTACCGGCTTTCATGGCTTTTGATCTTTATTGATTGTAGGTGTTAACCTGAAATGTTTTGTTTCGGTGAATTAAGATAGGCTTCAGTAACTATCCTGTTCGGTACCCTACAGATTTGCTTGTCTGGCCTTAACCAGCTGGATATGAACCCTAGGGTCCGTCGTACGATGTATCTCCATTCGCGAAAAGGGAGTATCGGGGTCGCATCATGATCGGGTGTCGAGAGGTTGTTACCTTTTTCTTTTTAAGTCTGAAGGGTGAGGCAGCCAAGGAAACTTAGGAAACACATTTAGGTACTTAGGAACAAACTCAACCGGAGACTGTCTACACATAATTGGGCCTGAAAGTATTTGTAACTGGTTTCCATTTGCTGCTTTTATCAATGCCTCTTACCATATCTGCGTATTTGACTGCGATAAATGTGCCATGTCTACCCTTATCAAACTGGGTGTCAAGGGCTTTGGTTGGAGGTATGTTGGATTTCGTATATTTGTACCCCAGTGTCATTTTGTTGACAGGCTGCCGTATCTCGAGATTCTTGACAAAATTCAAAGAAAGGGTCTGTAATGTAATCGATCCTTACCTGGAATCTCGACTTTAGTCCTTTTCCCACCGCTATGATATGGCTACCCTCTCTGTCTTGTCTACAGATATTTTCATGGCAACTATTCTGATCAGCTCTCCTTGATAACCTCGACCGAATGAATTTAAGTTTACTACTAGATTGACAAATAGGTCCCACCATTTTACTGTTTTAAAGCTGGATATAACCGCATGTTCTATCCTAATAGTTTCTTTTCTCGCACATCTCACCTGTGGAACTTTCTTCTAATTTCTTACTTCCCTGTCACCTACAATCTTCAAAAATTTAAATGCGACGCTAATCGCTAACTTTTGACTTTCTTTCTGAAACCTATTCTTTTATTGTACTTTCTCCTCAGTTCTACTCACTAAAGTCTTCTCATTCTGTTTTAATCTCTGTAACCCGTTGCGTCCTAGTGGCTTTATCGCCTTGCTTGGGATGAAATGATAAAAAAAACCTGTTATATAGGAATATAGTGTCGCTGCTGACACTTGCGTTTGAACATAGATCACCGGTGAGCAAACACGGGCGATCCCATTATTGAATTAAGTAGACCACGTGATCATAGTGGAAACGCATATATAGGAGGTAGCGTGTGTTTAATTGATCGCTTTTTCTACTCTATCTTCTATTACTATACGGGCCGCTATTCTCTACTCTATTCACTGTGCTATTTCTCTATTCGGATCACTATAAAATTAATGTTCAAGCGAGTATTATCGAGCAAGAACTATTAGTGCGAGTGATATTCAAAGCCGTCTGACACCAGCATTGTTCAATGGCGTTACTATAGTTGTATTATTGATATTACAAAGTCTATACTATAACGAGCATTACGAAAGTGACAACGAGTGTTCGTTGACAACACAAAAGTGGCAACTAGTGTTCGTTGACATCATAAGAACAAAACCCAAATAATAATGTGTCTATAAGGCTAATCGACTGAATTCAAGAAAGCAGTTCATCTTTTTTTTTTATAACCATATTGACTTCTTGTCATTTATTCGGTCTGTTTGTCTGTTAGTTTCTGTCAACAGTAGAAAATGTTTAAGTGAATGTAGTGAGTAGACATTTGCCAGACAATTATAACTCTCCATGTCCCTGTGTCAGACTTGAAGGAATTGATGAAATGCATATTATTTAATTCTCACTTCATTTCTAGTCTTTTCAACACATTCTGACGTTCTTAATTTTATTCTAAAACTGTATCCCGGATACGAGCCGTTTCTATAAATGGCATCTATTACTCTACAGTAAACGTTTCTAGATATTTACTAAGCTTAGCCAAATGTCAAATAGCGGTTAGAAAGATAATGTTGCCCCAGTCTTCCAGGTAAAGTTTCATCAGTTTAGACCTTTACATCTAAAACCTGCCATGCCACGTACATTTCCTTTTTATTCCATTAATAAGAAGGATATTCTAATCGAAGCGCCTCTTACAAAGAACCGTTAGAGTGTGGTGCAAACTCCCGAAGGGATACTTCCTCGATCAATACAATTTTAACCTCTTCAGGCGAACCATTATCTTTCCTACATAACCTCATAATTTACAATTTGGGCACCGCGACGTGGTGTAATGATTAGTAAGTTTATCACGCTAGATTAACGTCTGGTATAAGACGATAAACTACGTCCAACAGCAAGGCCTCTGATCAGGCGGTTTTGAGGAGCGTAGAACCCCCTCTTAATTGCTGGCGTTCCCAGATGCACCATGACCCAGGGTGGTAGCCCTGTTAGGGTCCCAAAAATGGGCAAATAGTTAAACCCCAAACTGAGGTCAAAACACTATGAAAATGTAAAAATAGGTTTTACTACCAGCAATACATTTTGTTAAAGAATTATTACCGAAAATATATTTTTGAAGGAAAAAATATATTAGCAGCAATAGATGTTTGAAAAAAATATTACCAGCAATAAAATCTTGTTAGCATTAAATAACCCATTGGGGTTGATATGCCGTAAAACAAAATAAACCAAACCAAACCAAACCAAACCACGCTAGATTAATTACGACTGAGTTGTGAGTTCGATCCTCACTAGGTGCCGCATATTTCCGGCCTCGTGCCACTATCCACTTACGTTCATACAACAGCCTCAGTTAGTAACCGTCTACTTTCTTTGGTTCTTGACTTTCAATAGGATGAACAATTAGTTAAAGGAAAAGTAACTTCGACAGTTTTGGAGCTCCACTAATTATGGGCACTACCTTTACTTTCATGACTTTTACTTGTTCTTGAGCAAAAGTCTGGACACAAAAGTATCTAGTTCCATTCTATTTTGCTGTCACTGTGTCGGCTGAAAAGATATCCACATCCATTTTGGGTCATATATTTAATGTTTACAAAAATGACATCTTGTCTTTTTTTGGTATCGCCAGAGTAATTCTGTCTGAATTTTGAAGTATTCACATTATTTATTCACAAGGAGAATTACTAGTTTATTCTGAGAGCATTTGTTTATATGAGCGAACCCAAGTTGTTTGCACAACTCTTTAGAAAATACTGTTCCCGCCCAATCATGCCAGTTTTTTTATGTTATCTTTTTGTTTTGTTGTTGTTGCATTCAGTTTGTGTTTGCTGTTTCGTTCCTCTCTTCGCAGATGTTGCATTTGCTCGTTTGTTCAGTTTCATTCTATTTTATTTTTGACAATCATTTCCGTCTTCAAATCAGTAGTAACCGGTTGGGTAGCATTGGAGATTAAGTGAGAACAAATCTCTCAGTACTCCAGCACACTTCATCGTTATCTTTTTGCAGTAATACTGTCGTCTTGATGGCTCCAATTCTTAGTCTAATTTTCAGTTCCTCTTGACTTTTTTCCTAAGCTTTTCCGGACCGTTTCCAATGCTCTTACAACAACTGGAACGATTTCATGTACCGCAGCTTCTTCGGATCTCTGGTGAAGTCGAAACACTTATCCGTTTTCTTTCAGATCTTCTCAGTAGACCATTGGCAGAGTGAAATCCACAATATGGTATGTTTATTTATTTATTTATTTTTATTAGATCCGGTCGTCTGGCCTGGAATGTGTAATCTGTGTCTCAATTCTGAAGGATTTCGTTTCATTTTCTCGGAAGGATTCTGGTTTGTGCATTTACTATTCGTGTATTTGCTATATTTACTGATTATTATTCAAGGTCATAATATTCATTTACGATCGACATTTGTCGCTTCACTGTGTTGCCTATCGTGACTTCTATATAGATGCTTCTTTTAATACTTTGAGCAGTGCTGTCGTCTGGATAGTCTTGATTCTTCCTTGATTTTCGCGTCTTCCAGCCTTTTTACTATGCGCTTTGGGACGGTTCGTAGTGCTCCTATCACGACTAGGATGACTGCCACCTTCATGTTATATTATTATCCTATTATAATAGTGCTTGTCTCTTTCTTCGTTAGTTAGCACGATCGTTACGTCATGCCAGTACCTCATAAATAATGGACTATTTCGCATTTTTATCGCGTGGGAAAGATATTGATTTCAGTGGGAAAATGAAAGAAAGAAGAAAGATAAACGCGGATATAAAAGTGTGTGTGGGAGAGAGAGAGAGAGAGAGAGAGAGAGAGAGAGAGAGAGAGAGAATTAGATTAAGCTGATAAGAACAGATACTGCACTTTGATCTCAGCCAAAAGGCCGAGAAATGATAGCGACTGCGATAAATGTGCCATACACACAGTATTGAACGATGGAAACAATACGGCAATCGCCAAAAATCCAGTTACCATAAATTAAATAAAATAATATCGTCTACTGAATTATTTTTAAATTATTAAAAGAAATGTTCGTATGACGGGATTTGGCTAGAAAGAAAGAAATAAGGGAAGATAAAAGTGTTTAACATCTCCTGTCAGTACCTCATAAATAATGGAGGGGAAAAGACACTACTTGGTTTCAGTGAGAAAATGAAAGAAAGAAATAAGGTAAGCTAGAAGTGTTTAACGGCTGTTTCAGTCAAATGGAAAAAGTTGTCAATTTCAAATCTTTTAATTTCTACCCAATTCTTAAAATAATGACCAGCATTCATATTTATGATTGTTATTTCAATATTTTGTTAAAGTTGTTAAGCTCAAATATTCTGTCAAAGTTGTTAAGCTCAAATATTCTGTTAAAGTTGTTAAGCTCAAATATTCTGTTAAAGTTGTTAAGCCCAAATATTCTGTTAAAGTTGTTAAGCCCAAATATTTTGTTAAAGTTGTTAAGCTCAAATATTCTGTTAAAGTTGTTAAGCTCAAATATTTTGTTAAAGTTGTTAAGCTCAAATATTCTGTTAAAGTTGTTAAGCTCAAATATTCTGTTAAAGTTGTTAAGCCCAAATATTCTGTTAAAGTTGTTAAGCTCAAATAATGATGCGAACGGGAAATTTCTATTGCCATGAGCTTATTCAGTCATTAAGTTAAGCGTTAAACATTAAGAGTCATCAAAAAATTTAAATAGGAAAACCGTGAAATTTTCACGGGTTAAAACTAAATATTATTATTATTAACAAAGTCAATAGCCAATCGTATTAGCCATGCTGTAGCGTATAAATTCCTCCTTGGAAGTGTTTCTAACGCAGGCTTATCATCTCTCAGTTGCGTCTCTGTCTTTGGGCAGAGTGCGCTCAGGGGCTTCTCTGTCAAAGGACAGAGGAGCAACTGAGAAAATTATATCGAGAGGTACCCAGCCCTGGGGAACAGTTGCCCGAGGCCGCGCCCTCCCATTGCACAAGAGGGTGGGATCGGTGCTCGCACCGAGGCCAGTGCAACCGACGGTTGCGGCGGCTGTGGGCAATTTTTGTCCCTTGCCCGGGTGTACCCACTCGGGTCCCCACTTTAAAAAGACCTTGTGTCACATCTCGTCCTGGTGGGGGAACGAGTAAACACCGTATTAGCCATATTGCAAACGATACGCTGTATATTACACATGTTATTTTTCGTACCTAATTTCCGCCTCCCAAGATTCCTCTGTCGTGGCATCGAGTCTAACCAACCCAATGCCATCGTCTGCAACTCTTGATCTTTGGATCTTTCTTAAGATGACTTACCAGCTTATTTAAAGGGTTTGAACATTTGTAAGCGAAGAGGTTTTATTTATTTATTTATTAGAGAAGTGATCGTCGGATGCAGTGACCCGGATGAAATGCTGACCTTTTCTCTCTTCCAGTGAAGCGCAAAAATGCTATCACCAAAGAAGTTCAAAAATAGACAAAACTTTCTTTTTAGTCTCATTGTCTTTTTCTCTTCTCAATGTTTATCTGCTGACCGGTGGTTTTGCAGTAAGAGGAAAAAAATTTTTTTTTTTTTAATTTTTTTACAAGGACCACATCTAGACAACTGGACTGGTTGCGAGACTTCTTTTAAATTTCAATGGACCAGAAAAAATTCTCCAAAATTTTAATTCTCTGAGTGAAATTCTGCTTTCTGTATAAACTATTTGTTTGTCTAGTCAAATTACAATTGTTTGTGCTATTAGTTTATTAGTTTACCTTTCCAACCCACTTATGTATATTCTTGTATTCTTTGTGGCTTAATTTGCTCTATTCGCTTGTTATACTATTGATAGTTTCAAATCTCTACGCATAACACACATTTACTCTGTCCTGTCTTGTCCTGTCTATCTTGGTGTTAACAAATATATATATATATATATATATATATATATATATATATATTAAATGCAAATATAAAATTTGTCACTTAGCTGATTGATGTTATATATATGGTAGTATTTTCGGAAAGCAATTACATATTTCACTGGTATGAATTATGAGTCAACCAACCAATATAGAATTATGGTTGAACAGTAGGAAACTGCTTCTAGAATTAGTTTAGCATCTATTTTAGCCGACAATGTATCATTTATATGCCTTTTCCGAAAGGCATATAAATGGAAAGGGAATGTTTGAAAAGGCGTTTTAGGTGTTGTCATCACAATGGAATTAAAAATGATATATATATATATATATATATATATAGATAATATTAGTGGAAAATATACATACATATGAAAAATATATCTAAAAAATTCCCATACATGTATATTTTCAGAAAAAATTTTCCAAGAGGAAGGATCCAGGTAGAACTCAATGTCTAGGACAGAGTAAGGATATAATAAAAGGCTTAAACATATATATATATATATATATATATATATATATATATATATATATATATATATATATAAGGCTTAAAACATATATATATATATATATATATATATATATATATATATATATTTGCTTTGATAACGTCCCTCAAAGGACGAAACTCGTCGACTAAGATATTTTTTTTCTTTATTCATATTGTACTTTTTACAGATATATTCTATTTGATATTTTACACACACACACATCTAATATATATAACTCATCTCAGAGATATTCAAATATATCAGTTTTTCTCTCGTAATGACTGGAAATAATATATATATATGTGTATGTGTGTGTGTGTGTGTGTGTGAATATTATTTCCAGTGATTATGAAGGAAAAATTACTGATATATTTGAATATTTCTGAGATGAGTTTTACATATATATATATATATATATATATATATATATATATATATATATATATATATATATATATATATATATGTGAGTGTGTCTGTGTGTAAAATATCAGAGAGAGTATATCGTTAAATGAATAAAGACAAAATGAAAACTTATCTTACCTGACGCGTTTCGTCCTTTTGTGGGACTTTAGCAAAGTATATATATATATATATATATGTGGTCATTTTTGACAGTATTTTTGCCCGGCATTAGTGTTTTAGAATTGTCAGGTTATCAACATAATGGCCACGCTCTCTCTTTCTCTCGACTTTCTACCTTCTTTCCGTGAAAACGACCCAAGATAGTGAAAAGTACGGGCAAGTTTCTCATATTTACATATTCATATGGTTATCTATGATATTAGGATAATAAAACCATTTGCAACAGGCGAGTTGCAGCAATTTCTTTTTCTTGTTTTTCATGACAGGGAAAGCAATTCCATGTGTTTCAATTAGGTCTAGTGTCGGGCTAAAAACTGGAAAAATATCTCAAGGCTTTTGCTGAAATGTTAACCACCCATTCTTTTTTTTTATGTAAACAGTTGAAGTTTGCAAAATAAACGCCGGTGAATGTATTATTCCCTCGAACAGCTGCTATCGAACAACTCGACGGTATTCTAACGATTTGTAATTTGCAGTCAATATTTCGCTATCTATCTATCTATCTATCTATCTATCTATCTATCTATCTATCTATCTATCTATCTATCTATCTCAGTCTGTTTCTATCTATCTATCTATCTATCTATCTATCTCAGTCTGTTTCTATCTATCTATCTATCTATCTATCTATCTATCTATCTATCTATCTATCTATCTCAGTCTGTTTCTATCTATCTATCTATCTATCTATCTATCTATCTATCTATCTATCTATCTATCTATTATTCACCAAGGACGGGCAAAGTGAAACTGTAAATAGTGTTTATTGAATTCCATTATTAAATTTAAACTGAGTTTTCAATTACGCATGTAGGTTAATTGCATTTAAAAATAAAATGGTGACTAATGTTATTAAAATTTTAATTTTGTCGAACATCTGGATATTCACGGTATCTCTCCAGTTATCCATGAATATGATAATAATAATAATAATAATAATAATAATAATAATTTTGATGACGATAAAAATGATAATAATAATGATGATGATGTTGCTGCTGATAATAATAATAATAACTGCCGTGAACACTCTTGCTATCCCAGTTGTATCTTGTAGCTTCAGCATAAGAAAATGGAACTTAAAGGAACCGAGAAAAACTGATACAAAAATTTGCAGACAACTCACATGCAATAGAATACCCCACCCTAAGGCAGATATGTCGACTGTCTGTATCTGCCAAGGATCACTGGCGGTAAGGAGCAGGGTTCAAATGGAATTGTCTTATAAAATTTCAATAATGCGGTTTTATAAGTATCTTGCAGCAATGCAAGATTGAATGTTGCGATTCGTAATGGAGCATGAAAAAAGTAAGAAAGTTTATTCTGCATCAAAAGAAGCCTGTAAATATCTAAAAGAATTCAGCTTAAATTTTGGTATTAGCGGTGAAGTAGATACAGCTGACACCTGAAAACCTGCAAGAAAACTGAAACAAGAATCGAAGAGGATAGGCGAAAAGCAATTAGAGAAAAAAAACTGGACTCAAAAGCGTCTACATCGCCAGTTCCTTCTTTGAAGGTTGATGTAGATCAATTCCCGACCAAGCAATGGATAAGGAGTTCAGGACTTAAGCGTGAAGCTGAAAGGTTTATTCCTTCTGAATATGACCAGAGCCTGCTTACACGCATCTACCAAGCTAATATCTTGCAGAATAGTACGAACCTAAAATGTAGGTTCTGTGAAGAATACATTAAAACTATTGATCACCTTATCTCCGAATGCTCTCAGCCAATGAATATAATTTTAGATTGGGTAGGTCAATATCTGCCTTAGAAGATCACTACGATATAAAACAACTGTATATTGGTGTGAACATAGTCTTGAATCTGTAGTTGAGGGAATAGATGCTCTAGGATTTTCTAGAATGTTTCCATCAAAACTGGTTGAACAATACAGGCGTATCTTTCAGGTATTGTGATCAAAGACAGAAGAAAAGGTTAAACTACCCGTTAACATGAACGTAAAGAGTAACAAAAGCATCTCTGCGAAAACTTTTGAAATTCTAAGCAAATACAAAGACGGGGTTGGAAATAGAACAGATGTGTCATTAAAAAACTCAAACTGTTCCTGTTGTGGGTGGGGCTTTGAGTTTGATAAAGAAAGGAACTCAAGAACAAACCAACAAAATTCCTGGTACTCCATCCTTTAAGGAAATTTAAAGAAAAGTTCCAACAAGCGAAGAGCTTTTTCCGTTTTTATTTTTTTAAATTATTGGCTGTCATTATTTAATTAAGTGGAAATAACAAAACATCACATCCCTCGCTTGTCCAAGGTCATTACCTTCTCAAGGTAATGATTGAATCAGCTCATGGTGAGTTCTACGATGAGGAAATCCCCATGGAAATGATCATATTGCCACGTTAAATAGTTGAGCTTAACAACCTTAACAAAATAGTATTTTACAAGACAATTGTAAATATGACTGCTGGTCAGTATGTAAAGAAGAGATAGTAATATTAGTTGATAGTGAGCCAGTCCTCCCATGTGGCAGTAAATGCTGGACAATTTCCTCACAGATGAGGAGATGATAATGCAAAAGAGATTTGGTTCTACAGAAGGACGCTGAGAATAGCATTGGCGGAGCATGTAAGTAACGAAGATGTATCAGGAGGAAAATGAAAGCAAAAAAGAAAATTATGAGTAAAATCAAAAAAAGTTTCGTTCGGTAGGCTGATTCATTTTTTAACGGCTTATCAACCCATTGCAGGTTATTTAAAGCCAGAAAATATTTCTGGACTCGAAGATTTGAAGAGGGCAGAGGATAATAATGGTTTAGTGATACAAGTCTTAATAATTAATCCATCGCTTGGGGAGAAGTAGATTCATGCCTTTCTCAATGGTATTTGCGCGTAAGTGAATATAACGAACCCAACGGGAATTGGATCTCGGCTCTCCGATTAACAAACCAGAGCCATTAACCATTACACCACCAGCACATTGAAGATTACAGCACATGCTATTCCCAAGCGATACAGACCAGGTTCGACATTGCTTAACTTCAGTGGTCGTACGGGGACCTGTGTTTCAACGTGATGTGGGTGTAAGCCAGTTTCGTTTGGGGATGATGCTTTCATTTTGCTTTCATTTTCTTTTGTTTATTAATCTTTTTAGTACTGCCTACGGTCGTTCATCCTGAAACAATCTGAGCAACTAATTTTTATTGATGGTCGATAAATTGTTTGATAATTTAGCTTTTTGTAGATAAAAAAAATGATTAAAACGAATAAAACTGAAATTCAACCCAAATACAAAAATATTGCTATTTATCCAAATTATCATAAGAATGAAACTCTACGCTATGACGAAAAATAAGCATAATGCGTGGTCTTGTAAAATTCATTGTTATATTATCGAAATGAAACAATGAAATATGTTAAAAATATCATAAATAACCAGGTTATTTGTAGCGTTTTATTTGTAAACATCCGCATAGAGATCGATGCCTACCGTAGGGCTATATATTTATCTGACAGCACAATTGCCAATGGAGTGAGATCGATTCTCTCTGGATCGGTCAAGGTTGAAGCTTGTGTCAAATTATATGTTGTAGAATTTTCTTTTAGCATTGTGGATGAAATAATAAGGAAACTGGAGGTTTTTCAAAACTGTTTTTATCTATATTTTTTCTTTGGTTAAATATTGGTGGCTGTAGACTCTTCGCGCCTTTAAATAGAATCCTATAAATATTCCAGATTTGATCTCGTTACAGTGGTGGGAATAAAAATTAATAAGGTCATTCTTGTTGGTAGATTTTCTATAAACCTCAAACTGAAGTTCATTATTATTTCTATGCAACTTGATATCTAGGAAAGGATTAATGGTTGTTAGACTCAGATTCAAAGGTAAAATATATTGTGGGTTCGACGTTATTAAGTTTGTTGACAAAATCGGGTACTTTTTTTTTTAAAGCAAGTTCACCCCAAGCAAGATAGTAAAGCGCTTAAATCCATAAGGTCTATGTACCATAGCGAAGAACTCATCTGAACACTTACTATGAAAGTATTTATAGAAAAAAGCACAGGGATGCAACCTTACGACGGTGGGAAAGTGGCTGAAGTCAAGACGCCAGATCAGGACCAATAATATTACTGATTTTTCTTTGAATTTTATCAAGGACCTCTAGATATAAAGCAGGAGATCCGGACCATATGTGGCAGCAATATTCTAAGTATGAACGAATGGTAGACTTAATTGCGCAAGATAGATTCTGGGGAGAAAAAATTATGAAGCACGACACAGAAAACCATCTTTCCTAGCAATGGATTCAATATCGACTTTCCACTTCATGTCAGCTGAGGACGTTAGCCCGAGAAGGCGCAACGTGTCACCCACCTGGAGGTTAGCATCAGCCATGCTGATGGAAGGCAGAAAGGGTTCTCTCAGATGATTAATAGAAAGCAGTTTAGTTTTGGAGGCGTTAAAATTAACAAGCTATCCTTTGCTCCAGTTGACAACATACTGAAAGTTGTTTTTTTTTTTTTTATATCAGCCGCCATTTTGACCTTATCGATCTGATCAGACTTACTATCGAGACAGGAGTAAATTGTTGTGTCATTAGCGTAGATACCAAATTAAGAGCTGATGTTATCGGGAAGGTCATTAATGAAAATTAAAAACAAAGTAGGACCAAGTGTGGATCCCTGGCCGACCCCTGCATTAGTACAATGGGATCTAGAAGAATCCATTCAGGATAACTTTCATTTCACGATTTGATAAGAAAGGCAGGATCAGTTCAAAGATGTTCGGAGACACCGTAGAGAAGACCTGTATGCCAAACCCTCTGCCAAACTATTACGGGGATACCATCAGGTCCGCATGCTTTGTGGGGATCAGGTTTAGAGATTGGCGCTGTTGAATCTTATCAAAATATAAATCTATGCCATGGATTTTTTTCTAATATATCCATTGTTGAAGGAATGTTTAAGAGCGTCTCTTGAATTTAAACATTTTGAAAAAGTAACAAATTTTTTACTTTTATTAATAAATACTTGTCGCAAAATAAAATCCCTACATTTGCCTTGATAAAGTCTATCTGAGGACGTAACGCGTCGGCTGATAAGTTTTCCTTTTATCTTTATTGATATTGTCCTTTTACATATATATTTTAGATATATCTCAAATTTTACACACACACATACACACACACACAAACACACACACATAATTGTTTTATTTCATTGAATTTGATGGAAAAGGAAAGGTTTTTATTCAGGTTTCAAATGAACCCCTTGAAAATGGCTAATGAATTTGCCGAAAGCCCTTGAGACAATAATCATTAGGGACAGTTTCTACATACTTAAAAAAACTGTAGGAACATTAAAAAACTAGCTAAAAAGATAAAAGGGAAGCTTTGTCTTTATACAGATATATTTTATTTATATCTGAATTTTTCCATACACGCTCACACATATTTATACAGATGTATTTGTGTACTAAACTTATAAAGATGGGGAGAGCGAAAGAGAGAGAGTTAGTGAGAGTGAGAGAGAGAGAGAGAGAAAGAGAGAGAGAGAGAGGAAGAGCGAAAGAGAGGAGGAGATTAGATTTGTTTTTTGTTCCTCCCTTCCTTTTATTCGTTGTGAAGATTTAATGTCCGACATCGTTAGCTAATCTTCCTTTGTCAAGTCCGATCAGAAAAGTAAGCCATGCAGTTTTCTACATGTGTGATTCAAACACGTTAACCTCGGCGGTATGCCCTCTCCTTCCTGAGCCACCGTCAAATCTTCTCTCGCTCCACCAAATGTCATATTTTTAATGACGACTATACAAAATCAACAATTAACGACACAGTGGCTCGAACAACCGCGAGTTCGAAGTTCATTTTGTTCATCTATTTCTGCGTTTTTTTTTACCGATCTATTTTTTCTCATTTCTTTTTTTTCTCGAATTGATAAGTACAAAAAAAAAAAAAAATAATGAAAAGTTTTGTCATAAATTCGATATTTTTTCTTTCGTTTTTCATCTCATTGATTTCTCAGTTTGCGCGCCGACCATTTTGCGCCATTTTTTTTTCTTTTTATATTTTCCCAATTCTTTCCGTTGCTTCTTGTTATTATTTGATTCTTTCTTTACAGTTTCTTGGCTATTCTGTACCAATCTTCTATTCCTGATGGCTAAACATTCATGTTATGCCTTTCACGCATCTTAATTAAATAAAATGTCAATTTTAAATAAAATTTTACTTGTCGAAAATTTTATTATCTAAAATGCAATCAAACTTGGAAGTCCTTTGGCAAGATAATTGTTCTGACGGACTTTACTCTGTGGTACCTCGACTTTATGAATCTAAGGGCAGTACTAGATTGGAGGCTAGGTCTCATCATTTTACAGCTTATGCTGTAGTAAGAATGGTAATTAAGAATGTGTTGTTTTGGTGTAAGGGATACTGTGGTATGTTTGGGTCAGTAATCGTGTCTAGTTAAGTTTAAGATAAGACAAACTGAAGACTAGCCTCCCCCTACCACCACCTTTTGGCCTTGTACCACGGTGTTTTTATATTTGTAAAATAAATATTACTTTCCTCTATGGTACCTAGACTTTATCAATTTAAGCACAGAAGTAGATTAGCGACAAGGCTTCATCATTTTACTGTTGAAATGGCTAGATGCAACAGTAAGTTCTATTCTAACAGTTTCTTCTCTCGCACTTCTTGCCTGTGGAACTCTTTTCCGGCCTTTTGCTTCCCTGTCAACAATAACATTCAAAAATTTAAATGTAATGTCAATCGTTATCTTCTTTCTTAATTCTTGTTTTTTTTTTTAATTCTCTCTCCTTAATCGTTTTTATTTTTTATTTTTTTCCCTACGAGTAATACTCAGTGAACCTTTGTGTCTTAGTGGCTTTATTGCCTTGTTTGGGGTGAAATGAATAAAAATAAAAGGGAAAGAAAGTAAAACGTAGTCAAGACAAAAGATTATCAAAGACGGAATATATTTTATTTTTGTTTCGTTTTCTGTTGCCTCCTGTTTTCTTGCCAGTTGCAAACGATAACCTAATATTTGATCGAATTACACCATACCTCCTCTAGATGGAGACATGGCGTTCGGATATTTTCATTCAGCGTTCTCTTAGAATAAAATCTACGATACCCTTTAGGTATTGCGTTTTAATTGCAGAAAGGAATCGGTCTTTCTCTTGGGCAGTCATACTCAACTCAGTAATGGGGAACAATACCGAATTAATTTTTTTAACTGGAGATATATTTGAATGAAGAAAAAAAAATTGACTGTCAACGATAAACGGAAATGCTAGTCTTCCCGATTCAGCAATGCTACACACACACACACACACACACACACACACACACACACACACACACACACAAATATATATATATATTAAAATTTGTGTATTTAGGCAGCACATTCTCTTTTAGGTATGTATGATTGAATAAATTACAAACATTATGCCTGCTTATTGTTATCATAATCCTTTCATATTCAAAGTACTTGGGAAATAAAAGTGATTCTCACTGTTACAGTACATTTATTTCCTTATTTAATTGTAATATGCGGGAAAATATTCGTGAATATGAAAGGATTATATATATATATATATATATATATATATATATATATATGTGTGTGTGTGTTGGTGTGTGTGAAATGTGTATGTATATAAATATAAATGTGTAAATATATATATATGCAATTTATTATATATATTATTTATATATTATATATGCGCGGTATTTATTGGAAAGCGCTCAATATCAGTGATAGAGCTAACATAATTAGTTGGATTGATGTGAGTTTGTAGCCCTGGGTCTCACGCTTTTGCGGTCGTCAGACAAACTGATTATTTTTTTAAAAAAATTGTATTTATGTAGGGTTGCGTATATTGGTGTTTTTATGAAAGTGGGAGGAAAACTTTTTCGTCCCACTTCCATAAAAACACCAATATACGCAACCCTACATAAATACAAAATTTAAAAAAAATCAGTTTGTCTGACGATCGCAAAAGCGTGAATATCTGCTATTATTGACGGTTGTGTAAGATCTCGGAATGTGCAAAGACGCAACGCTAAGTTTTTCAAAGTTTTAAGTGAGAATTTTATTTAAATATTTCTTGTGATGTGTTAAATCCATGTATTCTATTTTACAAGTGTATTCAGTTTTTATGTCATGAACTAAGTATATAGTTCAATAATATAGTGTAATGTCTTAGTAGTAGTTTTTTTTTTTATAGGAATTTTTTTATGTACTGCGGATCGATAGTTTTTAATAAACATAAAACATTAGGCAGCATATGATTTACATACAAAGAAATAATCACACATAGAATCAATCAAAAACATCTTTCGGTCGACATACAGGTATATCGTCTCAAGTTTTTGATTTTATAAGGAAAAAAACACATGCCTGATGATGAATAGAAGACTATTTGTAAGTACTAGAATTTTAACATCAAATAAACTGAAAACTACAGACAACAAGTTTATCGACGAGGATCAAACTCGCACTATGGATGAACAGGATTTTAATGCATATATTATGTTTTCTAGCGATGGATGTCGCCAATAATCGCATTAATACTTCTGATTGATTCTATGTGTGATTATTTCTTTTATATATATATATATATATATATATATATATATATATATATATATATATAATGAAACTCGATTAACTCTCTAGTTATTCATTAGAAGCTATGGGCAAATAGTTAACCCCCAAACTGGTGTCAAAACACTATGAAAGTGTAAAAATAGGTTTTAATACCAGCAATATATTTTTGTAAAAATATTACCAGCAATGAATTTTTGAAGAAAAAAAAATTATTACCGGCAATGAATTTTTGAAGGAATAAATATTCCCAGGAATACATTTTTGAAAAAATATTAGCAGCAATACATTTTTGAAAAAAAAAATTACTGGCAATAAAAATCTTGTCAGCATTAAATAACCCATTGAAGTTGATATACCGTAAAACAAAAAAAAAAAAAAAAAAAAAAAAGCAACTGATAAAAATAATTCAAAAGTATAGCAAAGGTGGATGACTTTTTAACACTCCTGTAAAGTATTTAACAAAAAAGATCGATTTGTACATTTGTTTACTTGGTGTCTACAAAACCAAATTAATTTCAAATGCAAAATGTATCAGATTTGTTCACACTGAATCTTTTATCCGAAACGTGTTCGAAAAATAGTGGATTTCTTTTATTCTTTAGAGAAGCTCATGTAATTTGTGTGAAAAGTCTGAAGACAATTTACAACAGCTTAAAAATTTCCCACGGAGCAATTGGTCCGAATAGTCTTCACTTGTACGTGTTTAGGGTTTTGAATATAAAATAAAATTTGACAGTCGAGAGCTTCACTCGCATCTGAGAAAAACGACAACGCGATTCTGTAAAGTGAATGAAAGAAGAAGAGTCATTAAAATCTTGGACAGAATTGCATTATGAGAAAAAGTCTGCCATGATTGCTTCAGGCTTTGTTGAATGGCGACACCAATCTGGCTGCTCAGTCGGTCGAACGAAATAACAACAGATCCATTTAAACATTTTGTGAAACTGAATTTCTCGTCAGCATGAGTAAAGTTTTTTTTTTACCTTGTGATCTTCTATTTGCTATTGGCTAATATCAATGATGATAAGTGTCAACTTATCATCATTTAGAATAATTTCATCACAACAGCCAGTCATCTGAATGCAGTCATTTCTTATGCTTATGATTTTATTCGAAAATAATATATGAAATAGATAATCTGTTTTATTTAGATAAATTCAAGTATTTATAAAGGAAAGAAAATCTGTTCTTTTGTGAGGGAGTCATAAGCATGGCTAATGCTAACCTCCAAGAGTGTGACTCCTTGCAACTTCTCGGGTTAACGTTTTTGCTGGCATGAAGTGGGAAGATTTTATTGAATCAATTGTTAGGTTGGTACCCCTGCTAGACAATTCTTTTCACCAGAATCTTTCTTGCACATTGATAAGTCTACTATATTCATCCGTGGATTGAATATTACTGTCACATCTGGTCTGGTGATTCTATTGTGTATTTAGAGATTCTTGATGAAATACAGGGCGTGGCATAAATGCTGTTATAAAATTTCAAATTAATTCTACCTTTAATTTTTTGATTATTACAGTGTTGTTTATGGTCTCGCCTCAAAATATATTCCATTTGTTTCTTTTTCAAAGTGTTTTAGTATTTACTGGCAACAATGTCTATAGAAATTAAAAGAAAGTATATAATGGATTTTTAAAGCTGGAAAACAACTTGTAATCAATAGAATGTTTATCAAAAGGAGTATCGATTGATACAAGACTTACTCCAACAAAGATAGACATCCTCACACCTCCAGGATGCCAAAACTCATTAAACAGGTATGTGAAAAAATTGGGTGTAATCCAAGAAGGTCAATGAGAAAATTAGTTAAGGAGGCTGGAACATCAGAGTAAACCATGTGGAGGATGTGTCAAAATGATCTGGGATGTTGCTCTACAAGTTGACCAAAAGACAACTTCTTTTTAGCAGCCACAATGAAAAGGTGGCTTCAAATAAGTAAGCAGTTGCTGAAATGGATTCGTGATGGCACGCTACAAAACATCTTCTTCACTCATGAGAAACTGTTCACTGTTGATCAGACTTTTGATCATCAAAATGATCTTATTCTTTCAACAAGTCATCAGTGAATTCCTGTCACTTCAGAAAAATGCCTCAGAACCCAGAAACCAGCATCAGTTATGGTCTGGGCAGCCATTTTAAGAAAGAGGAAAGTCTCCTCTTGTTTTTGTGCCTCAAGGGGTAAAGATTAACAGGAGAGTGTACATAGAGAACATCTTGGAAGGTGTACTCAAGCTGTGGTGCAATGCCACTAATGGTGATGAATATTGGACACTTCAACAAGACAGAAGGATAAGCCATACTGCTCATGTAACACAGCAGTGGTGCAGAGACAATTGCACATCAAGGACAAATGACCTCCCCCATCACCAGATATTAATGCTCTTGACTATTGTCTGAGGTCTGTTCTTGAGAGTGAGGCCTGTTCTACTCCACACCACAATATTGAAGCTCTGAAGGCAAAAAGAGTATGGGACAAAATACCCATAGAAACTGTGTGTGTCACTATCAACGACAAAAGACTTTTATGGTGATGGCTAAAGTGAACCACATTGAATGAGGTTTTCTGATGTTAATTTAGCCGATCAATACTTACTTTATGTTAAAACTGTATGCTGATATTATAAATCTTTTAGGAGTTGTGAGCTTTTTCTTTTGTAACAGTACATATGCCCATCTCTAAGGATAGATAAAATAAAGGGCTCAGAATTCCATATAGGTTACCCAGAGCAATATACATCTGATGAAGACAGCAGGGTAGAGTGACCGAAACGTTGTGATAACAACAACAAAGATGAGGACAATAGTCCGAATGTAAATAGTGTAGATAATGATGACTCTTCAACACAGGAATTCAGACAGAAGAAAATATATTTATGAAAGTTATCCTCTGAAAAGATTTTAGCTGATACGATGCGTTTATTGCAGAAGACGTGTCCCAGCGATTCTCTCTCCACCCTAACCAACACCCTGACTTCATAATACTAGCGCGACATTTTAAAGAAATTACGCAAAATAGCAACAAAGAAGTTTTAAATAATCTAATCCTTTTTTATCTTACAAGAGGAGGACAACAACATTCAGAAAACAGTCAGCCTGCTTGATGTAAAGGGGTTCTCGGAGAAAATACAACATATAACATCAGGACAACCTTCAAAAGCTGGACGACACTTCGCAGATACCTCTCCCGAGTAAGACCCCGCATAGATGAGAACATGACTAAAAACTGTGTGTACGCCATCCTGTGTAGTTGCGGAAAGAAATATAAAGGGGAGACAGGCCTCCCCCTTAAGGTAAGGCTTCAAGAACACCAAAGAGCTGTAACACAAGGGTAAGTGGAAAAATCAGGCGTGGCTGACCACATATGGAGAGAAAAGGGAAATCACCGCCCTCTGTGGGATCAGGTTGAAATCATAGACAAACAACATCATTGGAAAATTCGTAAACTTAAGGAATCAGCACATATGCTAAGCCACAAAAATCTCTTGAGCCGACCAAGCATAGAAATGAATATAATATGGGAACCAGTAATAAGGAGTGCCAGAGAAAAGCAATAATAACAACGAAAATTGCAATATGAGATCTTGCAAAAATTGTAATATGAGCACTGGTAAAAAATGTTTACTGAAGACATTAGGTTTTTAATACCCAGAAATTCATACACAGATGTCCCCAAGGGCACATGACACAGTGGATAAAGGCGTTAGTTAGATCCAGTGACAGGACCCAAAGAGTGTGAGTTCAATACCTGGTTAAGGTGGAGGAGAACTTGGAGAGGGGAATTAACAGGAGATAACTGATAACTGACATCTATTAGACATGGCACATGGAACTAGAACAGTCTACCCTAGCGAGCGAAATAAAGGGTTCAGTTCGACATTCCAACCACCTGAAGAAGGCCGGAGTGTACAACGGCCCAAACGTTGTGATAAATATGGAAACAAAGATAAGGATGATAGTCGGAACAATGTAAATAGTGTAATCTAATCTTTTAAATTAATCTAAGAACATTTCAATAATCTAATCCTTTTCGTATGTCGACATAACTCCAAATAATCAGGTCATTTTGTTTTGAAAATGAGAAAAATCCTTTCTGTCTTGATTCAATGCATTCTCTTATTTGCTTTTACAAAAGAAATGATAAATAAAATTTAGCTTTTATTTTTACCTTATTAAAAATTACTAATAAAAACAAACCTCGAATCTAATATTTTAAAACCTGAATCACCCCAGTCAATAAATAAATAAAATATAAGAAAATTAATATTTTAATCGCTTGCACAGCGATTGGAGTCGAGAAACTGTTAGTTTAATTTCGTTAATTATCATCAAAATATTGTTTAGTTTTATATGTGAGACAAGTAACGACTCATTCAACCAAAACATTTGTTAATTTCCAAAACTGAGTGAAATAATCATTTTATCACTTTGCAAAAATATATACGAATGACATTTCCTTAATCGATTGTTTTAGAAACGATTCTCGTTTTAAGAAGCTCGCAATTGTATCACTGTACCCGAATAAAGGAACTGACGTTAGTTTCTGGTTGATTCTGCAGACATTGAAGATTCGATAATCACCTTAAACTTGAGTCTCATGCAATAAAATATTGATGCACACCTATGAGTGTTTTAAAATATTGTTCTACGATCGAATTGCGCCCACGAACCAAATGTTGCATATCTAACACAAAAATGATTTTTTTCTATGGCAAGGCTGATTCGATAAAGTGTCGGATTACAACAACTTGAGAATGAAAATAAAAAAGAATACTCTATTCGCATTATCTAGTCAAGTACTTGTCAAAATCTGCAGAATATCTTTTTAAATTGTTATTCATTAAGATTAGATTTGAACAAGGATTCTCAACTGGGAGAATCCCCTTAGATTTGAAATCCCCTCCCCACGCCTCAAAAAGAGGAATTTTAGCTAGGGAACGAACAGGGAAATAATTTCAACCAGAGGAAGGATTTCAAACTATGAAAGAAGGTAACTTGTACACTGTGTGTATATACGAAAAGATGCTGAAGAGAAATCGGCCTGACTCACTTCCCAAAATCTGACCAAATGAACAACATACGAATTTCTTTTACAGGGTATCTTGGTTGGACTGAGAACTTTTCAGTAAAGCGTCGTATCAAATAAAATACGAATATATACATTTATAAGAGCGCTGAAGAATTAACAGTTCACACGAACGTTTAATAACATTTTAGATCAGTGTTTCTCAACCTTTTTAAAGCAACGGCACACCTAGACGCAAACGAAAATATCACGTTACACAACATTTTTAAAGGCTATACATTTAAATGTTATGAAATAAAACTACAGATTTTAAAAAAATACACGCACAAATATGTCTCCTCATCCTAGAAATTCAGACAGAAAAAATATATTTATGGAAGTTATCTTCTGAAAATATTTTAGCTGATACGATGCGTTTATTGCAGAAGGCGTGTCCCAGCGATTCCCTCTCAACCCTAACTTTAGTTATTTCAATGTTTCTATTCGACTATTTGTGCAGCTTATTTAGTGTGAAACCTGTGCTTGGTGTTTTTTTTCGCGATTTCTTCAATGTTTGATCGAATGTGCGATAAGCAGACTCACATTTCTTCTTCAGTTGAGTGTAGTCTCTCTCGCTTTTTATTTTGGATTTTATTTAGGGTTGAGAAGCCTAATTCGCATAAATAAGAAGTGGTAAATTGCAATAAAACTGATAAAGCCTTTTTAGCTAATGTGAGATATTCCTTTTGTATTGAAATCCAAAATGTATCAATGGGTACCGTCGAATGTTTTATTTTGAGCCCTCGATCACTATAATTCAATATAAGTTTGTAAAAATGTTGATTGAAACAAAGAATGTTGAAGACAATTATATGAATAAAAGGTTAATATCCATTTATTCAAATAAAGAAACATTTTAAAAAGTTAAATTAAAAATATAAAATACTTAAAAAAAATGAACATTAAAACGAATTATTTAAAATAACATAATAATCGAAGAGTGGTGAAAAGAATTATTTGAATAAAAAGTTTAATATTTATTCAAATACTAATGATGTACCATTATTACATCCACCCACATATATATATCCTACTGTAAATATATAATAAGGCTAAAAAAATTACTAAGTGTCCCTTAATTCATACAAATGTATCTTCCAATGTAGTGTTGGGGGAATACACGGTTAGTTTATCAAATGAGGCAAGAGTGTCTGTTTTGAAAAGCAACACATTAAATACTGGTTTTTATTTGGTGTTTAACGCCGAATGCTAACACCAGTGACAAATATGCAACAACTTCAGCCATTAAATAGGCCTTTAACTTATTTATTTAGCGCTTAAAACTACAATTGAGAAGAAGATTTAATCACCAACTTCCTATCATCACAAGCGCCAAGTGTTCGCACTGCAGCTATAAACAAATTTATAAGAAATCTTTTTGCGCCAATCTGCTCAGTGAGGGAGAGGGAGAGAGAGAGAAGAGAGAGAGAAGGGGAGAGAGAGAAGAGAGAGAGAGGAGATAGAGAAAGGGAGAGAGGGGAGAGGGAGGGGAAGAGAGGGAAAGAGAGGAGAGAAGAGAGAGAGAGCGAGAGAGAGAGAGAGCGAGAGAGGGCGAGAGAGAGAGTGGGAGAGAGGAAGAGAGTAGGAGAAAGACAAAATGAGAGACACAGAGAGGACTTGTCTTGATCGTCTGTCTACGTTGGGCAGTTCGATTAATTTGAGAGAATTTGCGAAATAAGCAATTATTTAAATGTAAACTGAATATTTTGAAGACACAGAAACCAGTTGAATGTTTTTGTGAATAAGAAAATAATCAAAGAAAAATGATACGTGTCTAACAAGACATGTTGGACTAAGACTGGTGTTGGACTAAGACCACTTTATCGCAGATTTCTAGAGTAGTCAACAAGATTCGAACTCGCATCGAATAGTTTACGAGATTAGTGCCTTGAGAAATGTATTACCAGGAGTCTTTCAGCATTGGGGAGTTACTTTAGCCGAAAGTGCGCTGAAAAGTCTTCAGCCTGACTAAAATAAGAATTTGATGTCTGGTTATTTGGTCTCGTTTTGGGCGAGTGGGTTGGTAGAAATTTTCAGTACCCCCTTCGTAAATACATGCTTTTATTAAAATACCTTCGGCACTACTGTTTTATTTCGTTGACGTGTTGGCTAAGAATGGAACAATGGAGATTCCCCACAGATTAATCGCATCGCTGCAATAGTGTGGAGGACAAAATGAAGCTAAAGCGCGTATTTCAAAAAAGGGAACGTTAAGCAATGAATGTTGCTTGGCGCTTTAAAGTAACGAAAAAAAAAGTTAACGCTTTTTGGCGAATCTGATCATAATATCAAGCATATAAATATTTCCAAGAAGCGCGAATACTTTTAATCTTTTTGTCATTTTATAATAAGTGAAAATTAATTATTTACATTATTCGGACTATTGTCCTGATCTTTGTCGCCATATTTATTACAACGTTTCGGCCGTTGTATGCTCCGGCCTTCTTCAGGTGGTTGGAATGTCGAACTGAACCCTTTATTTCGCTCACTGGGGTAGACTGTTAATGTAAATAGTGTACATAATACCTCATCTCAGGAATATAGACAGATGCGAAAATTCATTCCTATTTGAGAGAAACATCTTTAAATATGTCCACTGTAATGAGGGAGAAAAGAAAGTTTAAGCGAGAAAGGAGTGTATGTAGTTAATACGACGCCCCTAAATTGAAAAAGGGAAAGAAATCTTTTTCTACTGAATTGGATAAATCGAAATTCGGTGAAAGCAGAGAAGGCAGTTTTCGAACCGATAAAAAAATCGCTTTGTCTATAAAAGTATCTTAACATTTGCAAGGAATTATTTAGTCGATGTTTGAATGACGTGATTTGCATTTTGTGACATGAGACAAAGGAGGGACTCAGTTATTTTGGAATTTTGAGGAATACATTAAAAGCTCGGTCATATAACTCGCATTTTAATAGTCCTCAACCTTAGACTATAATTAGTTCTGTGATTTCTACACACTTCGACGAGGTGTAATGGTTAGCAAACTTATCTTTGCAGTCGCTCTCTCACAGACGTACCGTCGCCCCCCTCTGTCTTTTTTACAAATACTTTCATGGTAACTGCTCTGATGAGCTGCTTTCGCTGCTTCCCAAACTTCATGAATTTAACCGTTCAATTAGGCTGGCATCCCGATCACACCCTTTCACTGTTGAAACTGTTAAATGTAGCCGTCTCTTCTACTCCAATAGCTTCATGTCTCGCACCTATCGCCTGTGGAACTCCCTCCCCTCTTCCTGTTTCTCTGATATCTATAATCTCCAACTGTTCAAATTTAATGTCAGTCGACGTCTCCAGATGCCCTGATCTATCCCCTATTTATCTCTTCATCCTTTCCTCTATCATTTCTATTTGCTCTCATTCCAACTCTCTGTAACCCCTTGCGTGCTAGTGACTTCCCGCCTTGCTTGGGGTGAAACGCTTAAAAAGAAAAAAAGAAAGAAAGAAAAAAGATCAATTGCGATGCAGTAGTGAGTTCGTTCTGCACTAGGTGTTTCGTACTTTCAGCCTTGTGTCACATCTAAACTGCGCTTAGTAAATCTTAGTTTTCCACTTTTTGGCTAGCAGTCTACATTATATCTGTCAATTGGGTTTCTGTCTTCGGACAGTTTACTAAAAATCAATGAGAGATGCCTGGTCCCAGGGATTCCAACCCCGCGGCAGCACCTCCTTCACTGCACTAAAGAGCGGTTGATCGGTGGAATATAGACGCCAGAACGATAATGGTCGCGGGGGCCGGGTAATCTTTGGTCTCGGTATGTTGCATGGACACCCCGCTTTAAAAAGTGTTATATCCCTACCATGAAGGGGAGCAAAAAACGAGTTCTGTGATTTGTCTCAAGTAAAAATGGATTAGGAACAAAATATCGTACAACTAAATCCAGTTCTTTTTTTCGTCATAGCAGTCTTAGAAAGCGAATCCCGACTAAGATTAAAAATAAAGCTGCACTGAGTTCCATGAAATAAGCGTTTAACAGCGGCCACTAATCGATGATGTCCATAATTGTTCGATCGATAAGGTTATGGGTGAAGCAGTTCTTCTATAGTTGGTCGCTATGAAATGCACGCGCAACAGCTTACATTAACAGAACAGTTTATGATAATGTAGCTTCACTTAGTCTGGCACAAGGTCACAGTAATGAGACTTACAGTGGACAAAGAATTAACAACACTATTGTTATCTACGAAACTATATTGTTAACCATTACATTATCGTGATTAGCATAATTATTCTGTCATCGATTCAAAAATGGTCGAGGGTTGCATCAATAAGAAGAGTAATTTAAGCAAGAGAATCCTGACACATTTGTAGACCTGTCTGAGGGTGAAAGGCCATTTGAAGTTTAATGAAGAAAATGATTTAAAAGTTGAGTAAATAATTCTTGGTCCCAACTATATTGAATCCATTGCGAGATTTATCAATTAATTCATGTCTTAGCTTTTCTCTCATCCTTTGCCTGTATCTTCTTATTATCCCCCTTTGCTTTTCTAATCTTCGTCGGTCATGTTATAGATCTACAGAGAAGTAATTCTTAAATATTTTCTAGGGCATCATCTCTTTTATCTTTCTTTTGCTCTATATATATCGCCATAAAGAATTTTCACGAAACGCAATTTTGATGTCGTTCCATTCTTACGGACTCTTAATCATTGTTACTTAATATCTAGTCACCAATCTCTCTATCTTTCTTTCGTCCTTCTCTCTCTCTTTTCTCTCTCTCTCTCTCTCACACACGCACACACACACACACACACACACACACACACACACATATATATATATATATATATATATATATATATATAGATAGATAGATAGATACACTACAGTTCAAAAGTTGGAAGCCATTCCCAGAATTAGCATGGGATGAACTTGGCAGAAGAATGAAACCTTTCCATCCCAAAAATAAAAAATGCTCTCAGAGTTATTGAAAAAACAATGGAATCAATTATCAAACTTATACTTTAAGAAACTTTTGCAACTAATGCCAAAAATGTGTGCAACAGTCATCAAGTCTAAAAGAGGATATTTTGACGAGAGAAAATTTAATAATAAGATGCTTTTTTTCTTTTTGTCATAATAAAATTTCTAATAAAATCATCGTGTCTCACTTTTTTTTAAACCATGTATAATAATTTTTCCCTTATTTAAAGTACAAAACAACTATTTTGAAACCAGTTTAAAAAATACCAGGAGCTGTCTCAAACCTTTGAACTGCATTATATATATATATATATATACATATATATCCTTAAAATCTAAGACGCTAAAAGGATGCTACCGTGGTTTCAACCATAATAGGTATCATCAGGCAGTACCTACAACATATCGACTGTTGACAATCTATATATAGACAGTCATTACTTAGCAGGAGGAAGAGTATGAGGAGAAGAAAAATATTGTAATCTGCCTAGCTCATAATTTTCTACCATAAACTTATTTTAAATGTTTGCTTTTTCCATTATTTCTAATCTTTCGTTAAGTAATTCACTGTTATCAGCATGAGTTGCGATGGCTAGATTCTCTTCTTGACATAAATTGCAGGATCTCCCAGTTACCTTTTTGTCCGTACTCGTGGTAGAACCCTCCATTTGAAATTAGGACTTTTATTGTATTTTTCTTTAAACTTCCAAAAATTGCCTGCGAGCCTTTTGTAGAATCGGTGATGTTGGTCCCTAAACGAGGAAGTATAGCTATACCATCTCTTTTTGAATTGGCCCTCTGTGCAATCAATATATTTCTTGACTGTACCATTATTGCTCTCTACATCAGCGTAGTACACGACGCCTTGCTTACAACACGCCCCATTTAAAGGGAAATTTTCTTGTATTTCCACCTCCATGTTTTTCTGTTACTGCGTATTTTCTTCCATTAAGCTCTTTAATTATGTTATTAACGTTGCTAGTGAAACGGTAGCTCAATTTTATTGTGTTTTTGTTAAACAATTTACTTAATGCCGATCCTTTTGGGAAATGTTTTCTTAAAAGAGTGAAGAACTTTTTTCTGATATTTGTATTTACTTGGATGTTAAAATGGTGGATTGAACCAAATAACGTTACGTCTTCTTTTGTTATTATTATTCCTCGGATTTTTTTGGTTCGAGAATTTCAAATCAACTTTGTTTCCTTCCTCCCACACTGCACTTTCATATATCTTCTTCTTTGTATTAAATATTTCTTTATTAGAAAAATTTGTACATAATCTGTTTTGTATCCCAAATGGGATGTGTTTTATAATATTTTCAGGGTGGTTGGATTTTATGGTAACATATTTTAAAATTGTGTTGGGTTTTACAAACGTCAAAACCATATTGTTAATTAGGTTAAGTTCAACGTCCAAAAACTGGATGACTTTCTTATTAACTTCGACTGTAATGTCGAACTCCAGACTTTTAAATAATTTAAATAACTTCTTTCTGATTTTGTCGTTCTTTTGTCTGTTATTCGTTACCACCATAAGTGCATCATCTCGGCACAAACCATAATCGTCATAATATGCACGATTTCGTTAATTTGTTTTTCAATAAGAAGATTCCCATAAGCTCCGAACATCGTACGATCCTTGTGGGACGACGAAGTTACCGTCTTTGGAATTTTTAATCTAGGCTTCGCCTTTTGATAAACAGTACAGACTTGCGACAATGAAGGATTACGTCTATATCATTTGGTTTTAAATTAACGTACTAAGTTTGCTAACCATTACACCACGAAGTAACCCGGTGATTTTCTAAAAGTAGCTTAGGTGTGCCACAAGGCCGAAAGTATGGGGGCACTCAGTGAGGATTTAACTCATAGTTCAGTCGCAATTGATCTAGTGAGACAAGCTTGCTAATCATGACACCACGTCGAAGTGCCCTGGTGATTTTCTGAGCGTATCTTAGATGTAATACAAGGCTGAAGTATGGGTCACCCATTGAGGATCGAACTCATTATTCAGTGGCAATCGATCTAGCGATACAAGCTTAGATCACGCCGAAGTGCTCACGGTAGAGCGAGTATGATATAAAAAAGAGCGAAACTCACAATGAAATCAGAGCGTATCGCTGACGACTCGCCTCGGCACATCTTCATGATTTATGTTTTGATTCAATGATTATCTAGAATATCATTTTATGAAGCTTTAATCTTATAAAAATATTAAAGGAATTTGGATGATTCAACACTATTTTTCTTTTCTATAGCTTCTTATTTCAACGAATGAATAAGCTAAAAAGCTAAAAATAAGTTTCCGAATTACTTCTGTGCTATAAACTTTGTTCATTAAATTTTATTACTGCCTTTCTTTCTTTTTTTTAATAGTTTTGCGAGGTGGAAAAAAGAAGCCGAAATTGCGATGCATCTGAAACAACTGCACACCGATTTTTTTCAACTTTAAACGAGGAAGCTACCGAAACACTTTCCACTACCGAAAGCGGACAATGCATCCACATACTTGTAAAATCTCTACAGTGTATATAATAACAGTTATTGTTGGCTAGCTACAAAGATACTCTCGTCTGTGTCGCCCGATCAGAAGCGGGCGGTAGACTGATTTGTTCTTATCTGTCGTATTAACCGCCTACTTACTGGCCTAAAATATGAAGCCGGTTTGCTTATTCCGCCTCCCGCGTTAGATGTTTGAAAAGGAAAAGGAAAAAAGAAAAAAAAAGAAAAAAAAAAGAAATGATTGCATGAATAGGTATATAAAATAATAAGTAAATACTAATAATTGAATAAACAAATACGAATTCGCTTCTATACTGCGCGCATTTCATTGATAATCCTCGCCACTGCTACTGCACCTCTTATTCCTTCGTTGCCTGAAGCCGGATCATCACACACCCGATCCTCACTACACGTGGCATTTGTATATCTTTTATTTTCTCTCTCTCTCTCTCTATCCCTTTTTGCTCACTCACTCTCTCTTTCTTTCTTTCTGTTCATATTTCTTTTTTATCTTATCTCCTTTGCAATCACTGGCCTTCCTACCTGTTGAGATTAAACCACTCCCCACGCCTCCTCTATGCTTCTACATAGAGAGAGAGAGAGAGACCTAAGTGACAGAAATCGGCCGGCGTTCCTCTGGTTATATAGTATACACACATGCACACGCACACACATATGCGTGCATACATACACATATAGATATTCATAAAACATTATCACAAAAAATAACCCCAACAAAACAAACAAATAAACAAACGGACAAAAGAACCTATGTAATATTTGCAAGAGTTGCCTGCACTTGATTTTAACGTTTGTAGTGCAGCAAAAGATTGACAAATTTGCAGTGTTGAGTTGGATAACCGAAACCATATTTGTTCTGGGATTTGTTCGTTATGAGGTCGATAGGCTAAAACCCCTTGCAAGTTCTCGGCCTGAAAGAAACGCTGAAAGGTACGAGAGATGCTCCTTTTTTTAATCGAGATCAGGATTATTAACCCTTGTGACACGTCTTGGAAATATTCTTACTCGGATAGTACAAACGTGGACGCTTTACCAAAGGAACGACCTTTATCGGTGGCAAATACATTTATTTACAGTTGAAGACCATGTAAGTACAACTCTTCTATTCATTCGTTCCTTTATTTCATAACTTTTCCTTCATTCCGTGATGTCAATGCTTAAATTATTTTTCATAAGCTTCATAACTTAAATAAACACGTTTGAAAAAAGTTTTCGTTTCAATTTAATTGTATTTTTGACAGTATAGAATTCATATCACTCACACTATGTAACGATAGGTAAATAGATAAAAAAAAACAGACACACAAATGCGAAAACACAAACTAACAGAAAATACGGCGCCTTTCTTGATGAATTTCAACTTAACATCAAGAAGCTAATTAGAGAACCAGAAAGGATTATTATAAAAATAAATAGACATAGATGTATGATAATATATATATATATATACACACATATACTTGCATGTACATACATATTTCATTCTCAGGTGTTATAAAACAGTGCTCAATGTTATATAACAGAGCTATTAAGTATTGTATGTTTGCATGAAACTCCGAGTATATATATATATATATATATATATATATATATATATATATATATATATATATATATATATATATATATCCAACGTCGATTATGTATATTTACTTACATATATATATATATATGAATATACATAATATCAAACGTAGAGAGCACTACTATATATATATATATATATATATATATATATATATATATGAATATACATGAAAGGGGGGGAGAGAGAGAGAGAGAGTTAGAAATAGAGGTGTGTGTGTGAGGGAGATAGTTTCTTATAGTCTTTTGAGGCGTACAACGGAGTCATTACGCAGTTTTGATTTCAATGCCTACACTGTCTACATATATGAACACCTTTTCCTGATATTGTGCATATTTTACAAATTTTAAATAATATTATTATGCATCTATCTATCTATCTATCTATCTATCTATCTATCTATCTATCTATCTATCTAAGTCAAACCATTATCTATCTACTTAAATTTTGTATTTAGCATTTTTTTTATTATGGGAAAAAATTATGACCTGTTGAATTTATAGAATTTTGTAATTTCGCTGTTTCATTGATGAAGCATTTGATGTTTTGATCGGCCTGGAAAATTCAGCCTATCTATCTATCTATCTATCTATCTATCTATCTATCTATCTATCTATCTATCGCTGTCTGTTCTTATCTATCTATCTATCTATCTATCTATCTATCTATCTATCTATCTATCTATCTATTTCAATCTGTTCCTATCTATCTATCTATCTATCTATCTATCTATCTATGTACATTGATGCATCTTTATAAATTACACACATACGTGGTGAACTCCGAATATAATGCCTCGCATCTATTTCATTAGAAAGTCCATCAGATTCAAGTAACGCAATAATATTGTTGGACAGACTCGGTTGTCTCTTAGAAAGCACTATTTCTTTATAAATATATATTACACACACACACACACACACACACACACATGCACACTTATATATATATATATATATATATATAGAGAGAGAGAGAGAGAGAGATAGCATAAATATTCAACTCATTGGTTTTAAATACAAAATGTTAAGAAACTTTGCAAACACCTAATATCAGCATATCCGTCTAACACACACACACACACACACACACACACACACACACACACACACACACATATATATATGTAGGGAGTGAAGAAGAACATGTAAAATTGCTGTCAATTTAGAAACTAAATATATTACACATAAACAGAGTTGTTAATAAAAATAATACAAATAAAATTAATAGATGACATGAAAACGAATAATTTATCCAATATGGCTTCCATTATTTTTAATTGCAATTTAAACTTATAATCACAATGTCCTTTGACATCTTTATAGCAGACTTCAGGTTATTGGTGCTTCGGTGGAAGGTCTTGATGCCGGCCTTCTTTAAACCTTTCAAGTCTTGTACTTTAATGGGTTCAGGTCCGGACTGGAAGAGAACCAGGTTTGCTTGCTAGAAATCAATTTAGCTTTGCAGAACCTTTGTACCATCTTGTCTGTGTGGCTGGCAGCACTGTCACTGGCTCTGCACATAATTGCCCTATAGAGTGTTGATCATGAGACATGGCAAAACATCGTTTCCAAGAATATCGCTGTAGGCATCAACACCCATCTATTTTTTTCAAGCTTGTAGAAGAATAGGCGCTTCTTTTTTTCGTCAGATGCCACCACATCAAAGATTATGAGATGGGATGGATGTCTGAACTAGCAGATACCCTATTCATTCACGAATGAAATGGACAAAGTCCGACAATTATAAAATAATTGTCGGACTTTGTTCATTTCATAATGTGTGACGTCATTTGTTTACATTTGATACGCCATGAGCAGATATGAATGTACGTGAGAGATTCATGGAAGATTGAAGTTCAAATACAGTAAAGTCGACCTTCCTAAACGAGCGTTCCTCTGTGGCCAAATCAGTTAAAGCCACGTCAAGGTAAATGACGGTTCCGTATAGGAGACAGGTTCGAATCCTGTCGGAGGACGAATATTTTCTATGAAAATTTCTCGGACATTCAGGCCGGTAAATGTTGTCATAAACAGAGCATTTACTTAAATATTTGTATCTATAAAAAGAATGTATAAACATCAAAATGTTTTAATATATATATATATATTTATGAATAAAAATGACAATAGGAAAACTACTAATTGCTGACGCGTTTCGTCCAATGTGGACTTTATCAAAGCAAAATACGAAATTAATTTAATTGAACGTCAGTAATTACTAGTTTTCCTATTGTCATTTTTATTCATAAATATTGTCTTCTCTATTGGTTAAATCGGAGAATTTTTCATATATATATATATATATATATATATATATATATATATACACATACATTCCTGATGTTATCCGTCTGGAGAGGCGATCCCAGCGTCCTGCGCCTTTTGCTAACGTCTGAAAACCATACTACGAGCTGTCAAGCTTTGTGAGTGAAATTTGGTAGACGGGACTGTTCGAAAGTTAGCACGAAGTCACAAGTCATCGTGACCGAGGGTTTAAACGTACTGGCGTTGTTCAAACTGATGATCATGACAGATTATGTGCTCACTTTCTAACAGAAATTGTAATTAAGATCCGATCAGCATAGTCGCAGTATACACCGTGGTTGGGTCTTTGTGGGGGTTGAACAAACACAAATGTACCTGAGCCGGCGTCTGCAACAGTGATTGGCGAGCCGTCCTAGCGTATATGGGATCTCGGAAAAACGAGAGTGGCCGGCCATTATATACAGGCATGTATGAGATAACGATATATATTTCTATATATAAAAAAAATATTAGGGAAAATGTATGAAAGTGGAAAAATGTATGAAAGTGGAAAAAGCTTGTGACGCGTTTCGTGCTTCAGGACTTCATCGGACTAAAAATTTTTTTTTTTGGCGGGGGACAACGAGACGCCTTCCATGTCAATCATCTTTACTATTCATTTTTCGTCTCGTTCATTTAATGCACAGATGAAATATTCTTGGCTCCACTTCTCGTTATAAATGGTAACAGAATATTGTTAATATCACACACACACACACACACACACACACACACACACACACACACACACACACACCCTACAATATACTTTTAATTTAAAAGGTTTACAATTGAATAAATGTCTTCGATATTATTGTTGTAGCATACCTACGAACGATAATGGGTATGTCCCTATTCACATAAATACAGAAGTAAATACTGTATGGTGGTATGCAGTTGGAAATTCGTCTCAAGCTGTACTGGTCAAACTCTCTGCCTACGGGGAGAGAGGATCCCCAGACGAAGGGCAGAGTCTAGTCTCGGAAAACATCTACCCGATCCCGTTTTATACGGGCTCTACGGGGATTTTTTGGCCGAGCCTACGGAATCGGCTACCCCACATTAAATTCGGCCTTGTGCCACATCTTACCGCGTGGGGCGGTTGGTAGACATCCTGCAGTTGGAGATTCATTGTGGAATTCACTTGACTCATCACTTCTAGCGGTTGACTACTACTTTTACGCGCTTATATGTGTTGTTCTTGTTCTAAGTATTATCGTTCATTACGAACCTTCGTTTTATTATTCTGTTCAGTAACCTTCCCTAGGTTACAACAATTATCATAATCTTTTCTATTCTTATTTTTTTAAATCCTTAATAGATTCTTCTCTACAATTCTCTTAGATTGCTTCAAATGATTAAGGGGGATATTGTAAAATTTCATATTCTAAGTGACTTGTCCTTGTTGCATGAGATCTGGCCTCATCATATAAAAGGATTGCTTAGTATCTATTTAACGCTGATGGTCATTTGTGCACCAATTTTATGCAGTTTTTTATAGTCTGCTTGCAATAATCGGATTTCATATGAACACAGCATGTTTTCGAAAGATGGAAGCATATTTACCAAAACGCAATTTCGCTCAGTATTGCAGAAATCTGAAGAAAAAAAATGAAGCATTTGGTTTAAGTTGTAAAGGACAGTGCTATTTTTAGAGCGCAAATGTTCAGGATTAACTTGACTAATCATTTAATCTGTAATTTTTTTTGTCTTTTTGCCTCGAATTAATGCCGTAAATCTCAATACAGATAATTAGCCATAGAAAAAAAAGAACAAACATCATTTTTAATAAACCTTACTTGTTCAGATTTGTTTTATTTTTCTGCTGGTAAATTAATTTGGAACTGGGGTTCAAGTTTGGGTCAAAGCTTTCCATTGCCGCCAGCAAAGAGATAATGGCCAAAAGATTGGCGTTCAATGTGCAGAACGATAAAACAATGGAAATCTGGAATTATGCCATAGATTATCGTCAAAGGCCATTCTGTCTGTCTGTTAGTCGACTTTTGTTTTCCTCCTGTTCAGACTCTGTACATAGTTACCTATTAGTTTTAACCCTTCAATATTGCTATGTGCTTTTTGTACCCGTTTTACGAAACTTATGAAAAGCTTGACTAATTTCTGCTTCCATTATTAGTAAATCCTGTACAAGGCCCGATATCCACTTGCGGTAGAGAGTTATAGAATAAAAGGCACAGCTTATGCGGATATCTGTGGAATATAACACCTTAAACTTGAACAGGTTAAGATTGTAGCGATCTGTGAAGCAACCCCTTCTACAAAGCAGTGATTCGTGAGAAGAAGATGCTCGAGTTGAACATATCTCACCAGGGGAATACGAAGGGAAGGGGAGTGGTTCATTACAATGGGCGTGGCATGGTGGGTCCTAGCCGTGAAGTAAAGGACTGGTGGAACTATGGAGCGTAATTCATCTGAACACACCCCATGGAAATGGCGAGAGAGCAGCAAGAGGCTGGGGACATCTCGTCAGTAAAAAAAGATTTGCAGACTGGAAAATAATTCGTCTCCTAGAACGATGCAGAGACGCTTTTAGATATAGGTATTTTATATATATATATATATATATTATATGGCAGCAGTAGTCAATTTGCGGTCTGATCTGGCTCTTGTAAAGCTAGAAGATAGCAGCAGTAGTCAGGGACTTGCTGTAGGGGTACAGGGAATCGACCAATTCCCCAGCATCTTTAGCGATGGATCGTATGTACGAATTCCATTTGAGGCTTTGGTCGAATTTAAGTCTCAATAGGCACCCAGTGGGGATAAATGCAAGGTAGAAAGATTATGTAGCGTCAATATGTTGCATTCAAATACGGTGAGCGTATGTTGAAATATATATATGTGTGTGTGCGTGGGTGTGTGTGAAGAAATATAGTCTTAAGGTGTGCTATATTTATGGGATATATATATATATATATATATATATATATATACATATACGTGAACATTGAAGTCAACACTCAGAGGCGACAGGCTGTTTCACGCTGGACACAATCGTCAGGCCGCCTTAAAACTATAGTTCTTCACACCTTAAAACTATATTCCTTCATATATATATATATATATAAATATATATATATATATAAAGGAAAAAGACAATAGGAAATCTGTAGTTTTAGCCGACGCGTTTCGTCCAATGAAATTCGAAATGAATTTATTGAAACAAAGCATCTATAAACAACAAACAAAATGTCATTAACAACGAGATAGCGTTTCAAAATTCTTGTAGTTGCTAACGACATTTTGTTTGTTGTTTATAGATACTTTGTTTCAATTTCGTTTTCATCCTTTTACAGGTTAATTCTGAGAAATTATATATATATATGTATATATATATATATATATATATATATGAAAAATCGTGTTAGAAAAATATGTTCGAACCTGCGTCCCGCAAATTTTTCTAAGATTTCTCGAATATTTAGGTAGATGTAAATTAATAAACATACTGTTTAATAAATAAAAACAGAGCATCTAAACAAATATGAATATCCATTAGAAAAATATCATTTAAAAAAATAAATTAAAAATATGTCGGATTTAATCCATTTCCTAAAAAAATGTTTTTGTTTACGGTAGGATACGAAACAGAGCAGATATGTATATCTTGAGAATTGGGAGATATGTGTTCGAAAGAACTATTCGGACTTTGTTTGACCAGGTTGTAGCCGAGTTTTTTTTAAAACTCGGCCATATATATATATATATATATATATATAGTCATCCACAGGCAGACTGTTTTGCTGTATCACAGCTCCTCAGTGTGGGTAGACGGCTGATTGATTCAAGAAACCCGACAGATATCTTATCCCTAGAAATGAAATTTTAACGTTTTTTTTATCTATGAAATATTCCAGCGACTAGGAGAACTCAATTCGTACTTGAAGCAGTAGGAGTCGCCGTTTTTAAACCACCCTTCCTTTCGAGAGCGCAACCAAATTTCCGGGAGTATATATTGTCATCCACAGCAGACTGTTTCGCTGTTTCACAGCCCCTCAATGTGGCTAGACGATTGCTTCAAGCCAGGATCTTAACCTGTCTGATTTGACATAAGTCAGATATCTTACCCCTAGGACATCGTCGCACGGCAGAAAGGAAGGGAATTTTAACGTTTATTCTATATGAAATACGCCGGAGAACTCAATTCTTACTTGAAGTGTAATGCTTTTTGATAGCAGTAGGAACTATATATATATATATATATATATATATATATATATATATATATATATATATATATATATATATATATATATATATTAGCAACATATTGGCGTTGCCCGTGCTTGATTCAAAAAATCATACGACTCATACAGCAATCGCTATCACTTGACTTAAAATATTTTTGCCCTTCTTTTGCCTTTAAAGGAGTGCCCTTTGCCGTGCTGATGTTGCTACACGCCTTACTTCTTGCCTATCTCACACTGCGATTTTTTTCTAAGCTCTATACTAAACATTAAATCTGTTACGAAAAAAGAACTAAACAAAATGAACACAAAACGATCAGCTTTAAAAAAGGACTCGTAACTGGAAAACCGAATGAAAAAAGAATATTAACGACAAATACTTTTTCACACCCAACCCAGTTCTGCGGAATCAGAATCAAGTGAATGAGCCAACTGGAGTAAAGTCCCATGCAGATCTAAATTTTTCCCATTTGTGACGAATGCAGCTATCGATTTTTTTGCATGCTAGTTAACATTCGTGTCAGTCAGCTGATGGCTCTCAAGCTGGCCAATAGAATCTTCCTGCCTATTCGTGGCAGCCAGCTATAGGCTCTCACTCTTGCCAGTAGAAAATGGCCACAAACTACATGGAAACTGCCGTAGAAGCATGAAAAATCGATAATTTCCACTATCGATGGGAGTTGGGAAATGCAAAGTCGGTCTTGGCCTTCCCGCTAACCTGGAACATGTGCATGTAAATTTTAGGGCAAATCCGTCGAAAATTGCGGCCGTCCATTCACACACACACACACACACACACACACACACACACACACACACACACACACACACACACACACACACATATATATCCTTTTATATATATATATATATATATATATATATATATATATATATATATATGCACGCCCTCCCATCTAAGCATAGCAAACTTCTATTTAAACATAACAGAATATCATATTTGATGGTAAATATCTTTGTTTAAATGGCCATATAACCACCGATGATGGCTCATGTGAACCGAAAGCTTAGATCGAGTGACAGCATCATAAAAAGTATCCAAATGTTGATCAATTTTTGTCTTTATTTTCTCCCGAAGCTAAAACCCCTATACAAAGCTTAGAACTTAGGCTCATGATCAAACATAATAGACATTCGTTGCCTGTTATGTTTAATAATATGTTTCAATAATGATCTGCTGCCTCAATGCACTGTTTATATATATATATATATATATATATATATATATATATATAATATTAGTGGTAAATATACACATACATATGCAAAATATATAAATATCTATACATACATACACATACATATATATTTGTATAAAAAAATATCCAAGAGGATAGAATCCAGGTAGAACTCAATGTCCAGGACAGAGTAAGGATATAATAAAAAGGCTTAAACACAAGTGTTTAAACCTTTTTCGGTTACTGGGCGTGTTTGTAAAAATAAATACGCTAGAAAATTCACTTTCGTCCCTACCGTGCGCCGACGGCTTAATGGTTAGAAACTCCGACTGACGCCAATTCAGTCAGCTTTCGATCCTGGCTAGAGGTAACCGGATGTCTAGCCACACTGATGAGCTGTGAAACAGCGAAAAAAAATGTGGATGACGTTATATATATATACATAATTATTTATTTAAAAATATGATTCCAACTCGCGACATAAGAGGTCTAATGTATATATATGCAATTTTTTTTATTTATTTTTTTTTGTGTTCGTATAATTTTCTGGGCATGAACGATGTAGAAATTCTCCGAATGTTCTATATGTCTGAGCCCTTTCGGCTGTTCTTTTTGCCATTATCAATTATTATTTAATTTATTGACAGTATGGATTACGCAGGATGAATCATTATAAAGAAATATACTATACTAGTCGACAAAAACAAGAAAATTAACTTAATTATCTACTATAAGAAAAAGAATAATGGAAAAGCTTTAATAAAAAGAAAAACCCGACACTCAATAACATCAATTACGAACACGGCCACAATGTGCTGAACGTGTTTGTAAAATAAAATAAAATTCCCATAGTTCGAGATACATACATAAAAAATCCATACCTTTAGATAAAAGTAAAAATAAAATCATCCTTGATAATGGCTCAAAGAATAACCGAAGGCGATCGGAAATGCAGAACATTCCGGCAATTTCTACAGAATTTATGTTCAGAAAACAAAACAATTATAAGAACACAAGAAAAATTAAATAAAAATACTTAAGCGCTGTACCTTGTCAATCGTCTTTAATGAAACTTGTATAAAAGAGGATTGTTTTCCCAAATGCTCAATTATATATATATATATATATATATATATATATATATATATATAATAATTAAACCTAAAGAGCCAGACAAACCTACCAAGGTTTCACCCACGCGGATCGTCAGGGAAGGCTGGTTAAAGAGGTAAACGTAAGAACGGAATATATAACTTACAAACATAAAATCATGACCATGTGAACAAAAAAAAAAAAAAAAAGAAAAATCAGACACCGGTGTGTGTGTGTGTGTGTGTGTGTGTGGGGGGTAAACATTTATTCAAATCGAGAAAAATAAAAAAATAAAAAATAAAATAAAATACAAAAAAAATAAAAATAGTGGGAGGAGGTTTAGTCCAACAACCAACGTTTTTTGTTTTTACATTTACTTAAGATTTCGGTTTTTGAATTTAGTAAATGATCAGGTTCTTTGTATAAAGCGATTGCTAATTTTTCCTCTAGACATAGTTGACAAATATTTGTTACCTGATCTATATTTGGGACGTCTTTTTAATATTTCCCATTTCAAAACGGGGTCTCTGGACTTGGATGCTAGACGATTATTTTCGGCTGACGTACATGTTCTTTGTTCTTTCTTTTTTTGTACTTTTTTTCCCCTTTGGTATTGGTTTGGTTATTTGCAAATCAAGACACCGAAGGTTTTCCGGACGAGTATAATTTCTCATATTTATAAGATTATTACTAGTTTATATATATATATATATATATATATATATATATATATATATATATATATATTCAAATATATATTGTTAAATATAAGAGACAACGAGTGTTCACTGTGTTTTATCATGAGCCTTCCAAGTGTCGTATGATGGCTTAATTTTCAAGAGAAAATAAAAACAAGAACTGTCCAACATTTGGACATTTTTTATTATATCGGCCGTCGATCTAAGCTTTCGGTTCGCATAAGCCATCATCAGAGTCGTTATATAGACATTACAGGAGATATGTTCACCGTCAAAGATGACATATTGTTTTGTTTACATAGAAGTTTGCTTGGCAGCGATAACGGTCGCCTAATAACAGACGCAGGTCGTAAATTCGTTCTATGACGTCATACATGACCACATGAGAGAAAGAAATGTTATCAACAGAAACATGTTTAAATGCATTGTAATATGTTGTGACTGGTTTGAAATGATATTATTCATCATGTTTGTAATTATTATGCATTTGATTACAATAGTATAAGTTAATAGTATAATGTTTATTTTGACGAACACTAATGTGGTTACAAATATTAATAATATCAATTTGTTAGTGTTATCATTAAGTTTATTGAGATATATTTTAATTTGTTGATCAATGACGGAATTAGGGAATCCATTATTAACGAGTGTTTGATCCTATTTAATTCTTTATAAAATATGGTTTTAGAAGATATTTGTGTGTGTTGGATTAAGTTTTATTTTTATAACAGCTAACCTATATCGTTGGGGGTATTTACTTTTATAATTAAGAAGACACGAGTTAATGCTCGTGGGTTTTCTATATAGAGAAGTAGTAAATTTATGTGTGCTGGAATCAATAAGTACATTTTTTATTATTAATGTTGAGTTTTAGTGTAAATTTGAGGACGGAGTGACTTTCAAATTTGTTTTTAATTTGTGTAATTTGATCAATATTTTTGCTGAAATGAAAATGTCATCTATGTATCTTAAATATATATAGGGTTTTTTAGTGTCATTAAGTATTTTATCTTCTAAATGTGTCATATAATAATTAGAAAATAGAGGACCTAAAGGCGATCCCATCGCGATACCGTCTATTTGAGTATAAATATTGCCTAGGGGGTCATGAAAAGGTACTTGAATGGTACATGCTAATAATATTTTTTTTAATAGTGGGTTTAATATTAATGATGGGAGAGAAGTGTGATTGTATACATCACGGATAATGATGTCAATTGTTTCATGGACGGGGACATTCTTAAATAAATTTTGTATATCCAAAGATGCGATTATTTGGTTGTTTGATATTACAGCATGAAGAATTTGTACAAATCCGTTTGTGGATTTAATATATTTACTTGGAAGGTATGGAATAATTAATTTATTAAGAATTTTTGAAAGGTGTTCGTGAAATGATAAGTCGAAGGAGATGATCTTTATTTTTTATAGATTTTTACATTTCTGTAAATGTAGCCAGGAGGATAGTCACCTATAGTCTTTTGAAGTTTATAGGATCCTATTTCAGCATTTTTAGCAGTAATAAGTTTATTGATATGGTTTTTAAGTCGGGATGTGGTGTTATTAGTTAACTTTTTAAATTTACTGTAAGCGTCCAAAATGGCCTGTAATTTTGAGTTGTGCTCATGTTTGTTTAAAATAAGGAAAATATTAGTTTTTATCAGCTCGTCGGATAACGATACTTTTATTTTTTAGTTGTTTAGCTGCTTTTATTAAAGGAGTGTTTATAATTCCATTCGGATTTTTATGGTATCGGTGTTTAATAGATTCGGCTTTAAGTAAATCTTTTAAACCTACCTGTATAATAATATGGTTATCTTGTTGCGATAGAAACATTTGTTGGTATAAATTTGCGTTTGTTTAAACATTAGATCAGGTTTCTGTGCGACATGAAAATTTGGTCCAAGATTAAGGAATTTCATTTCATTTGGGGTGAGTTCTGTGTTTCAATAGGTTAATGAAGTTGTCGTTGGTGTTTGGTAGAAGTATTTTTCCATTATATAATTTATCTTTTTTTGGTAACAGTCAGATTCTACCCCTAGGCTATCGTCGTACGAGAGAGAGAGAGAGGGGGGATAATTTTAATGTTTTCTATGCGAAATACATCAGTGGCCCGGAGAGCTCAATTCATTTCGGTTAAAAGCAGTATGAGCTACTGTTTTTAAAATTACCCTTTTCTCTCAAGAGAGCTCAACCGTATTTCCAGGGATACACCTCAAGTGTGTGTGTGTTTGGGAAAATTAATTGAAACAAAACGAATAATTCCGTTATTATTGTCATGGGTCCATACCTATAACTACAGAATAAACTCTTCCTAACACTATGTATACTACGCCTCTCAAGAGAGAGGGTCGAATCAAGCCGAGCTTCTCGGCTTGACGGTCGAACTCTCTGCCTCTGAGCAGAGAGGAACCCGGACGAAGCTCCGCTGAAGGGCAGAGTCTCGTTCGGGGAGGTTGACCAACCCGATCCCGTTTATACGGATTCTACGGGCATTTTTTGGCTGAGCCTACGGGCTCGGGAAACCCATGTTAAACTCGGCCTTGTGCCACATGCAACCCTCGTGGGGGGGTAGATACCGAATCAAGCCGAGCTGATAGTAGTTCACTCCAAACTAGACTGACAGTCATACTAACACCTTCCACCTCTTGTATTATTATTTCGTGTAATATACCTTCGTTATTTCTACTCTTGTGTTCGTGTTGTTCTTCCTTGGTCCTAACCTGGACCATAATAATTATTTACCTGTTTTTCGTATTTTTCCAATGAAACATGATCCAGTGTACATGTTAGTACTTCATATGTCCATTCCACAAAGTCTTTCCTTGCAGATTGACCACAGATTCTCGATTGGATTTAAATCAGGAGTGTTTCCGCACCAATCTATAGTACTTTGATTTGCTCACTGCTAAGACTTGCCAATTGTATTCGTGCAGCGTTACAAATTTTCGTACGCTTCCTTAGAGTAACGTTCATCGCAGACAATGGCCGTAGGACAACTAACCGACAGTTGAGACAATAGTGTCTAGGCGTGATGAATATCTGATGCAATCAATGATGATTTTTCAAGGCTAAACAAATTTCATCATACACCATGAAAATAGATTCATATTATTGCACACGATTGCAAATGACCTAATCTGAGGAAAACAGAGAAATCGATTACACTCTGTCACTCCAGTGAGTTTAATTCTCATCGTATGGTGAAAGAAAGGAAACTAAAGCAGTTGTTACAATTAATATGTGTCACATGTGTGACATTTTAGGTATTTACCTTGACTTTTCGCATCAGATATGGAAAACTGTGCTGTGCCGATCTCTTGAAATTGAAGTCGGTTTCATTTGGAGAGTCACTTCAAACGTTAATTACACGCCTTAGAACTGGATTTCAGCTTTTTAAGATTTGCTCAAGATAGCCTCCCATCTCCCTCCCTCCCTTCATCTCTCTCTCTTCTTTTCCCCCCGCTCTGTTATGTCGTAACGGAAAAGAAAACTCCTCTGAAAATGTCTAGTTGTTCAGTCGGGTGATAGGTAGTTAGCCAAAAGCATGAAGATGAAATCAAAATTTGAAAGCATTTTGATGCTTTCATATTTTTGACATTCTCCACGCTTGGCAAAGTTTTTGATTTGATAACCAACAAAACTCTGGGGTACATACCTTCGGTTACCCGGCACAATGTTCTGCTTGGTTAACCAAACTGATAGATTTGATCCAAGTCACCCATTAAAAACCGTCACCAAAACTGACCTAATAAACGGGGTGAGGGGATTAGAAACTTTAACAAATAACTTGATTGGCTCAAATATAGAAAGAGTCGGAAGTTTTTATTTTGCAGAAAAAAATTTGTTCGCAAAATCAGGAAAAAGAGAAAGTCTATTAAAGTTTCCAATTACATAAAGCAACAGTTTATATTCAAAATGTCATGACATCGAAGTCATTCAAATATGCACAACTGGATTTGGCAAAGTCCAGAATGTCAAATTTGACTGTCAATTTTTTTTTCTTTATTTTCAAACTAGTAGATGTACTCAGCTATGTACAGCTGTACTATGGGATTTAAAAATATTTATGAATATATTACTTGCATTATTTACATTATTCGGACTGTTATCCTCATCTTCATTGCTATATTCACAACGTTTCGGCCATTGTACTCTCCGGTCTTCTTCAGGTGATTGGAATTTCCAACCGAACCCTTTATTTCGTCCACCGGCGTAGATTGTTCTAGTTCCACGTGTCATCCATAATTCTTTACTCCCACGACTTCTTAGTGTTTTCAGCAAAGAACTAATCTACATGACTTTTGCGGTTTGCCAAGGAACCGAAATTATTTTATTAAGAATATTCAATAAAGACTGGAATAATGGTAATTCGAAATTGCAATGTCCGCTGAATGCTGTGGATGAGTGAAAACTTCCCAGCCAAGAAATAATAAACATTTATTGTTTGTATTTGTCTATATCTCTGAGATGAGGTAATATGATTACTTACATTATTTACTCATTTCATCATTATTACTCATTTTTATTGCCATATTCACAACGCTTCGGCCGTTGTACGCTCCGGTCTTCTTCAATTGATTGGAATGTCGAACCGAATTCTTTATTTCGCTCACCGTCGTAGATTGTTCTAGTTCCACGAGCCATGCCTCTTCCGGATGTCTGCGTTATTCCCCTTTAACTCAACTCTCCAAGTTTTGGTTCATCACCGCTGTAGCCTGGTATTGAACTCACAACTCTTTGGGTCTAGCCATTTAATCTAACCAACGTCTTTATCCACTGGGCCATGTGTCCTTGAGGACGAAATAAAGGGTTCGGTTCGAAAATTCAAACACCTAAGGAAGGCCTAAGCGTTCCACGGCCGAAACGTTGTGAATATGGCAATTAATACGAGGATAATAATGTAAACTATAATACCTCATCTCAGAGATATAGACAGTTATGAATATATATTTATAAATAATTTATTATTTAAAGATTCATACGAGTAAAATTTGTTCATTTTTAATTTTTTTTTATACGACGAGAAAGGAAAAAATATTATATCTGCAAACTTAAAGATTTTTCGAAATACTTTTGTACTGAATTAAAAAATATATCTTTTCTGTAATGTCCATATTTTATTTTATATTTCGAGAAGAACAACATGATCGTTATACGCAAGAGTAAAATTAACGAGTGTTAGAAAATTAAAATATTTAGATTTCCCAAATATTTAGATACAAATAGAAGATCGAGTGTAATAAATGATGTTTTTGAACTTTTCTCAGAAAAAAAACCAGTGAAAATTTGTTCGTCAGTTATTAGGTGGTCGAAAAGGTTTCCAGATTATCTTTATTTAAAGGACTCGTAATTTTTTTTTGAAGTGATAGAAATGGAAGGTATTAAAAATAATCAATTTAGTCTCCCAAATTAGTCAATCTTTCAAATGGTCTGAGTTTAAACTAAAGAATATTTGTCAGGATTTTAGACTGAAAATTAATTTTTGATTCGGAACTGGTTTGAAGACACTGAAAATAATTTTATTTCCCGCCAACAGATACTTCCGCCATTGGTAGGCGTCCCCAAAAATGATTCCCTTCCATATTTATTGTTTATTGATTTATTTTTTACGGCTTATCAACCCATTGCAGGTTATTTAAATACAGAAAATATTCGATTTTTTAAAGATAATAACGTTTTAGCGATACAAGTTTTACTAATTAACCCATAGCTGGGGAGAGAAGAGGTGGATTCAAACCTTTCCTAAGGGTATTTACGCGTAAGTGAATATAACGAATCCGACTGGAATTGGCACTCCGATTAACTATTTCGAGCTATTATCCATTGCACCAGTCGTACATCAAATTTTGCAGTAACTGGCACCGATCAAGAGGTTTGCCAGCTTCGACGTTGCTTAACTTAGTGATCGTATGGGAAGTGGCATTTCAACGTGATGTCACCGTAAATCCCGCTTTATAAGATCTCCACATTAATCTATTTTTGATACTGTTAACGTTGTTTATGAGTAATTGTCGCAAAAATGTGTTCAGAATATGAATAAGCGACATAAGAGTGCTAACGTTATTGTTACTGGCCGATCAAGTTAAACACGTGGACATTTTTTTGCCACTGTTATTTCTGGAAGATAATTGAGGCTTTATTGTATTTGGAGGCAAAAATGTCGTCTTTGTAGTTTGTAATTATCTCTTTTTGAAGAAATAATTTCATTTCTGACTATAAACCTTTTGTGCGTGTTTTTATAGTAAGGCAGTGGCCAGGTTTGTTTTTACGGTCGCGGTTTCTGTTGTGAAGGATTCGACCCCTCTCTGCCCTTCACCAAACGAGTGACCGACTAACAAACCGTAAAAGCTACGAAAATAGATTTTAGTGGTTACTGTCAGTTTGTTTGCTTTCGTTGTCCTTGACGTTTCTTGCATCACAGCTATATTTCAACTTTCGACATTTCGGTTCGTTATTTATTGATACTTTTTTTTGACATTCTTCCGTTACAAAGTCTGATTATATGACACAAAAGACTAGAATTTTTCGGTTGGATTCAAACAATCGAAAGTCCAAATAGCGAGTCTTCATTATTATCTGCGTCGTTCAAGTTGAAATATTCCGTCTATAGGTGTGGATCGTCTCTAATTTTTTAACATTCGGATACATAAACATTAATAAATGATCAGTGAGAAGAGCAATAGACAGGGAATAAGTAACATGAGGTTCTGTGTCAAATGCTAGGTTGGCAAGATATATCACCATCTATATTATAAGGACATGAATTCTATTTGAAGATGTTACTTTAACACAGCAAAACTGGCACATAATAGCGAGATTTTTGTTAGGACAATACCATTAAAATGCTCTGTTAAAGAATAAAGCAATTTTTAGTCTAATTTACAACCATAATAATAATGTTGGGTCAATTTCTGCACTCGCCCCGATAGTAATGAACCGATTGTTTTATATTTTCGTATTCATTTCAAAAGCAGAAAGAAAATCATAATATTGAAAGCGGAAATGAAAAGAAACCTAATTGTTACATTTTTTTTAAGCATTACGCCCCGAGCAAGGCGGGAAGCCACTAGGATCCAGGAGGGGGGTTGCAGAAGATTTGGAGCGAGAGCAGACAGGAGTAATAGAAGAAAGGATGAGGAGAAGGATAGTGGATAGATCAAGGTAACTGGAGATGTCGATTGACATTACATTTGAATACCCCAGTGAGCGAAATAAAGGGTTCAGTTCGAAATCCCAACCACCTGAAGAAGGCCGGAGCGTACAACGGCCGAAACGTTGTGATAAATATGGCGACAAAGATATGGACAATAGTCCGAATAATGTAAATAATGTACATTTGAATAGTTGGAGATTATAGCTCTCAGGGAAACAGTAATAGGGAAGGGTGTTCCACAGGCGAGAGGTGCGAGATATGAAGCTATTGGAGTAGAAGAGACGGCTACATTTAAAAGTTTCTACAGTGAAAGGGCGAGAGCGGGATGCCAGCCTCGTAGGGCGCTTGAATTCATGGAGTCAACCAGTGAAAGCAGCTCGTCGGAGCAATTACCATGAAAGTATTTGTAAAAAAGACAGAGAGAGGCGACGGCGCATCTGTGAGAGAGCAACTGTAGACGAGATGCCAGATCAGGGCCAATTATATTACATATCCGCCTCTGGATCTTGTCAAGAACTCCGAGGTAAATAGAAGATGCGCCAGTCCATATATGGCAGCAATACTCCATGCAAGGGCGAATGGTTGATTTGTATATTTGAAGTATCGATTTCGGGGAGAAAAATTTCCTGGCGCGGCACAGGGAGCCAACTTTCCTTTCGGTGGACGAAGCTATTGACTCAATGTATTTGTTCCATCTCAGGTCAGCAGTCAACGTGAGACTGAGCAGACGCAGAGAGTTGCTCTCAAGAAGTTGAGCATCAGACATTCTCATGGGATGCAGGGAAGGATCTCTATGGTGATTAATAGAGAGCAGTTTAGTTTTTGAGGCGTGAAAGTTGACCAGCCAATTCTTGCCCCAATTAACAACCGATTGGAGGTCCATTTCAAGACGAGCGGCCAGATTAGTTTTGTCAGCGACACTAGATTTGTTTTTGAGGCAGGAGTAACATGAAATAATAATGACCGTTAAATGCCTTTAATTGGTAAAAATGTTTTTTTTTTATATAGAAATAAAATTTAATTTTACAACATAAAAGTTAATTTCACAGGTCATTATTGAATATGATTATTTTTATTTCATGCAAATAGCAAAGATTATTAATCTATTTTCTTGTGCATGCGCATGCGCATTTCCGCAGTTTATTACAAAAACAGTTGCGAGACAGAAAAATATCGTTGGTAACAAGGAAAATAGTACTGAGCTGTTGCGTGACATATGTCCTCCTTTACGGCAGCGAATGTTGGACGGTCTCCTCACAGATGAAGAAGAGACTCGAGGCAACGGAGGTATGGCTGTACAGAAGGATGCTGGGGATATCATGGACCGAACATGTGAGCAACGATGAGGTCTTGGAAAGGATGCAAACAAGGAGGAGGCTTATTATACTTAACATCAGTAAGAGGCAGCTGAAGTTTCTGGGACACGTAATGAGAAAAGACGGCCTGGAGAATCTGATACTCAAAAGTCGAATAGAGGGGAATAGAGACAAGGTAAAACAACGCATGACTTACCTGGCGGGCTTAAGCAAATGAATGACAGAACGTGGTCTAGGGGAGGTGGCAGAGGGACAAAACTTATTGAGAGCTACAAGGGATAGGGAGGAAGTGGAGAGCCATGATCACCTACGCCCTGAAATGACATGACACATAAAAGAAAAGAATTTATATATCTGTCTATATTTCTGAAATGTGGTATTGTAACTATTTACACTATTTACATTGTTCTGACTGTTGTCGTCATTTTTGTTGTCATATTCACGACGTTTCGGCCTTCTTCAGGTGATATTTGTTGGAATTTCGAACCAAACCCTTTATTTAGTCTACTGGAATAAATTGTTCTATTTCCACGTGCCATCCCTTTTCTCAGTTTCAGTTAATTCCCTTTAGTAACACAACACTCCAAGTTTTGTTCACCTCACCTGTGGCTAGGTATTGAACTCAAAACTCTTTGGGCCAAATCTCTGGATTACTTCCACCAATGCCTTTATCCACTAGGCCAGTTGACTAAATGAAGGGATCGGTTCGAAATTCCAACACATATCACCTGAAAAAGGAGCGAACAACAGCCGAAACGTCATGAATGTAAATAGTGTAAATATGTAAGTGTATATGTTAAAAAAGAAAAAAAAAAAAATAATCGACTTCTGCTGATTAGGGATTAGTTGAGGTGTAAATAAAGATAACTTTAAATTTTAAATGTATTTAAAGATTTAGTTAGTTACAGGGTTGTCTCCTCTTTTTATTAGCAAATAATTCTAATTTAGATTCGATAAACATAAGTGATCAAACACTGGGCGTAACAGTCCCATTCCGCGAAGTTGTCTACCTCTCGATTATTGATGCTACGCGCTAATTTTAGCCGAAATGTTCATTCTCTCTGGGCATCGCAAGATGCTTTGATTTGTAAGACTTTAAGAACGTGGCTTTCATCTTTGATACAGTTGGTTCGCTTTGTAAACCGAGGCTAACACCTGGAATCCAGGCAGAAAGATTAAACGCATTGTCAACATTCTATGCTTTCGGGTTTAAATCTTGTTATCTGCCAGAAACAGTAACAGGTGCAAATCATAACACATCGACATTTTCGGATATTTTACGATAAACACATCCATTCGATAAGTATACAATAGTACGATTTAATTGAAGATTTTGGAGTTGCGGTTATTGTTACATTCACTTACGCGCAAATGCTCATGGGAACGGTATGAATCCATCACTTCCATCCCCAGCTATGGGTTAAATAATACGACAGACTGGGTTCTATATCCTTGGTTTGCAACCAGTCTACCGCATAATGAAACGGCAGTCTTCTGCGGGGAAAATTTTCTTCCAAGTCAGGCTTGAATCGAAAGAGACTTGATCGCTCAAGCGTGTATCACGTGATGGCACTTAACAGACTAATTTGTGGTAGGCATTTAAAAATATTTTCTTTTTTTTCCTTGGGATTATTTTAATTTCAAATGCCGTCCATTTACCGTTGATTCAATGTTTCTCAGGTTCGGTTATCTAAAAAAAAAAAAGTGTTTTTCAATTTTTCTTTTTTGTAAAATAGCACTCAAAACAGTCATAATTAATATCTGTCGGTGCTAAAAAGCAAAAAACAACAAAAAAAAAAAAACACTCTTGAAAGATACATTCATAATACATACAGAATTAATTAATCGAATTCAGTCTAAAGTTGTAGTTATTTATACTACTTTTGTAGTAATACACATGTAAAAAGGCATAAGCTCAATCTTCCCTGTATCCTGTTTTAGTACCAGTCACTTTGATTATTTTCTAACCGTAGATAAATGATGACAATTTCGCACCAAATGTTCTCGCTGCAATATGCATAAACGTTAAAGCAATTAAAGGTATCAGTTACTTAAAATTAGTTTTTTGACACAATGGTTAGAAGATCATGATAATGTTGGCCAGAAAGAGTTTAATGTATTTATTATAACAGAGCATATAAATTACATAACAGAAAAATCCTAAATTACCTCATGAGTATAGACTATTTTAACTACATTATTTACATTATTCGGACTATTGTCCTCATCTTTGTCGCCATATTTATCACAACGTTTCGGCCGTTGTACGCTCCAGCCTTTTTCAGGTGATTGCAATTTCGAACTGAACCCTTTATTTCACTCACTGGGGTAGACTGTTCTAGTTCCACGTGCCATGTTTGATGGATGTCAGTTATCAGTTATCTCCTGTTAATTTCCCTCTGAAAGTTCTCCACAGCCATAACCAGGTATTGAACTCACACTCTTTGGCTCCTGTCACTGGATCTAACCAACGTGTCATGTGTCCATCTGGGTATGAATTTCTGGGTATTATAAACCTAATGTCTTCAGCAACCATTTTTACCAGTGCTCATATTGCAATTTTGCTGTTATCATTGAATGTTTTTACCAGAGCTCATATTGCAACTTTGTTGTGATAAATATGGCGACAAAGATGAGGACAATAGTCCGAATAATGTAAATAATGTACATAATACCTCATCTCAGAAATATAGACAGACTATTTTAACTAATTTAATGCGTTAGTTTTGTTCAACTCAAATGGTGGACTGTCCACCATTTGAGTTGAACTAACAAAACTTTTTTTTTTATATTTAATATATATATATATATATATATATATATATATATATATATATATATATATATATATATATAGTTGTATGGATATGCGTTTGGGACCCTGGGTTTCACGCTTTTGCGATCATCAGACAAACTCATATCCATACAACGAAATATGTTCGCTCTATCACTGATATTGACCACTTTCCAATAAGTACCGCGCATATATATATATGCCCATTTCGTTAAAAACGACTGACAAGATGGTGTGGTTGAGTTTTTATATAATTTCTCATGATTTTGTATATTTTTTCTTTCAGGACATAAATTGTATAAAAATTATCCGAATGTTTTACAAGCACTTTTGGCTATACTTTTAGCCATTATCAAAGATGAATCTTATTTTACTTTTAACTGATTATATGGATTGTTTTATGTATGTATCTAGAGTTATAGGAATGTTTTATTTTCCAAACATGGTCAGCACATTGTCTCCGTGTTCATAGTTGATATTATTGAGTGTTGGTCTTTTTTTTTAAGTTATTAATAATGCTTCCATTATTTTTAGCCTCTTTGTACATGTGGATGAAGCTATTATGTTTGTATTATCAACGAGTATGTCACGGATAGAGTTTGTTAAGTCTCCATGAGACCTAATTGAGCTATGGTCAGACAGATGTAACTTGAGTCTTCTTGTTAAACATGTTGTAGTATATCCATTATAATTATTTACAAATTTGTATTGGTTAGGAACACGGCTCCTTAAGGGACATTTAAATTCGGAAATAATAATGGTTCTCTGTAATTTGGATCTTGCAATTGAATTATTATTTTTGACGATAGGTTAGCAGTTTGAAATATTTTATAATAAATAATTTAATTTTCTTGTTTTTGTCAACTGGAGTTGTATATTTCTTTCATTAAAATTTACTCATAGGCCACAAGAACACATTCAACGCCATTCAGTCCAGCTCATGCTGTGACACCATGTAACACTTGTAAAGGAAAAGGGTTAATTTAAAATATGAACTGGCACATACGGAGAGGGTTAAAAGTACTGAATAACATATAAACTGAAAGAAAGAACGAATGCTTTCTTATCGAAAATCTAGCTTGAAGAAAAGACAGACCTGAAAAGAAGGACTTTTATTGACCCTGGAAAAGATATTATCAGAGGCCAAGTGGAAGGCTTCAACCCACGAGGTCAGAGAAGGAATTCAAAGTACTCAAAGTACATTTGAGGTTAGTTGAGAATTTTGGGAACGAAAGCAGAAATTGAGAAATTGATTTATGTCCGATTAATTAAAGTGTGAGTTACAAAAACATGTCTCATGACGGAAGAAGGGATCAGTTGAGTTATAATATTTGGTAATTTTAAAGATGAAGGCAGAATCGAGAAACTGATTTATGCTTGCCTGTCAAAGAGCGGTAATAGCTTTACTGATTTTGGAAAATGTAAACAAATCGAGAAATAAAATTTTATTGCTCGCTCAAAGAAACTGAAATACGAAACGGACCTGTAAGATTCATGAGTATGATTAAGCGAAAAGATAGGAAGACATGTTTTTACTAATAGTGGGTTGGTGGAACAGCTAGTAAATGTCCGCTTAAATAAACAGGAACGGGGACTGAGAGAATTCTTTGTTGAAAATTAAAATGATTACAATTAATGATTAAAAGTAAGAATCTCCCTTTCGCTCACTCTGTTTAAAAATCAGATTTGTCAAAGAGACAGACGAAGCGGTGGGTTTAGATGAAACTAGCAGCATGGCCCGGCGTTGCCCGTGCTTGGTTCAAAAATCATACAACTCATACAGCAATCGCTATCACTTGACTTAAAATATTTTTGCCCATCCTTGCCTTTAAAGGAGTGCCCTTTTCAGTGCTGATGTTGATACATGCCTTACTTCTTGCCTATCTCACACTGCGAATTTTTTCTAAGCTCTATACTAAACATTAAATCTGTTACGAAAAAAGAACGAAACAAAATGAACACAAAACGATCAGCTTTTAAAAAAGGACTCGTAACTGGAAAACCCGAATGAAAAAAGAATGTTAACAACAAATACTTTTTCACACCCAATACAGTTCTGCGGAATCAGAATCAACGGTGAGTTTAAGCAAGCGAATGAGCCAATTGGAGTAAAGTGCCATGCAGATTTAAATTTTTCCAACTTGTGACGAATGCAGCTATTGATGTTTTTTGCATGCTAGTTAACATTCGTGTCCAATAGCTGACCAATAGAATCTTCTTGTCTATTCGTAGCAGCCAGCTATAGACTCTCACTCTAGCCAGTAGAAAATGGCCGCAAACTACATGAAAAGTGCCGTAGAAGTATGAAAAAATCTATTATTTCCACTATCGATGGGAGTTGGGAAATGCAAAGACGGTCTTGGTCTTCCCGCTAACTTGGAGCATGTGCATGTAAATTTTGGTGCAAATCCGTCGAAAATTGCGGTCGTGCATTCGTTACAAACACACACACACACACACACACACACACACACACACACACACACACACACACACACACACGCACACACACACACATCCTGCCTTTTATAGATAGAGATACTAAGAGAGGGGGAGGAAGAAGGAAGAAGGAGAAATTACCTTCGCTCATTTGGAAGTAATGGTGCGAGGCATAAATAGGAGAAGGAATGAGTCATAAGGGCGGGGAAATACCTGCAACCACAACTGCCACCACCACCACCACCAGTAGGGTGAATGGTTCTCCTAAATTTCAAAATTTATTTAATATTGCGAACTAGACAGCAAAGAATTGTTCAAATCGATACAGAAACATGGGAAATCATAATTAACACCAATAAGCGAAGTGTTACTATAGAGATTTTAGTGGGAAGCTTTAATGTTATAGATGTTATAACATACCAGAAGATGACTTGGTTCTCATGGTCGTAGGACGACGAGTTGATTGCAGGGTCAATCTCACGCTGGTCGATACTGACGCTGATCAACAGGACGTTGGTCGCTGGCCGCCCCGGTCCACACTTTGATCCGCCCATGTTGTGTGTCTTGAGCCGTGGAGATCGAGTAGCGTCAGTAATCGTAACGCTGGTTCGAACCACGGCGAAGCTGGGTTATGAAGGGAAAAAAAAAGAAATATTCCCGCAGAAGAAATAAAAAAAGATTCTTCGGGTCAATTTTCGATTTGATTCATGTATTTCTTTCTATAACATTAAAGCTTCCCACTAAATATTTGAAAGTTTCAATAATCACCAAGAGTATTGATACAACCAGGACAGAATGGATTTAGCAAGTATCAGATAAACAGAAAGTTCAGGATGTAGATTTTCATTCACCCACTCACTTTTCAAAAGACGGAACTACTGATCATCCATAATTTTTTTAATCAATCACAGAGTGAAATGTTGTTATGACCTGGTATTTTAACATTCCAGTTAAAATAGCTCAGAAGGACCATCACTAATGATAAAAAGAATAAAGAAACAGAGAAGAGACTCAATTTGAACAAGACTATATAGTCCATTGGAATACGATTAGATCTTTTATGTATAACAGCTCTCAGAACTTTAAAACTTTATCCTAAAATGACTTGACATTTTAATCTTAAAATAATCAGCACCTAATTATGCTGTGTACTATGCAAATCAATATTTTCACAATAAATTGAGCTGAATCAATCAATGATTGTAACTTTTTCTTCTGCTTTATTTATATCTATTAGAACAATATACCAATCATTTGAGTTTCTGCTTACAATATCTATCCTTATTAAAAATATTTATATTAATTTGTTTTTTGTGTCATTGTTTCATTTTAAACAAACCCATTGTAATATGAAAAACAAAAGGAGGTTAGTTTTAATCTGAGATATTTGCCAATATTTTTCGTAATTCGATTTATGCTAATAAACCTGACTTTCTTAATACTTTTGAAACTGCTAAACCAAAACTCGTTATTTGAATTTTTTATTCAGTATAAATTACAGAAGTGAAATTATAATTTATTAATTAAAACGTTTCAACTCTGATTTGGTTTCGATTTTTCTGGAGTGGTGATGTCATTGCAAAAGAGACAAAGTATTTGAATTATTTTCTGTTGAATTATTTTCTGTTTTAGCGTTCTTTTGTCGCAGTTTTTCTCATTTTCTTTCCCGCCAAATTTTATTATAGTGGCGCCGATCTAATGAGTTCAGGTACAAAAACTAACGACATTTGTTTTGACATTTAAGGGATTTTCTATAGCGATAACGTATTTTGGAAGAAGCAGACGACACAAATATTTTGTCTTTCAGATTTTGACAGATTATTCGACGTTTTCTTTTATGTTTTTATCGGCAAACTTAGCTAAAAAATAAACCCTCATTGTGACACAATTTTTCATTAAGCAATTCCAACGGATTATTATTATTATTATTGTTGTTGTTGTTGTTGTTGCTGAAAGTATTAATTATGAGAAATGAATTAGCTTAAGAGAGATCCCATTAAAAGCAATTATGAATTCTGTTTGCTGCCTTTGTCGCTTGGTCCAGTTGCTTACATTCTGCCATCATCATATTTATCACTAAATCAAACATGAAAGGACAGAGCGAGTATTATCCATTGTATGCTAGGTTGGATAAATAAGCCTGAGACAGTTATAAGCTGAAATTTAATATAAAATGTTTTACTGTGTAAGGTTCGATCTATGTGAATAATACCACTGAATTAAGTGCATTACCAAAGATGGCACGGTGGAGTAATGGATAGCGACTCAGATTGTGGAATCGGAGAGCCGGGTTCGAATTCCAGTCGAATCTATTACTTACGTGCTAATGATGAATCCTTTTCTTATCCCCACCCCACCAGCTATGGGTAAATAGCCGGACTGAACGGGTTTTACTGGTCAACTTACTGCAGGAAAAAATCTGCCTCGTCAGCCATGTATCGAAAGATACATGAACGCCTACGCGTGTATTATGCATGGCATTTAGAAGACCAAGGAAACATATTATTCTGAAAAATCATGCTGCGTAAAATAATGATTTCATTATTAGGCGACGAAATTATCGACTTCACTATATAAATATAAAATATAAAAGGCTCAAACACTAATATTCCATGGTTATAATTGATTACATTGGAATCGTAATCACAATCCAATTCATCAGACCTACAAATTCAAAATTTGGTTATTTGGTGTATATATATATATATATATATATATACAGAGAGAGAGAGAGAGAGAGAGATCCACGTATGCCCTTCATATTGTATAAAAATTTTGTGATTTTTTTTCGGAAGTGATTATATCCACGATATACTACGATAAGCCATTCCTATATCCTGAAAGAGGAAGTACCTCCAATATATGTACCATACCAAGAGTCATTCACCATAAAACACATACTAACAAACTGCAGCAATTTTAATTTAATTCACTTAAAATTCTCCCAAACAACAAACTTAAAAGAACTTTTTCAAAATACTGATCCATTTTACATATTCCTAATATTTCTAAGAGAAATTAAACAAAAATATAACCCAAAAATATATAACCATAACTAACAGTAGTCCTACTAGATAAAATAAAAATTACATTTGAATTTTTTTTAAGCAAATCACTGCAAGCTCGGCGAGAGTGCCATTAGCATGCAAGGGGTTACATAAAGTGAGAGTAAGAGTAAAGAGGAGTGTTTGGGAAAAGGATACAGAGAAGGACAAGGAACAAGGTCAAGGCATCAGAGGATGTCGATTGACATTACATTAAATACGAGGCTTTATTTAGAAAAAAAAAATTCAATTTCGGCATTAAATAACCCAATGGGTTGATATCCCGTAAAACAAACAAAACTAAAAACCTTGAAGTGAGGTGGTTTCTGTTATTTGGTAAAGTTCTGTTTGTAATTCCGTGGCGACAATCCACGAAGATGTTTGTCAAACATATGAAAGTCTCGATCTGACAAGGCTATATATATTTAGCAATTTTCCAAGCGCAGCTTAGATGCGGCACAAGGACTAAAGTAAGGAGCACCCAGTGAGAATCGAACTCACTACTCAGTTGTAACTGTTCTAGCGAGACAACCTTGCTAACCATTACGTCGTCTCCAGGTGCCTACCGATATATATATATATATATATATATATATATATATATATATATATATATATATATATATATATATATATATATATATATATATATATAAAAATTCATTGAAAAATTCATTGAAGATTGTACAGAGGCAGGTATCTGCATGAATTTTGCATAGCCACACTAAGATTGAAGGCCCAACAAAGGTATGACTGGAGCGCGTTTGTGTTAGTGGTAATGATGTTTCTGTTTCTATCGCCAGCGGCCAGTATCTGATCAAAGCTTTGATGCCGATTCAGCTGAAATCGACACGAATAGTTTTCTTAGTCCGTAGGAAAAATTGTGACTTTTATGAAACAAGATCTTTTTTTTTTTAAATGAGAATTCACTTTCCAAAAATATTTTTCCAACGATGAAAGCTGCTGGTTTACAGATTTTTAATATCTGGACGTGTTTTTCTATCTGGAAATACAAACAGGCACCTTGGGATGCGTAGTTCGTTTTTTTTTGTGTGTGGTTAAAGGATTGCTGTTAATAGCCTTGAAAGCCCAGAATATTTGCCATAAATCCGAGATTAAAGCGAATTAAAAGATTGAAACAATGTGAGCAGTTTTTCCAGTTACATATCAATATTTACTTGTTATCGAACTGTCGTTAGTATTGGTCCAACCTTTTCAATGCATGAAACGTCGCTATAGTAAGTTGATGAGAAGCTTTCACAAAGATCGAAATGATGCTATTCTTTAACACAAGTTCACAAGCAAATAAAGCAGCAGAATTTTAACCCAAGAATTTCACTTTTGTTATCCGTTGTCAGCTTGGCGTAACCTAATAAGGAAACAAAAAAGCGTTTATTTTATATAATAAATATTTATTTGTCAACATAATCTTCCTTGTCAATGCAGTTATTTCAACACTTCTAATTATCGATTAAGTATTACGGAGTGAAAATCTCAGATCAAAATTCAGTCCATAACTGTGACAGTCTTATTAATTTAATATTGTATGTAGGAAGACAAGTCTGTAATAATGAACAGAATGATTTTTTGTATGTTTCTTTGTTTCATCGTTCGTAACTTTTGTCACGTTACAGTAAACAGATGCATAAATCCTGTCCTTATTCGTGCATCTTATTTGCAAGCAATTGATTGAAGTACACAGTAAAATAATTAACCTAGGCTAAGCACACATATACTAAACTGATTCTTGTTTGTATTTGTTGATAATAATAATAATAAAGTCTACTGGTAGCCAAAGCCCTAGACACTAATTCTGTCCCGAAGAATATCTACCGCCAAGTGGATTCGGAAAAGCACAGGCTGTGTGGCACTAAGGTGGGAAATGTCAGCTACATCATTCTTGCTCAGAAAGAATACAAGCGCCGCCATGACTAATTAGCCCGCCCCCATCTGAATCGGTGCCGATGTAGGAAGTATGAACTTGAAGTCGACGAAAAATGCTCCTGCCACAAGCCAGAGGTGATCGAAAACGACCAAGTAAAGATCTTGTGGAATTTCAACATCCAAATATAATGCACTCTTGAGGCCACGATACCAGACATTGTTTGTAAAAAAAACTTAAAAATAAAAACGAAAAAATACCTTCACATCGATGAGGCTGTTCCTGTTTTTGGTGACCCTAATATCAAGGTCAAAGAAAGAAACTAAAGAACTTCACCAACCACCGGATTGAGGTTGACATAATGTGGGACATTCTGGCCACTATTGTCCTAGTTATCAGTCCCAGTAAACAGAAACAGCTTTCTCAAACAGGAGAGTAACGAAACAACGGGAGAATACTCTTGATTATTCATAACACACCCATAATGTATAATGGGCGGTTGAACACGAAAAACCACGCCGAAAATAATAATAAGAAGAAGAAGAAGAAGAAGAAGAAGAAGAAGTATGATACTGAGTCGTCGGCCCGTGGTCAACTCCAAGTCACGGAGCGAAACTGTGATATTTCTCCTACCAGCGTTTTGGGGTTGACTCTTAGTCGTTGCCACCAACCTGTGTCCCGGTCGATTGGTGGTCGTCGCTGCTCGGCGGGATCCTTTGGTTAGGGTACCAAGTGGGATGGTCGGTCGATTTCAAACGGCTTCACACCAGATGCAACCGGTTCGACACCAGCTCCGTCGTTCTCATCTCACTTCCAACGTCTGGTTACCGAAGTAACTGCTTCGATCTCAAGTCTAACCTACCCACGTTGTGATTTTGATCTTAGACGAGATCAATCAGACATCGGGCCGTAGTGTAAGATGAGTCTAAACTGGAGGTGATATCGCACAAGCGTAAAAAAAGAAGCAAATAAAAACCCAATAGGTTCAAGTGTGTTAAAAGAAACAAATCAACTTTTATCCGTCTGTTATATACAGGGGTGTGTGTTTTTCTCCCAACCAGTTTCTTCGAAGAGTGACACTTTGATAGGCAAGTTCTGTTTTCTAAGTCAACTGGTTTAGTTTTTAAGTGCTGGCTTAGCTTCGTTCGTCAGTATAACTTGCTATTGGTAGGAAAGGCGAAGTCGGAGGTAGTGGAATCTCTCGGTCAGCTTCTGCGGGTCAACGCTCTGGTTCCTGCTACTCGAACTGCTGGACTGAAACTTCTCAACAACTACTACTGGCGAACTGCCCGAGGGCGCTCGCTTATATGGACACCAACCAAAAACCGGTGCGGGGTTGGACGCAGCCTGGACGTTTCGGTAAATCCCGATTTTTGACAAGGGACTTCTTTGTTGTTTGGCAACAAATTACTTGATTACTTCTCATTTTGGTAAAATTAATTACTTTTCATTTTTTGGGGGGGTCCCTTTGATTCATGAGGAGAGGTTGCAAGATAGCTCTCCTTCCAAACTCCCTCCTTCTCATACTGGTACCTCATAGTGGGCGTTAATAATTTCCTCGTCTTTCTCATCAAATTACCTCCGCCTATCACCGTTGCTACCACACGACCAATGGCGTCCCGGCCGTGCGGGTGTGACTAAGCTGGCCTCATTAAAATTATAAACTAGAATTTTTGTTTACAAAATTCTCGTTCTCACCGGCCAAAATTCTTATAAATAACACATGGTTCTGTCTCTTAAAATCTCTGATATCTTCGACGATCCTGGCCACTTTGCGTCTTCTTAACCCGTGCTTTTACAAACAACATCAATCAATTGTCAAGGTCTGCGGGAACCCTTGGCTTCTCGGAAAAGAAAAATAAATCTCTTTATCTTCAAATCGGCAATTCTTTCGAGATATTTTCTCGTGCCAAAATTCTATAGTCAACACATGGTCACTTAAAACCATATCCACGACGCTTGGTTATTCTGTATTTTTCTCGATCAGTACTTTTACAGAGTCATCAATCAATTGTCAGAGCCCACCATTTTGTCCCTTCCGTGGAGTTTAGCGTCTACGCGAACCCTTGGCTTCTTTGAGAAAAATAAATAATGGTAATTCTCACTACCCCATATCGGCAAATATTTCGGAATATTTTCTCATCCCAAAATTTTTATAATCAACATATGGCCTCATCACCTGGTCGACTTCTAAAATCTTGCAATTTCGAATGGTATCTTGTTCTCGGTTTTTCTTTAACCAGTACTTTAACAAATATCATTAATCAATTGTCAAAAGCTCGCATATGGCCTTTTTGTGAGTCCATTGTTTACGCCAATTCTCGGGTTTTTGAGAAAAGTAACTTTTTGGGAAATAAAATCATATCTTTTTAATATCGAACGGTATATCTTTCGGGATATATTCTTTCTAGTATTTCTTGTTTAATTTTTTTTTGGTTAATTTGTTAATCAATTACCATAGCTAAATAGTGTCACAGAAGAAGAAGAAGAACAACAAGCACCACCACCATCACCACCACCGCCACCACCACCTGGATCGGTACCGAGTACTCTTACGAGAAAACAAGAATAATTGAAAAAACGCGCCTTGAGAAAACAATATTATTAAAATGGGTCACGATTCTGGGATTTTGATAAAAAATTTACTAACAATTAATCACCATAACGATATTAGCTCAACAATTCGCAAAAAATAATTTTTGAGTTTTGGTTATATGCAGACAAATATGTAACCCAAGTTCCTGGCAGTCCCAAAACAAGTGATTCACATCCATGGGTACATCATACATCTTGTGCAAATTTATCTCCCCGTAGAGGGGAGCATTAAAACAGAAATATTTTATAAATTTCTTTTCAATGCTTTCTTGAAACCGTAAACTTGAACATTTCGCAAAAGAAAAATTGTAGAATTCTTAATTTAAAATCTTCTGCAGAAATTTGAATATTTTCCCATCCCCACAAAGATTCATGGCAACGCACCTGTTAGCACTTTCAGATAGCAATACATGCTCTTGACGTCAGTGGTTGAAACTTGGGGTGCAGCTAATACGAAATTAAACAAAGTCAATTATTACGTTGTATCTTTTCTTTTCCTTTTCTTAAATCGCGCTCTTTCAGCTCTACACCGTTATCAGCCCAGAGTCCGTAGATGGCGAAAATATTAGTTTGGTCGCAGACATCATTAAGTTTGCAAGGACTTCGGTAGAGTAATGAATAGCGGTTCGGATTCAGGAATCGGAGAGCCGAATCCGAATTCCAGTCGAATCCATTACATTACGGGCTAATATCCTTGGGAAAGGTATGAATCCTCTTCTCCCCCCGAGCTATGGGCAAATAGCAGGACAGACCGGGTTCTATAGCCTTGGATTGCAACTGGTCTACCGCAGAAAGAAATGGCAACCTACTGCGGGAAAAATCTGCATCGTTACCCATGTATCGAAAGATACATGATCGCTTAAGCGTGTATCACGCATGGCTCATAACTGACTGGCAACTTGTATAAATCAGAGGTCTGTCTCGTTCTATTCTTTATTTATTACGTCTGCATCCATCACATGGCGATCACCTCTATTTCCCATATCATTAGGCTCCAGATTTATTGACCTAGAGCCTATTTACAGTAAAAAAAACAAAAAAAAAAACAAACAAAAAAAAAAACAAACAAAAAAAAACAACAACAAATGTTGAGGCTTTAAAGATATCTAATTTCTAACAGTAAATTTTGAATTTTCGGAAGAAAAGATATCTCCTGGAATTGAAGACTTGTGGGTTTTTTTTCATTAAATAAAAGCAGAAACTTGAAATCTCTAGGGCTGAATATATCGTCATCGTCTTGAGGTCTACAAGTCATGACGGATAAAAGACTTTGATACGGAATATCTCAAATCTAATGGCTGCGTTTTGAAAGCTGGAAGATGTGGCTTATCACTTTCTTCTCGTCTGATGCAATGCTGAATTTCTTGTGGGATTTTCTAACCATAACCGAAAGCGGTTTTGCCTACTAGAAAATTCTACAACTACGGCAACAAAACATGACCTTTGGTTAAAAACGACAGCAACAAAAACAAACTGGCAAGTCATGTGCCTACTAAGGCACGCCCTTATAATAACAAGACTCGTCCTGATATATATATATATATATATATATATATATATATATATATATATATATATATATATATTCGTGTGTGTATGTGTGTGCGTGCGTAATAATAGAGATTTAGTTTCAGCAGTTGCCAGTGTTGGTGGTGGTGGTGGTGATGGTAAAAAAAAATAATGTTAGTAATTATAGCAGTAATTAGACAATATCCGCGCTATCACAGATATTTATACTTAGCGTTTGCAAATCTGTTGAGCCCGAGAGCTTAATAGGTTATAAGATTATTGTTAGAAAACATTGACATTTGAAACATAGTCTTTTCATATTTACAGATCAAGGCTGTTCGGACACAACGAGCAGGAACCAGAAAAGCGCTATATAGAAAAAAATAAAATAAAAAATAAACAACCTGACGTAAAAGTTGAACTCAAGGTCACATTCAGAGAACATGTAGCGAGGACCCAACTTATAACCAATCATTATCGTGCACCACTGCTGCTTCTTTAATGTGTTGTTTCCCTTCCGGAGGTAGGAGATCATGGTTCTCCACAATTTCCTATCCTTCGTAGTTTTAATTGTTTCCTTGTCATTCCCCCCAATCCCTGTTCTGTTATCCGTTTACATGTTGAGTAAGTGGCTCGGTGTTTCCTCTGCACCATGGATCATTGATGGATCTGTGAGTAGTATGAAAGCAGCGTCAGTGGATTTTGAGAAGTATAGATTTATATATACTAACAAGAGAATTTTATTATAAAAATTGTTCTCACAAGTACAGTTCACGCCTTACCAAGAGCTTTATCAATGTAAAATGTATGTGATCTTAGGTTACTTTATTTTCTTTTTACAAAAATGTTCCGTGAAAATGTCATTTCTGATGTTAGGTCTTTGATTGGGGCCCAGAATGAAATGTGTATAAAACAGAAATCAAAGGGAATAATAATAACAACAATAATAATAATAATGTATAGCTGGCCATTCGTATTTGAGAATATCCGTCTACTAGGGCGGCTAGCCAATCCCTGTTTGCAGGCGCTTGCTCAGGCACATTTGTGTTTCTTCAACACCAACAGAGCCCACCTGTGGTTTATACTGCAACTATGCTGAGCAGATCTTAGTTACAGTTTCTTGGAAAAAGCGTGATATCTAGCGTGATCAACAATTTGAACAAGGCCAGCACACTCAAGCCCTCGGCCACGATGACTTCTGACTTCGTGCTAGCATAGTCATCGACGGCTTCCAAGAGTTCAGACTACCCAATTTCACTCACAAATCTTGGGTCAAACCGTAGTATGGTTTTCATGCACTTTCCAAAAGGTGCTGCACACTGCGATCGACCCCTCCAGTCCGATAACATCAGGAAGTCTCCTTCCTTATAAATCGGCCATGGCGAGATTCGAACCCGGGTCTCATAACTACTCGGCCACGTGCTCATATAATAATAATAATAGCACCTGTAACAATTTTATGGGACTTCACAATACACACAGACATAACAATCAAAGCTAATCGCCCAGACATCGTTATTAGAGACCGCAAACAAAAGAATTACCTTCTTATTGATATGGAAGTTCCTGCAGACTGCAATGTATCTTTAAAGATCTTCGAAAAAACTATCAAAATACAAGGACTCAAAAATGTAGCACACGAAAACATCAAGAATTCCAGTTGTAATTGGAGCCCTCGGATTGATTGGAAAATATTCCAATAAACTCAGTGAATGGATTCCTGGCAACCCATGCCTTAAAGAAATACAAAAAAAAATTGTTCTCACGAGTGCAGCCTACACCTTACGAAGGACTTTATCTATATAAAATATGTGTGATTCTTTTTTTTAAATTTCTCAGTGGAAAATTTCCTGATGCCAATTCTGACCTTATGTCTTTGGTCGGGACCCGAAAAGAAATGAGTACACACAATAAATCAAAGGAAATAATAATAATAATAATAATAATTCATAAGACTTGTGAAGATAACCCTATTAAGTTTTGCGATTTAGGAGTAGAACAGCAAGTAAATAATATATTTTAGTGTTATCGAATATCAAAAATGATTTAAATATCGTCGATTCGCCATTTTGCCAATTTAATTCCAATAAATTTGTAAAATATTTCGTGTTCTTTTCTGCACGACGCTAATTATTTTTGTTATACTCTCATTTTGTGGAAAGCAACGGAAAATTGTTGGTAGCTAAATACTTGTAGCAAGTACATGCCAAAACCATTGAAACATTTTAAAATAGTATAGAGATGTTCCTCATCATAATGGATCCGTAGGTAGTATCAGAACAGGGTCAGTGGATTTTGAAAAATATAGGTCTGTACGCCCTAAGAAAACAATTTTATTAGGGCTTTAAAAACGGACATTTTAAAAGTATAGATAAATATATAGACAAATATACAAAGGGACAGGAAAAGATAGGCTCAGAAAAAAAATGACTCACCGTAAAGCGGTGAATCGAAAATATGACAACACAAAATAAATAAGAAAAAAAAAGAAGCGTAGATTGTTTCTTGTTCCACGTGCCATGCCTCTTCCGGATGTCTCAGTTATTTCCCTTTAACTCAACTCTCTATGTTTTGGTTCACCGCTGCTGCGACCTGGTATTGAACTCACAACTTTTTGAGTCTAGTCACTGGATCTGACCAACATCTAAAGGGTTCGGTCCGAAATTCCAATCACCTGAAGAAGGCCGGAGCGTACAACGGCCGAAACGTTGTGAATATGGCAATGACGATGAGGATAACAGTCAGAATAGTATAAATAATGCAAGTAATCATAATACCTCATCTCAGAGATATAGAGGCCGAAAAGTTGTGAATATGGTAATGACGATGAGGTTAACCGTCCGAATAATGTAAATAATGCAAGTAATCATAATACCTCATCTCAGAGATATAGACAGATAAAAAAAAAAAAAAAAAGGGATAAGCAAGAAACTCTTCAAGTCCTTTATCCTCATTAACTGTTTCAGGAATCACGACCTTCTTTCTTTCTTTCTTTCTTATATTAATGTCATTTTTTTGTTTCGATCTGAAAATTTGAATAGAAGATTGTTGTCTATTAGCAACATAGCCATAATCTTGGAGTGGGAAGAACGAATTGATTAACTGGTTTACACAGTGGCTGAGATAGTTATGTATACCTCACAGAAACTAGTGGACGGTGTCCGAGCCTCAGTAAATAAATTCGAATGCTAATTATAAAAACAGGTAAGAGAATAAGGTTCTCGTATTTGAAAGACTGGCGCAAGGCAATCTTCTTACCACTACTCCTGTATTTTTGACTTTGTCCTAAATTATAAGTGGGCGCGTGGCTGAGCAGTTTGAAAGTTTTCCGATCCTGTGACCCAGTTTTCGAATCTCACCGGGTCGATTTGTCAAGGAGGATAATATCGGGCGATAATCCCCCAGCACCGTTGGAATATAACTGGAAACGATACCATGGACGAAATTGTTCGGAAGCTGTTGATATTTGAGCAAGCACAAATTGACAAGTCGTCGTGACCGAGAGTTTAAGTACACTGGTCTTTTTCAACGACTGATTATTCGCTCTTTCCCTGCTCAGCGGTTCAGCGTAGTCGCAGAGTATAAATCACAGGTTGGCCCTGTGAGAATTGAGGCAACTCAAATGTGCTTGAACAGGCGCGTCTGCTGGTACTCTAATACCAAAATCCCCCAATGTTGACGGATGGATTTACGCTCTGTATTTAATTAAACTTAGTAAGTATCAAGAAAGGTAAATGCTTGCCTTCTCGTGGTCAGTAAATTGGAATAGTAGATCTTTAATAGTTAGATCTTCACAGGGCGCTCCATACTTATGGCCTTGTGCGCACATTGTATTTTGTATAATAAATTGCAACAAAAGTATTTATTTTTCTGCGCGCACACGTCATTACCAAATGGGATAACAGGTCGAAGTGTAAAGTGGGTTTGACGGCAATACCGTGGAAAAATTGCACAAGCCTCTCCCCCTCGGCACTTCCCCTTTTGGGGACGCCTCAAACGCCGGACAATGAATTCAGCCCCCTCCCGAAGGAAGCCCCCTCCCGAATGAAGCCCCCCCCTCTGGGTTTGGGCTTAATATTCTTTATACTTACCCGGCATGTGCCAGGTAAGGCGATTTACTTCAAGGCGTCCATCAGGTTGTGACACTAGGTCGGGTCTAATGCGGGGAACTCGAGCGCGCACACTCGGGCTAAAGACAAAAATTCAGTTACGCTGGCCTCGGTGTGTGCATCAATCCCTCTCTCTAGTGCAACGAGAGGATGCAACCATGAACATCTGCTTCCCAGGTCTGGGCACCTCACAGTTGCGCTTCTGTTCTCCTTACATGTGCCAGGTAAGTGATGCTTTTACTATTGGCACAACGCGAATTTACGATAGTGGCTACACAGAGAAAACTAAACTGTAAAATGATCTTCAATCTGTTGTTAACTGGGGCAAGAAAAGACTTGTTAATATTAAACCTCTCAAACGAAACTGCTCTCTGTTAATCATCTTAAAGAAAACTTCTTGTCTTCTCTCAGCATGGCTGATGCTAACCCCCAAGACAGTGACTCGTTGCTTCTTTTTGTTTCCTGCTGACATGAAGTGTAAAGATTATATTGAATCACTTGCTAGGTGTGTTGATAGGAAAGTCGGTGCTCCATGTCGTTCTAGATTATTTTTCTCGCCAGAATCTGTCTTGCACATTTAACTATTTGTCCGCACACCGAATATTGTTTCCATTTCTGGTCTGTTTCTTTTGTTATATATCTAGAGATTCTTGACAAAATCCAAAGAAGAATCTGCATCCTTATTGGTCCTGACCCAGTAGTTCGGCTTCAGTCCTTTTCCCACCGCCATGACGTAGTTTGGTATCTCGACTGCACAAATTTAAGCGCAGTACTAAATTGGCAGATAGGATTCATGATTTCGCTGTTGAAATTGCTAGTTGTAACTGTAATTCTGTGGTAATAGTTTTTTAATAGTTTTTTTCTCCAGCACTTTTCGTTTGTGAAACTTTCTTTCCGACTTCTTGCTTTCCTGCCAACTACGATCTTTAAAACTTTAAATACAATGTCAGTCATCATCATTTGTCGTTGTGAATCCAGCTCTTTTATTGTCCTTTCTGTGTCTTTCATCCTGAGTAACCCCTTGCATCCTAGTGGATTTTATGACCTTTCTTGGCGTGAAATGATTCTAAAACAAAAACATTTTCAGCAAGACATCTAATCTGAAGTTGTTCTTTGTCTACTTGTATTTCCTACTTTGGACACAGTTATATAAGAGCTGACCGTGAAAAGGACATACGCTTGTTTGGGAAGTGGGGTGGGTTTAGATAGCAAACTTTGAAAGGTTTTGTCTTTCAGCTTTGTGAATTGTAACCAAACAATTAAGGATACTTTTGGCATCTATTCTTGGTCGGGCCGAAAACTTCAGCGTGCGCTCGTATTTCTACTCCGGTTTTATCGTCGATCTTCCGGTGATCTTGTCTCCAGAACAATGCCATATTATCCGTTATACCAGACCAAGGGAGGTTATATTTTAATAACTATTTACACTCCTTATACTTCAAGAATTGTGTGGCTATTTACTAAGCGTAGTTTAGTTTTCTCCCAAGGCCACAAGCATAGGGCACACGATGTGGGCCGAACATTAGATCATCATTCAGTTCCTGCCAATCTGTTGATCCATTAGGATCTCATTAAGAGAGAGAGAGAGAGAGAGAGAGAGAGAGAGAGAGAGAGAGAGAGAGAGAGAGAGAGAGAGAGGTGGTAAGAGAAGTACGAAGGAAAGAGGATCGAGGGAATGGAAGAGAATGAGAGAGATGGAGCGAAGGAGGGGGAGGAGAGAGTGAAGGAGGGAAAAGGGGAAAGTGTGAGAGTGAAAGATGCGAATTCAGTCAATGTTTTTATTTTGTTGCTTGTTAAAATTTATAACTTGAAAATATCGAACATAAAGTCGATTTTTATTAAATATTCCCATATTTCTACATTAAATTCGTAATCGCTATACATGCATAAAAGATAGTTTTCCATTGAGAATCATTTCCGATCCGCGCTGTTCCTTCGTTGCTGTAGATTGACGGCCCTTGAAGTTTTCAGAGAAATTTAGATGAAAGAAAATTACTAGTCAAATTATAATAATGCTTGACAATGTTTCATCTGAAGATTATAATGTTGATTCATTTCTTATTAAAACGAACGAACAGACATCAAATTTTTATTCTTTTTGCTAATCAATTCTAGTTTGGTGAGTTGCGAGTTAAAAGCAAATTGAAACTCAAATGTCAAAAGCTTTTGACTCTTTCACTAATCGAACCGATTTCAGATTAAGAGGAATAATAGTAAAGAAATATCAGACAGATGAAGTCATATTGACCAAGTATATCTTAGACTGGCGGAAGGATAGAGTTACGGGCATTAAATCAGGAACGAAACCGTTACAGCCCTAAAATCAATTTTCAATCGATTTTTATTTCATAATCACCGAATTTTCCTAGCTTGTCAATATTACCGAATTTTCCGTTATCAAATCTTCCGTTAACGAATTTTCCATTACCGAAATTTTCGGGCACCAAGAATTCATAATGTGAGAAGATAATTAATTTCTTTCTGTTTTAATGAAACTTTTCCTTTTTGTATCCTGAGTTGTAATCGCAGGTAATCATAGCAGTTTTAATGCTACTTCTCAAAATTAATCGGATGCGCACTTTCTTTCCTAATTTCTATATATGTATCTGATATTGTAGGATGCAAATGTCCACAGTCGACGTTAAATCGATCTCCTACACCCACCGAATCCAGTTTGTGTAATGTAGCATCCTGATTTATGATAAATTAATTAGGATTAATTAAAGTATCAGGTTTGAAGATGAAGAGGAACAAGATGGAGTCACTCGTTCGATGTGGAAAGTATTTGGATGCAACCCAATTGGCTTTACCAAAACATTACAAGTTATGCCGATGGCCTTGCAAAATGCTAATCCTATTTGTGTTCGTACACCTGGGGTTTGTATCTGGATTTATGTCTGCATCTGCCATTGTGCAGAGAAAAATCTGTTAAAGATTTGATTCAAGTTTAAAACTTGGATGTTTGAGACAAGCGGAAGACATCACACTTATCTGGCACATGCTGGGTAAATTTGAAAAATATTAAACCCAAGCCCCAGTGGTCTTCCTCTACAGGCAGTACTTCTCCTTCGAGAGGAGACTGGGTTTATTATCCGGCGCCTGATGCGTCCCCAAAACGGGAAGTGCCGAGAGGGCTTGGGTAATTTTTTCACAGTATTGCTGATAAACCCACTTTAAATTTAGACCTTGTGACACATTCAATAGTGACGTGGGTGCGCTGAAAAATCCTCCCCCCCCCCAATCAGAAAGACATCTGATGAAGACATTCAAAACATTCACGGGTCATTCATTCTTTTTTTTAATTTATTCAAATATGTCCAGTTAAATGTTCTTTAAAACTATGGCTAATTTTTATCAAGCGCGACAAAATGTCTATAACGATGTCCGCCGAGGAGGAGAAGGATGAGAAAAGAATACCGGAGCTTTGTTCCCACGATCGGTCCAATCTCAATGGAGACATATTCGAATCGTGTCTCTGGCGTTGTTATTTGGTGTCTGGCGTGGCAAAGGCTTTTAAAACTAATCCATGTCAGAATATGATCGACGTGGAATATTTTTCTATGGAAACCAGACAAGTCTTCAAGATTCTGATGATTATTTGTTTGTAATTATAAAAATGATCAAACAAATATAAAAACGGAAACACACGCGGATGCGTAAGCGAGTCCAAAGGAAGATTATAAAACATAATTATTGGTAAAATACAAATATTTAAAAAAATCCAAATTGAACGAAGTCTCTTCTATAATAGAGGTACTGGATATTTTCTGCTAATTCACTGTAACTTACCCCAAATGAAAAAGAATTTATATTTATTAAAATCTACACTAAATTCTCCCAGAGCGAGGCCCTTTCGTTGCACTCCGGTTCTTTGTGATCGCTTCAAATGTGGGCGACTCGGGTGCGCTATTTCTAAGTGTGTGTGTGTGTGTGGGGGGGTCTTCATTTGCGCTCGACTCGATAAACAAGCCAAAAACAGATTTAATTTTTTTTTTTTTAGATTGTAAACAATTCCTTGTAAGTACTTACGAAATGTGAATCACTCCTTGATTTTTTGTTATTTTTTTTTTATCCTCAGGGATAGAGTTGTAAAAAAACAAATTTTGTCTTAAAAAAATGAGTGCCAAAAATGTAATAAAGATAAACTTTGATTTAAAATTTATAATATTTTGGGGTGAATTAATATTTGCCATAAGTAACTTTACATTATTTGTGGTGAATTAGCAGAAAAGATCCTAGGTACTTCCGAAAATAAAAAAAACAAAAAAACGCATATGGTTTAAAAAGCATTTAAAAAATGAGAAATCTTTATCGAAGCTTTAGTTTTAATTTCAAGCTAATAGATTAAATTTAACATTTCCAATAAACAAAATACTTTTCTGTATTTCAAACCGAATTTAAATTGATTGAAATCATGTCTGATTAAAATCGATAAGATCGTCTATATTGACAAACCTATCAACACAACGTAATTCTATTTATGAAAAAATATTTCGAAAAATAAAATATACTTTCTGAAACGTTATTTGAGGAAAATTAGCTAAATGTTCAATAAATCTGAATTGAAACAAATGTTACTTGCTTTTAGTTTAAAATATTGCAGAAAAGTATATTTAACACGGCGAAGAGGATTTTTATGAGGTGTTGACACATTTATCGACAACCTGCTGTTTGGGAAATTTATGTAAGTAGTAGATAATGGAAATAAAATTACATGTGTAAATGATGTTTTTATAATATAATTTCCTTAAAATACCCAGTAATCTTAAAAATATGAAATATTTTAAGCATTCTAATACTCTATTGAATTTGATGCAGTTTGGCTTCATAGTCTGAATTACGAAGATGCTTGTAGAGGAAATATTCAAAAATTTTCAAATTTACTATAGTTACTGCTATAGTTTCTCGAAATTTCATAAAATCAAATGAATGAGGAGGGGGGTAAAAGATGTAAGAATAAATTTGTTTTTACAAAGATTTCCTAAAAATGAAACATTTAAAAAATAATTTATTTAATTTCTGAATAAGTCCTGAAAGTTTCATTAAAATCCGGCAATTGTGTAATTTTTACAAGAATTTCTAAATCGATGTGGTTTTTTCGCCGCAAAAAAGATGTTCAAGTTTCCCGGACTAATTTATGGTTCTGCGTTGACGTCAGAAAAAAAACAAGATTTTTAACTAACGTTTCTAAAAAGGATAAAAATAAATTTTGTATCAAAACGTGTTTTTTTTTTTTTTTCATGTTTCCTCATTTTTAGTGAATTTTTTGATGTACCTATTTTAATATATATTAATCATTATGCTCCCTGTGACAAAAATTATGTCATTTTAAAGAAAAACAAAATCAAAGCCTACAGCAATTATGCTGCATGAAAATACTAAATTTGACAAAATGCTAATTTTTCTCATACTACTATTTTTTGAAGTAATTTCATTTTTGACAAGTTTTCACCTTCCTCACATATACGCGGAAGTATTAAAACTCAATAAATTGTTGGATTTTAATTTTTTTTTAGATTAAACTTACTGAAACCGTTGTTCTTCCCTCACTCGTCATTTGAAAAAATTATATCGATGCAATCAGTCATGAATAAAATAAAATTATTTTGATTCCGACTTTAAAATTTTTGTTTCACGTTTTATACAAAATGATATGGAGTAAAAAGTGAATTGTGATGTATTTATTAAATACAAACCTTATGATCTCCCTTTCCTCATTCACTTATTAACCAATTAGAATCGTAATAAAGATTTGTTTCGGGTCAGTTGTCTTCCCGTTCGCAATGGCGCCCAGCAGATTCAAATGTTAATTGTGTTCGATTTATTTCTTTAGACGTGTACAACAACGTCATATGATAACACGAATTCTTTACCAAAATATCAAATTCTTTTTTTTGAAAAGAAAATAACTTTTTTTACGAAAATATTTCTGTCGAAAGTTAAAAAAAGTATTTTGGCTGACTGCTGAATTTTTGAAAAGCTTAAAAAATGAATCCATTTTTTTTTTTTTTTGTCCGAAAATTCATTACAAACTGATGCGCAAGAATCTTGTACAATATCAGAACACATGCCTGCTGCTGATTCTTCTTTTAGTTTTATGGGAGGCTGTAATGATAAAATTACAATATTGGCATTAAGGAGGGTCGGTTTATTTGACGTTTTTCTTAGTGGTAGTGGCAACCATACTTCAAAACAACAATTGTGATGTCTTTCGGCCATCAAGTAAGCCCCAAAGCGAAGAAGTAACTAGTAAAAAAAACTTCAAATTGTTTTCCATGCTCCTGTGTTTATTTCATTAGCAGAGAATAACTTATTTATTGTCTTATTAGTTAAAACAGTTCTACTTACCGGATTGAGCTACCAATAGCAAATTTGGTTACATTTCAAAAGTTAGTTTAGCTTATTTTAAAAATATCCACAAAAGTTGTAAGTAACGAAAGTTAAAATTGTGTACAGCCGCGCTTTCAAAAGTTGCCCAATTTTGCAACTTGGATTCACACAAAATTTCTTTTACTTTCCAAAACAGGACAGATTTAATGCACTTTTTTGCAACATAGTCATTGATTTTTTTTTAAAATTATTAAATATTTTATTAAATAAAGGATATAAATTAAAATTTATTTTTTATGAAATTTTATTTTTAAAAAAACAGTCTTAACATACCAATTTTAAATTTACAAAACCCTAATAGAAAAATTAAATTAAAAGTTATCGCGGTTAGTATATTTTAAAATGTTCAGCGATGTCTTAGACCAGATTTGTAGAACTGAATATCAATCTAAAACGGCCTCCAATCGTCGTCACTATGTAACCAAATGAATGTTAAAAATAGATAATAAAAGTCTTAAAAGACTTCTATTATCTAAACCGAAAAATGTTTAGTGTCAGTTTCAATCGAATTTCTTTTCTGCTTTACATTTCGTTAATTTTAGATTCTAATTCCTAAAAAAAAAAAAATCTTGTTTATTTTATCGTTCTTTACTCTTAACTTTATTCGAGCTCGGACTGTTTGATCGAGTATATCTACATCTGGAATACGAGTCCCCTTTTCTGTGCTGAAGTTATTCGCCGATTAAATAGTTTCCGCCCACACGCAAGTGAGTGTTGATTACAAAACGAGTTTCATAAGAGCACTGCTGGTGGAGTGAGTTCGAACCTCACCATTAGTTCCATCTTTGTGGGCCAAAAGAGGACTAATCCAAATAAACTAGAACAGTAAATAGAAAAAAATATGTCGTCCAGTGATGGAGAGAAAGAAAGAAAATGTATAAAGTGGATCTAAATCATTTTTCTTGAATTTTAATTCCAAATCATTGGCTTTTAAACGTCGGGCGTTCTTGTTGATCGCTGGAAACAATTTCGTTGTGTCCTACAAGAGAAGAAATTTCATTTCTTTGAGGAAAGTCATCACTTACTGAGTTTAATTTACGTCTGAATTTCTGGAATAAAAAATCATCATTATTTACATTATTTGCAGTCAAATCAATATCCTCATCGCAATAAAATTTGTTTTATTCCCAAAGCGGGTAAAACTTAACACACCTTTTCCTTATAACATAGATACGTCCATGAGATCGCTAAAAAAGAGCATAGCATGATGAAAAAGACGCCAAACTAGACGAAAACAAAATTTTATCGTCTAAATGTTTATTCATAATCATTAGCTTTAAAAAATATTATTAAAGGTAAGTAATGTTTCGGTAGGTTTTCCAACCTTCTTCAGGGGTCTGTCAATTTGGATAACCTTCAGGTAATTATGAACTGGACCCTTTATTTAATTTGCAACGTAAATTGTTCTCGTTCAGCTGTTTTGTGTCTTGGGATATTTCGTCTTGTATTCTTCTTACCGTTCAATTATTGCTAGTCTCTACATCTAATGAATCTGAGCCCAGGTATTGAATGAGTCTATACAACCTGGTCCGGGGGTTGAATGAATCTATACAACCTGGCCCAGGGATTGAATAAGGCTATGCAACCAGGCCCAAGGATTGAATGAGGCTATAGAACCTGGCCCAGGGATTGAATGAGGCTATAGACCCTGGTCCAGGTATTGAATGAATCTATACAACCTGGTCCGGGGGTTGAATGAGTCTATACAACCTGGCCCAGGGATTGAATGATTCTATACAACCTGGTCCGGGGTTTGAATGAATCTATACAACCTGGCCCAGGGATTGAATAAGAATATGCAACCAGGTCCAGGGATTGAATGAGGCTATACAACCTGGCCCGGGGATTGAATGAGGCTATACAACCTGGCCCAGGGATTGAATGAGTCGATACAACCTGGTCCGGGGGTTGAATGAATCTATACAACCTGGCCCAGGGATTGAATAAGGCTATGCAACCAGGCCCAGGGATTGAATGAGGCTATACAACCTGGCCCAGGGATTGAATGAGGCTATACAACCTGGCCCAGGGATTGAATGAGTCTATACAACCTGGTCCGGGGATTGAATAAGGCTATGCAACCTGGCCCCGGGATTGAATGAGGCTATACAACCTGGTCCAGGGATTGAATGATTCTATACAACCTGGTCCGGGGGTTGAATGAATCTATACAACCTGGCCCAGGGATTGAATAAGGCTATGCAACCAGGCCCAGGGATTGAATGAGGCTATAGAACCTGGTCCAGGGATTGAATGAGTCTATACAACCTGGTCCGGAGGTTGAATGAGTCTATATAACGTGGCCCAAGGATTGAATAAGGCTCTGCAACCTGGCCCAGGGATTGAATGAGTCTATACAACCTGGTCCGGGGGTTGAATGAATCTATACAAACTGGCCCAGGGATTGAATAAGGCTATGCAACCAGGCCCAGGGATTGAATGAGGCTATACAACCTGGCCTAGGGATTGAATAAGGCTATACAACCTGGCCCATGGATTGAATGAGTCTATACAACCTTGTCCGGAGGTTGAATGAATCTATACAACCTGACCCAGGGATTGAATAAGGCTATACAACCTGGCCCAGGGATTGAATGAGGCTATACAACCTGGCCCAGGGATTGAATGAGTCTATACAGCCTGGCCCAGGGAAGGAATGAGTCTATACAACCTGGCCCAGGGATTGAATGAGGCTATACAACCTGGCCCATGGATTGAATGAGGCTATACAACCTGGTCCGGGTGTTGAATGAATCTATACAACCTGGTCCATGGATTGAATAAGGCTATGCAACCTGGCCCAGGGATTGAATGAGTCTATACAACCTGGCCCAGGGAATGAATGAGTCTATACAACCTGGCCCAGGGATTGAATGATTCTATACAACCTGGTCCGGAGGTTGAATGAATCTATACAACCTGGCCCAGGGATTGAATAAGGCTATGCAACCTGGCCCCGGGATTGACGAGGCTATACAACCTGGCCCAGGGATTGAATGAGTCTATACAACCTGGCCCAGGGAATGAATGTGTCTATACAGCCTGGCCCAGGGATCGAATGAGTCTATACAACCTGGTCCGGAGGTTGAATAAATCTATACAACCTGGCCCAGGGATTGAATAAGGCTATGCAACCTGGCCCAGGGATTGAATGAGGCTATACAACCTGGCCCAGGGATTGAATGAGTCTATACAGCCTGGCCCAGGGAATGAATGAGTCTATACAGCCTGGCCCAGGGATTGAATGAGTCTATACAACCTGGCCCCGGGATTGAACGAGGCTATACAACCTGGCCCAGGGATTGAATGAGTCTATACAACCTGGTCCGGAGGTTGAATGAATCTATACAACCTGGCCCAGGGATTGAATAAGGCTATGCAACCTGGCCCAGGGATTGAATGAGTCTATACAACCTGGCCCAGGGAATGAATGAGTCTATACAACCTGGCCCAGGGATTGAATGATTCTATACAACCTGGTCCGGAGGTTGAATGAATCTATACAACCTGGCCCAGGGATTGAATAAGGCTATGCAACCTATTTGGGATTGACGAGGCTATACAACCTGGCCCAGGGATTGAATGAGTCTATACAACCTGGCCCAGGGATTGAATGAGGCTATACAACCTGGCCCAGGGATTGAATGAGTCTATACAACCTGGTCCGGGGGTTGAATGAAATACAACGTGGCCCAGGGATTGAATGAGGCTATGCAACCTTGCCCAGGGATTGAATGAGGCTATACAACCTGGCCCAGGGATTGAATGAGTCTATACAACCTGGCCAAGGGATTGAATGAGTCTATACAGCCTGGCCCAGGGATCGAATGAGTCTATACAACCTGGTCCGGGTGTTGAATACGGCAATGCAACCTGGCCCAGGGATTGAATAAGGCTATACAACCTGGCCCAGGGATTGAATGAGTCTATACAACCTGGTCCGGGGCTTGAATGAATCTATACAGCCTGGTATAGTTCAACATGCCTTGACTCTTCGGATATCTTTTCCGGATGTGAGTTCATTACCAGGCCGCAGCAGTGGTGAACTAGGAGAGTTGAGTTAAAGGGAAATAACTCTAACACCCAGAAGATACGTGGCACGTAGAACTAGAATAATCCCGGTGCACAAAGTAAAGTGTTCGGTTCGAATTTCCACTCACCTAAAGAAGGCCGGAGCGTACAACGCCCGAAACGTTGTGAATATGGCAATTAGGATAACGGTCCGAATAATATAAAGAATGCAAGTAATCATAATACCTAATCTCAGAGCTATAGAAGCCGAAACGTTTTGAATATGGCAGTGAAGATGAGGATAATAGCCCGAATAATGTAAATAATGCGAGTAATTTTTCACATATCTTTCAGATTGTTTTTTTTTCTCTCCAAAGAATGTGGATTTCGATTATTTTAATGAGCCCTTGCTCTCTCCCAAGGTTTTTTCGGTGGTGAGTCAGGCTACTGTTTACTTTTATGTGATCTGTTGCCTTACACTAATAACCTACATAATTTTATTTATTTTTTTTAACAGTCACACGTTTTATCCTTCATTAGGACACTTAATCCTGCTTAGGGATTTGTCGCTGAGATCTTCTTTAATCTTTTCCCTACTGACATCGTCGGCCTGCAGCGATTCATTGTATCTCCTTTTATTTTTTTCCCTTATTACTCAATTCTTCTAAATGTCGCACACCTTAAGCGTATGGCCGATCGTGGCTCTCCACAACTTCCTATCTCTTGTAGTCCTTAATAGTTTTTCTCCTTTTGCTGAGGCTTCCATCCCCCGTTCCTACATTCATTCACACAAGCTCGTCAGGTAGCAGATGCTCGCTGCCTTCCCCTAAATCTCTTGCCCTCCTTCCTCATTATGTGTTCAAGGAATTTCAGCTGCACCTTCCTGGTTCTAAGCATATGATGCCATTTTCTTTAAGACTTCTTTGTTGCTTACTAGCGCCGTCCATGGAATTCTCAGTAGGCTTCTGTAGAACCCCATTTCTATTATCTCTAGTTTTCTCTCCTGATCCATCGGGAAATTAATCAACAATCCATATAAGAGGATGCATATCGCATAACAGCTTAGCACTCTTTTCTTTGTTTTTTGAAACTTTTTCGGTTTATTCACTCTAATGACGAATGTCCGTTAATATCTGTCCATACGATAATATGCATATAAGCACAAAGACGGTGAGAAATCTTGGCAGTGATTTTGGACATTTTGGGAGAGACCTGATGAATTTTTCTATTTCAAATGTGTAACATTTTCTACTTTCAATAAGGAAATAGTTTTAATTTCATTTAATAAATGAAGTAGACCGTAAGCGGGTCTGAAGCTAAAATTTCAAGCTTCGATCCAGTTAATAAAATTAGACCACGCATTTATTTGAAACATTTTAGAAAACACGCCCTGTTTATGCGCTTGTTGGAATGGGATGATCAAGTCTCTTATGTAGCGAATTTGATATGCACTGGGTGCTCAATTATGTGGCCTTGTACCAAACTAAGCAAACTTGGGGAATCTATAATAATGAACAACGTCACTTTTTTATGTATTATTTTCTGTCCGTAATCCATGTCAGGCTAAAATAAAAAAATGGAAGTGAACATGACGATTGCGTCCAGCATGAAACAGCCTGTCGCCTCTGAGTGTTGACTTCAATATTCACTTTTATATTTGTATTTACATATGCTCTATTTCTGATATTGAGAACTTTTTCCCATAAATATACTACACCTTAAAACTATATTTCTTCATATATATATATATATATATATATATATATATATATATATATCTTGCCCTGATTTGAATGTCCGACCTGGAGGTAAGGGTTCAAGTAACATATCCATTACGCCGGCGTTTTGCTGCTGGAATAGAAAACAAAATTACTTGCAATGCTAAAATAAGTAAAGCGCACATTTACTATACTGATCCTTGAAAAAGTGCAACCGATATATAAATAATTCCGTTATCTTTGACAGGTACTCTATTACTATATGCAAGGCGTCCTTAAAGTCTGGACACCTACCATATTTTAAAGAAATTAAATTTTCAACAACATTTTATTGAATTGGAATATTAACAAATAACATCTTCAATATGATTTCCATCATTTGTGATATAAAGGTTGATGCGTTTTGCAAGATTTACGTGAACTCGATCCAGTAACTCCACATTGCCGTCAATTTTAGCACATTCACTCTTTATGCATTTAATCAAGTGTGTTGCATTTGTGATTTTCATTGAGCACACCTTCTCCTTTTACATACCCTCAGAAAAAATGTTTTAATCTGTGGAGGTAAAAAAATATAGTTAATGAGATTTCCTATGTGGCCAGACTTTAGTGACACCATCTATATGTACGCAGGCTTCCGTAATCACCAAATGGTACAACTGTAAACAGAAACAAATTACTAATCTTCTCAAATATGAAAAGTCAGTATTTTTGAATTGAACAAAAAGAAAAAAATTCATGAATTCCCTTCTGTCTACGATTAACACTAAGTAGGCTATAACAGAATCTTGAAAAAAATTCAACTCATTCTTTTATGATCATTTGTCACGTGATCAGTCAGCTTGAGAAGCGGCCATTTGGATTAAATTTAGAAAGTAGAATTTTTCCGAAAGTTGGCAAATCTAAAACCAATAAAAAAAAGGATTTGGGACAATTCAGAAAATATTTTTCAAATCCTGATATTTACCTCAGTTGTTGTTAATGATAACATTATTTTAATTATATATTTCATTTATGAATGATTATTGATAAATACGTCATCAAGATGCCTTGCTCGGGTTGGTTTGACTAAATACTCACGTTTATGCGATACACTCTGTCCCATAAACAATAGACAGGTATTTAAAAAAATCATTATCGACTGTTAAGCAAATTGATATTGCTATCGTTCGAACTGCCGTTGTTTGTTTTTGTTGAAACAATTTTAATAATTATCAAATTTTGGTTTTGAATAAAATTGATCTTGGTTATTAAACCTACTTTGATCATCATTGCTTGTTTTGTGCTTTTCCTTATTCGAGTCATCGCCAGATTGTTCATGGAGATTGACGTATGTTCCCATGGATTTTACAAATATAGACAAACTGATCGAAAAAAATGCAGTAAAGAATTTGTTCAAGGTTTCGATTTCAACCTCGAAAAACTTTATTTGTGAAAACATGAATTATTGAAAATCTGAAGTGATTATTCCGCTGATCAAAACATTCGACCTGCAACGACCCTTTGAAAGTCTGCGACGAAGGGAATAGTTTTGTTTATCACCAGAATAAAAAGGTTTACTGTCTCCTCTATAAAAGAACAAGAGAAAAGGAATGAAAAGGCATTTAAAATACAGAATGAAAGGGCATTTAAAATGTTTTAATTTAAAAGAAAAAAATAAATAATTTATACGAGCTTAACCTTTTGTAAAAATAATTGGAAATATACAAATAGACTTGAAACTCAATCTTTCAAATGTCTTAGTCAAAATGCCATATTTATTTTAAAATTGAGACTAAATTTCACATGAACCGGGCAGGGAATTCATCATTTAAACATAAGTTGAAACATACCGATTCCAAGAAACAGTTTCAAATTTTACATAAGGCTTCCTAATATGCTTTTCTTTAATTGTTTACAGTTTAATTAAATATGGCGAATCAAACAAAACGTGATTAAATTGTCGCATTGAAAATGGCTGCTATGAAGAATTGGGAGGTGATAAAACATCGCCTCACAATTGAATGTTTGCCGAAAAACAGTTAATGTTTGGAAAAAGTTTCAAGAGGAGCAGACAAGCTCAACAAATCTAAGTCTAAAAAGAAAAGTTTCTTCTAGGAAAGCTATTGTAGCCATTAAAAAGAAGGTAAAGAGAAATTCACAAAGAAGCATGAGAAAGATGGCAGAAAGATCTGGATATTTCGGATAGGACGCTAAGGAGGAATGTGAATGAGGATTTGTGGCTAAAACTGTACAAGATTCAATGACGAGAGCTGCTCTCAAGTGCCTCCAAGCAAAAACAGCTTAGCAGAGGGAAGAAAAATGTTAGAGGAGATGCAACGTGGCGCCGACAAAGTCTTTATTTGGTTGGACGAGAGGGTTTTTACGATGCGAGCTGTGGTCAACTATCGAAACGATAGCGTTTACACCACTTCTCCAGGGAAAATTTTCGAAGGAGTCAGTACACACTTGAAGCAACAGAAACCAACTGATATCATGATGTTGCACCTGATGGTTTGAAATCGCCCCTGGCTATTCATTGAAGAAGGAGTGGAAGTGAATAATAGAGTTTACCAGCAAGTGTTGAAGAGAGATGTGTTGCCCAGGTTGCCAGCCACATTTAGAAGTCACTATGTCTTCACTCAAGACAGCAACTTTCAAATAAACGACCAATTTGAAGCAGAACTGGTGCAAGAGACATTTCCGTGGCGTTTTGACAAATCAATTTGGTCTCCATGAAGCCCTGGAATTAATCCTATGGGCATTGCGACAATGTCCATATTGGAGATCGTTGTTTCACGCATCTTATACTCTAGACCTGAAATAAACTCTTATGAAGTTGTGGTACACTTTGAGCGAAGAGGTGTTGAAGAAGTCATGCACTTCAGTTGAGAAAAGATTAAGGGCTCTTGTGAAAGTAAAGAGCGGCCATTTTGAATTGTAAATATATCTAAAATATTGTCAATAAATATAACAATGAACTTGAAAACTTTCATTTTGAAAATGAATAATGGATTTATGCTCATTCGGTATATATTTTTCAAGGTTTCCTCACGACAAATTCTAGTTGGTTTGGTTTGTTTTGTTTTACGGCATATCAACTTCAATGGGTCATTTAATGCCGACAAGATTTTTATTACCAGCAATATATTTTTGAAAAAAATGTATTTCTTGCAATTTTTTTTTCCAAAAATTTATTGCTGTTAATATTTTTTTCAAAAATGTATTGCTGGTAAAAATTTTCAAAAAAAATTATTGCTGGTATTAAACCTATTTTTATACTTTCCTAGTGTTTTGACTCAAGTTTGGTGGTTAATTATTTGCCCATAGCTGGGACCCTGACAGATGCTACCACCCCGGGTTAGAGTAGACCTGGGAACACCAGCAATTAAGAGGAGGTTCCACGCTCCCCAAAAGCTCCTGATCAGAGGCCTTGCTGTCGGATGTAGTTTATCGTCTTACCCAGGACGTGGATGTAGTTTATCGTCATACCCAGGACGGAAATTCTAGTTGGAAATACACTAATAAAATATATTTAAACCTTAATAAGCACGAAATCTTATAAAAAATTATCAGTCACTCGGAATATATAATTTAATATAAAACATTTAAATTCAGAATACTGTTAATGCTCTTCAAGCAAAGTGGCACACAAAAGTCTTTGATCACTTTAAACGATTGTTGATCACTTTAAACGATTGTTGATCACTTTAAGCGATTGTTGATAACTTTAAACGATTGTAAATTTCTTATAATTGCCAGATGATAATAGAATGTTTCACATCGTATTTTATACAGAAAAAGCATTGGACCTACTTTTTTATCATTTCACCCCAAGCAAGGCGATAATGCCACTAAAACGCAACAGGTTACTTGGAGTAAAAGAGAATGGGAAGACTTTAGTGAGGAGAAAGAACGATAAAAGAACAGGTTTCAGGAAGGCAGAAGATGGCAACTGACGTTGCATTCAGATGTTTGAAGATTCTAGGTTGCAGGGAAGCAAGAAATCGGAAGAGAGTTCCACAGGTGAGAGATGCGAGAAAATAAATTACTAGTATAGAAGAGACGATTACATCTTGTTAGTTCAACAGCAAAACGGTGAGACCTAGTTGCCAATCTAGTAGTGCGCTTAAATTCATGCAGTCAAAGCACCAAAGAGGAAAGATCAATAGAATAATTGCCATAGAGATATTTATAAAAAAGACAGAGGGAAGCCATGTCATGTCGGCGAGAAAGTGACGGTAACATTAGAGACTCTTCTTTAGAGCTGGAGTAATTTCTATACTTAATTATCATATTCTGTAGCAGTGGTTCTGACTGAGGGTGGGAGATGCAAACCACGAAAATGGCCGTCCAGATGTGTTCGACCACATAAGCTTTTTAGTCATCACTTTCCGGTGCTGTAGCGAATGATTATTTGCATATTACCACTTCCGTCGCTAATATGCAAATAATTTTTTTCCTTTTGATGTAATAATAATTACGCAGTAACTGCAGCAACAGGAAGATATCTTGTTTGCTTCGTAGTTCGTGGTGACTATTCCTGCATACTTCCATTGTTTGAAATTATAGAAAACATTTGCAGAGAAACCATGATGAAAGGCGTGAAGATAGCCAAGCATACCAGCCGCCAAGCAATAACCAAGGAAGTCGGAATTTCAAGAGGCGGCATGTTGAATCCCCTCAAAGTTTCAAGACACTGGAAGTGCCTCAGATCGACCAAGATGTGGTCGACCTTGAAATATGCAGCATCGGATAGTACGAAAAACGACCAGTAGAGCAAAATCTAAAGAAAACTATAAGACAAGTGACTGATCAGTGTGACTTTTCTAATTTGGTGTCGGCTCGGATTCAGGAATCGGAGAGCAGAGTTCGAATTCAAGTCGAACCCATTACATTCACTTACCCTTGGGAATACCCTCTTCTATTTAGCTATGAGTAAATAGCAGGACAGACCGGATTCTATAGCGTTGGATGGCACCGCAGAAAGAAATGGCAACCTACTGCGGAAAAAATCTGCCTCGTCAGTCATCTATCGAAAGATACATGATCCCCTACGCGTGTATGGTACATGACTAAGATATCATATATTAGATAAAAAAACAATAAACAAAAAAATCTGAAGGCGAAAGATTAATTTGATAAAAAAATATATGAAATATGTGATGCAGATTGTTATATAGGAGTAAAGTATCGCTTCCGACTCTTGAGTTTGAACATAGATCGCCAGTGAACAAACAGGCGATCCCATTGAATTAAGTAGACCACGTGACCATAGAGGAAACGCGTAAGTAGGAATTTGCGTCTAATTGATACCTGTATTTCTAGTCTATCATCTATTACTATACGGGCATCTATTCACTATACTATTTCTCTATTCAGATCACCCTATTCGGATCACTATACGGATTACTGTTCGAGCGAGTACTAATCGAGCAAGTGCTATTAACACGAGTGATATTCAAAGGCATCTGACACTAGTATTGTTCAATGGCGTTACTATAGTTGTATCTACGATTACAAAGTCTCTACTACAACGAGCATTATGAAAGTGACAACGAGTATTCGTTGACATCACAAAAGTGTCAAACGCGTTCGTTGACATCACAAAACAGATGCTTGAAGTAAAATCACATTTAATGATGAAAGTAGGCTAGAACTGTATACTAACAGACAACATTTTGTCAGAGGGTCTACAAAAAACAAAAACAAAAACAAAAAACGAAACTATTTACGCTATACGACAAAAACAGTGAGTGTTTAGTGGGTAACAATCTGATTCTCTTGGGGGGGGGCATTAAAAAGCAACGATTCAAGAAAACTGGCTAAAATTGGTGTTTGCTTGAATGGTTCTAAATGCATTCATTTGCTAAAGAATTATTTGATACTAGACTTGGATGAAGGAAATACTTTTTTAAGCATGACGGAGCTCCCTGTCACTGATTGCACGCAACACAACAGTGTCTGGTTGATGAACGTGACACCATATTGGAAGATTAGATAGCTTAGAACTGTAACAAATGTCATCATGAAAATTGGAAGAGAACTACCGAGAAAAGTTCGACAGAATAATTCACTCAATCTTGAAGATTTGTGGAAGCTCAACCGCATATACCGTATATCCTTCCTGTAAAGATGGCGGATGAATCAAAAGCGGATTGAAGCAATTACTAAAAATAAGGCAAGCCACACGAAATATTAACAATGTACAGTAAGTTATTGAGCATTATGTGATAAATTTTCATGAGGTATATTTTCTGTTTGAAAACTTTGCCTCTGGCTATGTTTATGTGAGGTGACCAAAAACTTTTGTATAACCATTTTTGAAAGTTATTTCGTATTTCCCCGTCTCATTCAGAAACCCTGCAACAAAATATAATATGGGGATGACCTTAATAGGGATAATGTTTCATTTGTAGAAAAACGAAAACACTATAAGAAGACTTACGTCGGATACTGCATAAGACACACAAGACAGCTTCGTTTCTACAAAGCCTCGTTTTGGTCAAGCTTGCTAGTTAAGTCTTTATATAAGACATTATTAAAGACTTGTTATTATTGATATTGACTAAACTCTTAGGTTAACAAGGCTAAATAGGGAGAAATGTACTTAGGAAAATTTTAGGAAAATGATCTTCCAAATGGGACCTGCTTTTCTAAATAATCACCATTCAAAATCCTGGCTTTTACCCGACTCAAATACAGACGATACAATTAATTCAGTCTCCAAATAGGTCACTTCTCATTATTGCAAACTCTCTAAAACGAGACAGGAATTTCTAATTTGAAAACAATGGTCTTTTGTGTAACACTTTGTCTGCTGCTAACGGTGACATTTATTGCTTTTACTTTCATATAAAGTATATTAACCAAAAACTTCTCAACGACGCTGGGAAGGAGACCATATCGGCCATTTCTAGCACTACGTGATGGAATAACAATGACCCAGTAACTGTAGTAACAGGAAGACATCTGTTTGCTTCAGAGTTCGTAGGTGTTTTTATGCCACCGCGGTTCAAATGCATTAGCCTCATTTTCATTGCTATGTGATTGGAATGTTATAAATGTTACACAATGGCGGAAGGAGGTTTTCTAATTATTATTAATGGTCTTCAGAACAAAATATTAATTAGATGGAAAATTCCTGTAAATGCTATTGAAACCCCGCGGACGGTGTCAGGGACGGGAAGTATTAATATTTTCGGCTCTTTGATAAAAGCATTTTGAAGAAAACTTTGTATGCAACAGAGGGAAATTATTAATGAAATTAACCATTTTTATTCCCCAAAGATCCAAGTAAGAATTTATTTGGGTAGAATAGTCATTTCTGGATTGTCGGCATTTTTAAAAAATAAATAATGCAAGGCATACTTAGATTATTTGGGCAAATAAGTCATGGTTATTTATATATTAGTATAGTATAGCTGGCCACTCGTATTCGACGATACCCGTCTACTGGGGCGGCTAGCCATTCCCTATTGCAGACGCTTGCTCAGGCGCATTTGTGTTTATTCAACACCCACAGAGCCCACTTATGGTTTATACTGCAACTATGTTGGGCAGACCTTAGTTACAGTTTTTGGGAAAGAGTGTGTTATCTAGTGTGATCAACAATTTGAACAAGGTCACCACGCTCAAGCCCTCGGCCACGATGACTTTGTGTCTGCACAACTATCGAAGGCCCCCAAGGGTTCCGTCTACCCAATTTCACTCACGAGGCTTGGGTCAACCCATGGTATGGTTTTTAGGCACTTTCCAATGGTGCCGCACACTGGGATCAACCCCGATCCTGACAAATCGACCATGGTGAAATTCGAACCCGGATCTCATGGTCAGAATGCGAACGTTCGAACCACTCGGCCACGTGCCCATTATTTATATATACGGAAATGAAATTGGGCTGAAGATGTTGCTTATTAAATACGAAACTCAGTTCCTGTAGAGTCGAAAAAGAAATTTTCTTGTGAGTCTCGATTTGATCTGTTAAATAAAAAAAGAGTTTATGATATTTCGTCAATATCATTGTTTCAAATAAATGTGAAAACCTTTGTGATTGCATCTCTTAACAATGGCGGGAGGTTTACATATTCTAAAGTATTATGTGTAAGATTTGCACGTTTATAAATATTAACATTACATTTTCTCAAAAAAAAAAAAAGGAAATATCCTAGCAATGTAGAAGAAACAATTGTATATTTTTCCGCGTTTCCTTTTTACTGGGAAAAACAACTTAAAAGCTTTTTGAAAAGTTTGTTTAAATAGATTTTCTGTCTGAAGTTTTTTTTTTTCCTTTTTGATGTGGTTTTCTTATAAGTTAAAATTAAAAGAAATTCTTCTCAGCTTTGTACTTTTAAGACCGCAACAGCTTGACTAACATAAATGGGATGGCAGCATGTCTCCACAAAAATAAATTTCCTCGGAATTTTCAACTATTATTATTATTATTATTATTATTATTATTATTATCTGAATATTCACGCCAAGAGTATCGGGGAGAAATCAAGTAATAGCATGTCTCTAGTATTTCTAACAATTGCCTCGGGTTTTCTCGCTCGTCGATTAACGAACTGTTATAGCTTGGATCTTTGGATTCTTCTTTGGATATTTAATTCTTTAAATCTATAGGTGATCATATTATTATTATTATTATTATTATTATTATTATCTTTGATTTCTGGTGTGTACTCATTTCTTTCCACGTCCCGACCAGGTCAGAAACGACATCATGACATTTTCCATTAAAGCAATTTAAAAAACAAAACACACACACACACACACACACACACACACACACACACACACACACACACACACACACACACACACACACACACACTTTACATGGATAAAGCCCTTCGTAAGATGTGGGCTGTACTTGTGTGAACATTTTTTTTTGTATTTCTTTAAGGCATGGGCTACCAGGAATCCTTTCAATGAGTCTATTGGAATCTTTTCCAATCAGTCCGAGGGCTCCAACTACAACTAGAATTGTTGATGTTCTCATGTCCCATATTTTTGATATTTCAATTTCAATGTACTTGTATTTTGATATTTTTTTTGAAGATCTTCAAATATACATTGCAGTATGGGGTGCAGGGATTGTCATATCAATAAGGAGGCAATAAGTGTTTTTTTTGGCAATTGCCTTACTCGGTTTCCGACGTTCGATAGTGTACGTCTGAAAAATGTCACTTTTATCGCGGTCGTCATCACTTGATGGCCTTTTGTCTGAGATCTGTTCTTATGAGCTTAATTCGATTCTCTCTCTCTCTCTCTCTTCACTTCCATCTTCCCTTCTTTCTTTCATTTTGTCACCGAAACCACGTAATGTCTTTTCCTCTCTTCCCACGCAATCAAAACGTGGAATAGTCTATTATTTATGAGGTATTAGGGGTGCATAACAGTCATGAGAATTAATGAAGTGGGGACAAGCATAGTTATAATAGAATAATAATAATAATAATAATAATAATAATAATAATAATCATTTCAAGCTCTAATACAGTTTTTTGCTTATTTAGTCGTACCAATGTTAATAAACCTCTCTGACATGTCCTTGTTTGTTTTTAAGCCATTCCTAGTACTCCTGTAATTATCGGATGATAATTTATCAATGTGTTTTTCTATTTTAACCGATTGAATCAATTTTCCCTTCTCTAACGTTGTTTCTGTTTAACCTTTGAAAATCTGAGTTTTAAGATTGGTGATTGGAGATTTAAAAAAGGACAACAATTTAAATATCTGGAAAGTGTGTTGATAGAGGACATAAAGTGCGACATTGAGGTCCGTAGACGCATTGGATTAGCGAAAGATGCCTTCCAAAAGCTAAGTTAAGTATTAAGAAACAAGAAAATTTCGTTAGAAGCAAAGGAAAGATTACTGAACTGCTATGTAATGTCAGTTCTCCTATATGGTAGTGAATCCCGGACAATCTCACAGATGAAGAAGTGACTTGAAGATATATGGAGGGGATTGGTCAAGTAATCAAGTACATAGCGACCCTACGACCACACTCGACCCTGGGGCTGCTGCTGCTGCTGCTGATGATGATGATGATGATGATACTATTTCACTTACCATTGCATTACGATACCTATTATCGTCGGTGAAATTACCAGCTATCAAAAATGCTGTGACCTATCGACCTGCTTGAATTACAATAATTTCGCATATACCATTTTTCGGTAGACATAGAAACGACTGTGTAGCGCAGGGAAAAGCGACTTGCCCCGCGCAACAACGGGTATCACTGCTAGTATAATTTAAAGGATTAACTAAAGTGACACAAAATATTTATTTACAAAATATCTCCGAAAACAAAAGAGACCATCAAGAAAGGCAAAGAATATACCCCCCACCCTGTTTCCGTTTAAATGAGATGAGGACGTCGTAAAGAATTGGGTAAGTGAGCCAATAATGATATTGGCAAAATACGAAGAAGGGAATTATCAATTGTCTGTTTTTCTTTCGTTATAATTAGGCAGAATTAATCGTGATGTATTTCATGTAAACGTACCGACAAAGAAAAGGCACGGGAGAAATATTAATGAGAGTTAATAAAGAGAAACGCTGATAATGATGTATTTGCTTGATGGCCAACTTAGATGAGTATTGAAAGCTATTAATAGTAAACAAGGTATGTGGCGAGCTGTTTAGAATTGGGCCATGGTGGCAAGATATACATCTTTAGGTTTTTAATAACAGCCATAGTCAATGAAACCGACAATTATTATTCTCACTGGCCTCAGTGGAATCATTTTCACACGCGCCTTGAAGCAGTTTTTGTTTGACTAACAACTACGTTGCAAAAGAATAAAACATTTCTCTTTTTCGATAGAGAAGAATTCAGTCAATTAAATTATTTACATGGCACTTTAGAGTTTAAGTTTAGTGGTTAGAACAGCGAATTAATGACCCCGAGGCTTTTTAGTTCTACATAAATGTAAGTGAATCTCATTATTAATTCAGTATGTAGATTCTGTGATATCGGCGAAATAAAAATGCCCGTTTATTTATTGGGGTCTGGAAAAAAACCCAGAAAAACATTGTTGCTGTTCAGTAACCTGTATCAATGATGGTTTATTTATTTACGAAGTATAGATTAGTTTTGGCACAAGGCCACTAATATAGCGCACCCAGTGATGATTGAATTCACGAGTAATGATATACGAGACAAAATTGTTAACCATTCCATCACAAAGAGGTGCCATTGTGTCGAGGGATCCAGAAGATTCATCTAAGGAACACTGGTCTAAGAAATATTGGTCTAGGGAATATTGGTCTAAAAATATTGGCCTAAGGAATATTGGTCTAAGGAATATTGGTCTAAGAATATTTGTCTAAGGAATATTGGTCTAAGGAATATTGGTCTAAGGAATACTGGTCTAAGGAATATTGGTCTAAGGAATATTGGTCTAAGGAACACTCATCTAAAGAATAAACATCTAAGAAATATTCGTCTAGAGAATCATGGTCTAATGTGGGTCGTATTAATATGCAAACAATGCATGACAATAAATGCTTATAAACCAAATGTATAATCAGTAATTAATGTTGCTATAAATGTCTTAAATATTATTCTTTAATATAGTGAATATCAATAAAATTGAGTATTTTGTACTTGAATAAAATGTTAATTTATTAGAAAACTATCGGGGATACCCGGCGTTGCTCGGCAGATCTCTGAATAATAGTTTATTATTTATAATATATTGATATTTTTCATTCATCTTATGGAAAATAATTTTTTATTTAATCTTTAAAAAATAAACTTCATTGTGTTTTTTAATTTGTCACAAAATAAATAAATTTAGGAAAATGACACACTGGGTAGGCGTTTAGGGGGGGTTGAGCATCCACATATTTTTATTCAAGAACTTTATTTTTCGATTTAAATACTGACATAAATACTCCGTTAATTTTGTTTTCAAACAACTCAAACTTAGATAAAAGTTAATTAACCTTTTTTCAAATGATTATTAATAAAAATGTTAATAAACTTAAATTAAGATATATTTAAACATTTGATTTAATCATTTTTAAGCAAAAACTATAGCAAGCCTTACTTCTTTGAAAAATAATTTTTTACTATTTATTTTAGAGGGAAATTTAATTTTTTTTAACTGAATAAAGTTTTACTTTTAAACATTAATTATTAACTATTTTGAAAGAGATTATAGCAGGATACATTGAGAATTTTGTTTTAAAAAGCAATTGTTTAAATTTCTAGTAATATTTGTATTTGAAAGGAAAAAATAACTTTAGTTAAATAAAAATTAGCAGAGACAGACATGAGTTACGGTCAACATTAGTCGTGTTGAATATGTTTTACTAATTTAACTAAATTTTATTTAAATTATCGAAAAAATAAGGCCCGCTATAGTTTTTTGCTTTAATAAAATTTAATTGAAAATTATTTACTTTTTTATGTTAGTTACAAACCAAAAAAAAAACATTGAAGTTTACTGTTTATTTTTTAAAAATTGAATAAAAAATATTTCCCATAAGACGGCTGAAAATTATTAATAAGTAAAACACACACACACACGCACACGCACACACACACACACACACACACACACACACACACACAACTGCCCTTTATATATATAGATATTATGATAGACCAATGGTCCGTACACGGGTATTCCATAAGCCAATATACATTAGACAAATGTCCTTTGATAGGTTTCCCTTAGACTAATTTTTAAGTAAGTGTAGAAAAGCAATCGACAAACAAATTGACAGGTAAATAGTCTTTTTATGAACAAATATAATTAGAGATACAATCCTTGACCTAATTCTCTTGAAACCTGTTTGGCATCAGTCAATCATGTTGAAACAAAACAAAGCCGAAAGTCACATCAAAGAAAACGAAATTTTCATTCTTGCCCCTCTTTCTTCTTTTCAACTTTTTTTTCGAACTTTTTCTCTATTATTATCATTAATATTTTAGGCGGGCGGGGGTGGGGGCGTTCTTGGTTATATTTCCATGACTGTCACAAATGTATACGTTCGCAATCGGAAAAAGGAATAATTATTTATCATGGAAGCGTGAATGATTCGCTGTTAGTTACGATTCGAAATATGGCGGACTGAATGCTTGTTTTCGTTCGATTTATATTGTCAGTTATTTTGACTCTGATTTGTATCTCTAATTATATTTGTTGATAAAAAAAGACTATTTACCAGTCAATCTGTTTGTCGATTGTGTTTGTACACTTACAAAAGACTAAAAATGTTTAATTCGATATTAAAAAAAATCTTTTTGTAATTTTTACTGAAATATGAAATAAAAAGCGAACATTATTTTCCTTTTCTTAAATCGCGCTCTTCTCTAAGTGTATTATTATTATTATTATCATTATTATTATCATTATCATCATTATTATTATCATTATCATTATTATCATTATTATTATTATTATTATTATTATTATTATTATTATTATTTCCTTTGACTTATGTTTTATACAAATTTCCTTACTGGTTCCAACTAGAGATCTAAGGTCAGCAAAGGCTTCAAGACATTTTCCACTGATCATTTTTGTAAAAAATCCCAAATTCACAAGATCACACAAATTTTACATAGACAAAGCTCTTTCCAATGTGTGATCTGTACTTATAAGTACAATGATTTGTATTTCTTTAAGTCATGGGCTACCCGAAATCCTTTCAATGAGTCTAATGGAACTTTTTCCAATTAAACCGCGGGCTTTAAATACAACTGGAATTATTGATGTCATCATGGGCCACATTATTTAGATTTCCACTTCAAGATCCGTGTATTTCGATAGTTTTTTTGAAGATCTTCAAAGATACATTACAATCTGAAGGGACTGGCATTGTCAATAAGAAAGCAGATTCTGTTTTTGTGGTCTTTGATCACGATGTCTGGGAAATTAGCTTTGATTGTTCTGCCTGTGTTTATTGTAAAGTCCCATAAAAGTCTTGCAGGTCGTATTCTGCAATTGGATCTGGTTTATACCAGTTTGTTTGCAGTTTCATTCACGTAAAAGTTGCATATTTTCCAGTGTAGATATTGACCCAGAATATCATGATGAGTTTTATATTCAGTGGGTGCTAACACCATGCAACCTGATACAAAATGGTCAATTATTTCTGGATACTTATCACAGAATCTGCATTTAGGCTTAACCATTTCGGGTGCTTGGTAATTTCTAGTTAACAAGCACTGGCCCTGTGCAGCAAGAATAAAACCTTTGATTTCAACTTTTAACCCTGCACTACGTAACTACTGATGAGTATGAGGATTGTTTACACCAGCTTGTTTGATACGGGCAGAATATTGACCATTAAGAGGTTTATCTTGACATCGTTTCTGCATTTGGTACATTACATTTGCTTTTGCTTTCTTTTTTAGATTCTTTGTCGCTGCAGTAGGTGTATTATAGTTTACTTGCATTTCTTCACCAACTTGAAATTCCCTTTTGACTTTTCCCTATTGGCTTCCGTTATTACTGAATAAAGTTTTTTCATGTTCTTTGGCACAGATAATCATCCAGTCTTCTATAGTACCAAGTTATTTTTAAGACCGATTGTTGTGTTTTTGTAAGACAGTTCTAGTTGAAATAATCCTCTGACTCCTTCGGATCTGGACACATACAGACGATCAACATCAACATTAGGATGATGTACACGCTGGCAAGTGAGAAGCATTCACGTTTTGACATCTATTCGCTTAATGACCAATTAAGGATGTTGAAACTGTATAGCCAAAGTGTTTATGGCTGATATTCTGTTTTGTGAATTCAAATCGGTATTTAAAACCGGACGCACATGTCTGTAGTATTCTTTTCTTACTTTTTCCCTCACATTGCACCTCCTTCACTGACTCCTAGGTATTTATAGGCTTCTTGTTTCAGTCCCCTAATCTGTGTGTTTCTATAATTTTGCCTTTCTTGAATGTTACTTTTGCCCATTTATCTAATCCAAAATCCATTGTCATCACTGAAACATTTTACAGTAATGAGGATACCCTTCAACTCATTGTCGGCTTCGGCAAAGAGTATGAGATCATCCATGTTGAATAGGTGATTAAACAATTTCTTTTTTAATTTTTATTCTTAATTATTACTGTTTAGTTCATGCGAAAGGGGGGTTAGGGACAGACAGAACAGAAGGGATCTCAGAGTCTTGAATATTCAAACAATTGAATGTGGCAGTACCTTTAGTATAATTTAGGTATAATATGCTATTCCAGTTTCATGCTATATTTAAGGAAGTTGACTATCGCCGAATAGACTTTGTACATTTCCAAAGCCTTAAAGATCCAAGAGTGTGTCACATTATCAAAGGCTTTACGGTAATCTATCCAAGCTGTGCTGAGATTTCTACCTTTTTCCTGCAATTTTGCAGGATCGTTTTATTTCATAGTAGTTGAAATAGGTGAAAAAATATTTGTTTGGATTTCAGAGCTGAAATCTGATCCGAGAGGGATAAATTCCTTAATACTACCTTGCTAAACCATAAGGTTTTTCTCGTTAAACGTCTGAGAAATGCTGTTTTTGCCGAAACCATGTGTTCTCTCAACAATGAACCCGTTGAGATAATCCAGGCTAAGTTGGAAATTTTGCATAAAATGTCAAGCTGGGAATGGGGTGCTCGGGAGAGAGTCGCTTATATAAACCGTTGAAGAATTTGGCTTCGTTAGTTACAGGGAGATCTCGAGACAAGGTGCTAATAAAATCCACACCGCTCAAAGACAAGAGCACGCGCGCATTGTGTAGATAGAGCGAACACACACACACATACACACACACACACACAAAAGAACGGGCTTGTGGCAAAGTCGTTGCGAGATGAGATCGACTACAACAATTAACTAGTGGATAATCGAGTAGCAGACACAAATCAAAAACTGCTATAATTTAGTGAAAGCGAAAAACGAAACCAAAACCTCAAAATATTCGAAATCACCATTTTGCTACACGGATGTGTAGACAACGAATGTTTGTGTATTATTGCCCGTCAATAAATTATTGTTAGGTTTTCTGAAGTGGTCACATGTCTTGAAGAAATCTTCCGCTTAGCTTCGATGTTGAGGACCAGTTTTAGGATCACGCGAGAAACAAGTTACCATGCTCCCTGGAGAAAATTAATAACTCCTCTGTGGGCGACACAGCGAACAACTAGGTGATCGCCGTCGAAAAAATGGATTCACTTCAGAGAGTGTGAGACGAATCGGAACAGCCGACAAAGACACTTACTTTTATTTCGCTTACTGGTCGCAGGTAACGAGAAAACGACCGTGTACGATTGAGCCCTCCCCCAGCACGGTTTACACCTGACAACCCGAGAGTGTTTTGTCGGCGTCTGTTTACGTTTAGTTTCGGTGAAAGCAACCTGTCCGTAATTGAGCACGCTTCGGGTCTGCGTAAGATTCATTTTATAAAGACACTAAAACGCAAGGAGGTTACTGAGAATGAAAGAAACTGAGAAAATGTTAATGAGGAGAGAGGACAATAAACGAACTGGATAAAAAAAAAACACCAAAAAATGAATAAATGACGAAGATTGATGTTGTATTTAAATTTTCGAAAAGCGTAGTGGACAGGAAAGCAAGAAGCTGGAAGAAAGTTCCACAAGTGAGAAGTGCGGGAGAAGAAACCGTTAGAATAGAACATAGGCTAACATTTTGCAATTTCAACAGTAAAATGAAGAGATCTGATTACCAATATAGATCGACGCTTAAATTCATAAAGTCTAGGTACCAAAGAGGAAAGCTCATTAGAACAATTGCTATGGAAATATTTATAGAAAAGGCACAGTGGAACTATATTGCGGTGGTATTAGTTTTTCAACATTTAATCCATAGAGAGGGACAATGCAGTCTAAAGATTTTTCAGGTCTCTGGACTGTAGGTATTGTGAACACTTCTCCGAGCAGTAATATTAAAAAAGATTAGCTTATTTTTACAAGGCTAACAATAATTAAAATTCAAACCATTGTTTTGCCTCATTTCTGGGAGTCAAATTTCTCCCAAACAGCAGTAAATTCTTCAGTACTTTGTTTTACTTGCCACATGAAAATGTCTTTAGTTGTTATTGGCCTATTATTGTACATTCTTTAATATGTTTAATCTTAAAGAAACTCTCTTCAGTTGAATAAATTACCGCTAAACAAGTAAATTCGTTGTACTATTTCGACATTATGGACTAAAGCGGTTAACCCACTTTTTATTCTATTACAAAGATGTTTGTTTTTGACGTGGGATGTATATACTGAACGCTTTTTAAAAAAAATAGTTTAATCTATTTATGTTTTGGTTCTTCAAGAATTTACGAGTGACGTAACTGTTAGCAGCGCGGGAAATGGAATGGACAAACCGGGTTCAAGTTCCGATTTACTTAATAACGCTCATTTTTGCACGAATGCCTTGGGAGAGGCACAAATGTTTCCCTTTTTCTTCAAATAAGTCTATTCTGAAATCAGAGTTAAGAAGGCAACAGCAGACATTCCTTTACCAAGAAGCCATGGTAATTGACAGATCCTAAAGGATCTTAGATCCTACGTTCTAAGGGATTTATAAATTCACGAAAAAATTTAAAAAATCCCTTTTTTAAATTCATTTCTGGTGGCCTTCCAGATGTTTCATGGCCCTGAGCTGAAGTGCCTAAAGCCGATGCTTTTCATCCGTCACTAGCGAGAGACATTATACGATAAATTAAAAATTACATTTTCTTTCCAATCCCCAAATCGTCAAATGCCTGGGGCATATTTAGATTTTATACAAACTGCGACGCTGATATTTTTTCTCGTTTAATAGGGCAAATATAATCGGAACTATTTATTAATACAAAAGCTAGAAAAGGAAACGTTTTGTTTTATGTCTAAATTATAATGAATCAATTTCCCTTTGCAGCTGCGCTTGTTTTACGGCTTTTACCGTAACACAGCAAAAACGGCACATCATAGCGAGATTTTTGTTAGGGCACTGTTACAAACAGAAAGAATAAAACAAATCCCTGTCGAACTTGTAAATTAATACAATTAGTGATGGGAATTTACCTTCATGCTTGTCGTAATAATAATGATTCGATTGTTATATGTTTGTCTGTTTATTACAAAAGCTGAAAAGGAAATGATATCCACATTAAAGGAGGAAAAGAAATTGAATATATTTTTCGTTTAAAATAATATTACCCATGAAATAATATCTTTATCATGCATAATTATATTTTATTACATAATTTATATAGAAGTGTTTCTTTTTTCATTAAATAAAAAAGATTGCACAATAAATATAAAATATATTCCACGGATATCATTAATTCATGTACCAATTATTAATCTTAGTTTTTCTTTTTAAATTGTTACCATGTATATAAAAAAATTATTTAATGCCAGACTCCTGCTGATTAGGAATTAATAGGAGTACAAGTAAAGCTAACATAATTTGCAAATAAAATATAATTGTAAAATTAATAATAATTAGGTAAATAAGAAGTCACATGATATCGATCATAAAGGCTAAAGAAAATGATCTTTAAAAATTCATTTATGTTAACGAATCGTGTGGCATTTTCTATACGTTTCTTTCTCTATCAGTAATTTCTGTCACAGTGAAGCAAAGAGACATATAAAATTCACGCAAACCCAACGCTGATTCGAAGATGTGAACTGGAAGCAAGCGGGCAAATTAATAATATTCGCCTAAGTCTTCCAGCTTGAATGGTATTCTAAAATTGACTTCCAGTTATTAATTATTATTTTTACCTTGGACGTCGATTAAAATTATTGTTTCTTTATTAAGAATCGAAAAAATCCCGTTACAGATTGTCCTAATTGGGAGAAAATTGCTTTTACACCTTCTATAGGTATTTATAACCCCAGGCAAAGAAGCTTAGAAATTCTATTAATCACTGTTCATCCAGCTGTCTTCCACTCTTCCCTCTCCTCCCTCCCCCCCCCTCTCTCTCTCTCTCTCTATATATATATATATATATATGTGTGTGTGTGTGTGTGTAAATTATTTTCAGATACAGTGTATCTGTGAAGGAACAAAATAAATAAAAGACAATATATATATATATATATATATATATATATATATATATATATATATATATATATATATAAGTATGAATTGATAATACAATATTCTATTATAGTCTTAAATGTAAGCATCTTAATACTAAAAAAGGGGAAAAATATCTAACGAATCTTTTGTCCAACACTTCGTCAGACATAAATTGTTGGAGAAAACAATTGCATTTTCCCGTCAACCAGAACCACGAAATGCACTTTTAGGGGACCAAATAGGAGAACAAACTTGCGCACCATTAAAATATAAAATCGTTCTTTAATCACATTTAGAAAATCAATTCAATTTGTAAAATTAACAACAAATAAAATTAATAAACAAGCCTGAAGAAGCACCCGAAATGGGACATGCAGAGGAAAAATGATTAGTGTACTCCTCATAGAGGAAAGGGACGAACGAAACTCTCCTTTTGCCTACAAAGAATAGGTCACCTGAGTTTCAATGTAACTGCTTCAACAATCTTGAACAAGTGTAAAATGTCAAACCAATTTTCCTGATATTCAACAAGACACAGAATTATCAACGGGATTATTATTACAGTGTAACCCCGATATAAGAGAGTTGTCGGGACCGGAGAAGAAGTCACTTATATCCGGGTTTCTCTTATATCCGGGTTTGGTCTATTTTATATAAATTAACACAGGCTCTAATTTGGGACCAGAGACAATCTCTCTTATATCCGGGTTTCTCTTATATCCGGGTTACGCTGTATTATTTGTTAAAAATGTTTTATTACTTTCTTTTTTCCCCTCCATTCATTTCTAATGCTTCTTCAGGTTAATTTTACAAACAGAATTGATTTTCCAAATTTAATTGAAAACGATTTTATATTTTTATCGTGCTTCAGTTTGTTCACCCCATTTCTGTGACATTCAGTTCGATGAAAATTTAGAAAATCCTTTCATCTGTGTCGGGTTGATGAGGTTCACAACGAAAATATTAGAAAACTCTTTAAGCTTTGTTTTATTTATTAAACAATTCTAAAAATTTATTTATATCTTTTAAAATTTTTTTTTTTCATCTATCATCAAGCACTTATTGGGTATCCGAGAAAGGTTGACATAAGTGCAGCCTCGCTTTCGCATTAATTTTTTTCTCGTTATGTGGCAGCTCACCTATCACAGCAGAAATGACGCTTTATAATTTTCACTAAGGCCTAAATTTGAGTCAAATATTTTCTGTTTTGTTACAAAAAAGAGATTAGAATGATCGACGCATTTCTTTCGAAATGATAGCAGCCGAGGATCTCAGAGTGTAAGATTGTTATCTCGGCTGTTTTCCGCATAACCATTAATGATGTCCTTCACAGACCTTTGCTCTACCAACTGTGATGCACCAGCATGTTTATCGGTTCTAACAGAGGACGGAAAGTGTGACACTAAGATCCAAAGTTATATTGGTATGGGTAAAGATGCATTCCAAAAGCCAACCTGGATATTTGTTAGAAACAAAGAAAAGAGTACTGAACTGTTACGTGATATCTGTCCTCTTGTATGGCAGCGAATGCTGGAAAATCTCATCAAAGCTGAAGAAGAATCTTGAAGCAAATGAAATGTGGTTCTACAGGAAGATGCTGAGGATACTATGGAGCGAACATATGAGAAACGACGAGGTTTTGGAGTAAATGGAAACAAAAAGGAAACTTCTGAAAGAAGCAGTTGAAATTTCTGGGGCATGAAATGAAGAAAGAGGGCTTGGAAAATCTGATACTCACAAGAAAGACTGGAGGAAAGAGGGATAGAGGAAAACAGCGCGTACCATACTTGATGGGATTGAGTAAATGGATAGTAGAACAGGGTTTGAGAGAAACAGCAACAAGACAAAACTTATTAAGAGCTACAAGGTACAGGAAGATGTGGAGGGACATGATCGCCTTTGTTCTGAAGGGACACGGCACATAAAGGAAAAAGAATGTTCCAGAAAATATTCAACCTATCATTTATCACAACGACAAAGCGAAAGTTTTCAATTGTTCGGATGAACTTTCCGTTGTAATTTGCTAAATTTTATAAATTTGAGTGCAGTACTAGATTGGCGGTAAGGTCTCATGCTTTTCAGCCAACTTTGATCTTCAAAGATGTAAATGCAATGTCAATCGTTATCCACTGTCTACTTGATTCCTTTTCTTTTATTGCTCTCGCTCCTTAATAATATTTCTCTATTTTCTTATCCTCTCACACTCAGTAAGCACTTCTGTCTTAGTGGCTTTATTGCCTTGGAGTGAAATGATTAAAACAAATTCTAAACGCCTGTCTGATGAATCTTAATATATATTTTCTTTGGAGAAAAAAAAAACTTTATTGCTTAATTTGTCGAAACATTTTCTGATATTAACAATTGATTGAATCAAATGCATATAAAACAAGAACAAAAAAAGGTTAGAATTTTAAAAACACGATAACAATCAGTTATAATTTATTTTTAGCATAATAATTACTGAAGAAAAAGCCATAATGACACGTTGGCTTCAATGTCGCGGATCGTCTCACCTACACGGGAGATTGTATGGGAACTCAACTGGATCGGCCTTCAGACTATTATTCTAACAAACTGAATGAGAGCCGCAAGTCATGAGATGAAAGTCTGGACTTGAAAGAAAAAAAAATAAGCAACATTACTCCACCCGCCACATAGGTAAGAATTACAAAACACATTCACTGCAAAGACCTTGATATTAAGGGCTTAAAATTTGACGTCATTGTTTCGGTGAGGAGTAAGCAGACGATTCTAATCTGTTCTTAAAAAACTGAGGGAAGAAACGAAAAATAAAATAAAAAAGACAGAAAAGTAGCTATTGGTATTTTTCTGACTTGTTTTAGTTTATTTGTTTGGGAGGGAGGCGGTGAATACGTGTTTGCTTTTATTGTGTGATGAAATGTTTGGAATCCGAATAATAACGAACTTTGAATTGTTTGAGAAACTTATGATCAAAACAAAACACACACACACACACACGCGCGCACGCGCGCGCGCCCGTTCTTTCTGTTTCTCTCACCTCCCCCCTCTCTCTCTCTCACACGTTTACTCAGATACACGCACGCATTCGGGGAATTTGATCAGCGCCCACGAAATCTATGTAGTACGGACATTTGTCACTAAACATTGTGAGCCAACATACTGGCTTGCAAGAGAGCTAATTCGAAGGAGGTGGTAGAAACTAGTTGTTTGGGCTAGTAATTCTTTTCATAAAAAGATTTTCTGACATTTGGGGTGATATCTCATACATCTATTATTAGATTTTACATTTTAATCGGGTGCCAGTTTTGTTCCTCCATTTAGTCTGCTGAAGTGTATTTCGTTGGTCCTGTTAAAAAAAAAAATAGGTAAGTTTTTCGCCAACGACTTTTTCTCTGATGAAGAGTTGGCCGGAACGTTCCTAAGATATTTCCCTCACTTTTTTTAGTATTACAGCAATTCTATTTAAGGTGATAATTAAATTTTGTACTATCAAGACATTGCTCTCTCTATCTCTCTCTTTCTCTTTCACACACACACACACACACACACACGTATATATATCATATATATAATGATAAAAATATATTTTAGCCTGTGCTATAATTATAGGTAAAAGTGCTCAATACCAGTGATAGAGTGTATGTCAATATAAAAGTGGACATTGAGGTAGACACCAAACAGCGACAGTATGTTTCATGCTTGAATACAGTCTTCAGGCTTAAAGATTGCATTGTTGTTGTTGAGCTCAGTGTACACTTTATATATATATATATATATATATATATATATATATATATATATATATATATATATATGCATACACACATATATATATATATATATATGTATATATATATATTGTGTGTATTTAGGCAGCATTTTTTAATTAATGCATTCTTCATTAAATAATATAGACAAGTTTTGTCTATTTATTTTACGTAAATTCCTTTCATATTGTCGAATAAGCTTTTTAGCATAATCACTGAAACACGAAAGAAAACTACTATATATATATATATATATATATATATATATGTGTGTGTGTGTGTGTGTACCTCCATAGATTTGCTAAAGTTTTGTCTTAAAAATCTTTATGTTATTATTAAGAGGAAAGACCAAATGATTTTTTTATTATGTTTCTGAATACTTTTTAGTATCTAGAATTTTGTTGAAAATTTATTTTTCTTGCGTCAGCAGGCAACCATAAATTAGTGTAGGAAATTTAGTGGATGTCACATAATTGGTAGGTAGTATTATGTATCTTTTTTTTGTTTAATTTATTATTCTGGATAGTATTGTTATTTTTTTTTTTTTATTGCAGTCGTATCTTTTTGTGACATTCTCTTAGCGTTGTGGATGAAGTGATAGGAATATTGGAAGTTTTTGAATGTGTTTTATATGTGTTTCTTCTTTGGGTAGGTATTAGGGTGTGAAAATTTTTAGTGATCTTAGATAAAAACCTATAATTATACCAGATTTAATTTTATATAAGTGGTTTGAGTAGAAATTGACTAGGTCGTTTTTGTTAGTAGATTTTCTGTAAACGTCAAAATTAAGTTCGATATAATTTCTGTGTACATGATATCTAGGAAGTGAAGAGTGTGGTTGTTTTCAAGGTTCAAAGGTGAAGTCTATTGTAGGTTCAACGTTGTTAAGCTGGTTGATAAGATCAGTTATAATAGTGTTAATTTTATTTAATGTCAGCTGTTTTTATAATCATATATTCTAATGTTTTAGAATAGTTTTCCTGTAATTTTGATGCCAATAGAAACACTATTCGAAAATTGGAAAATTACAATAAAAATTTAAACAAGTACACACACACACACACACACATATATATATATGAATAAAAAGAAAAGGGTAACTTTACTTTACCAACACGTTTCGTTCTCTGATGGACTTAAAGTTAAATGTAAGGATTTTTTTTATGTGAAACTATCATTAGGTTTCCAAAATTTTTAAAAAATATGCTTAAGGCTACCTGTGAAAGTAAAGTTAACCTATGGAAGATATTAAGTCATGTAATTTAATGACTAATAAAAAAAAAAAATAGACATAAAAGACAAAATATATGGCTAGTTTAAATATAAAATCCTTATGTATAAGTCTTCCCGTAAAGAAATGCCTAAATTTGCTAAAAACATATCTAACAAAAGCGAAAAATAAAATTACGCCTTCCTACAAATAAGATCATAAAAATGTGCCAATTAATTACTAATCAGTGTTTTTCAGCATCGTTAGCAATTTTTATAAATTAGAATTTTTAGAAAGGGGGACTTTCAAAAATGTCGGTATCATTTTATTTTCAATTAAAATATTCATACCAAGGCAGTCCAACCAAAGACCAAAATCCGATTTCGATAGAAGTTCATTTTTGGTTCTGCTTCAGCGTATTTACTTTCACTGTTTCATTGCCTGTATAATTTTATTTTCTCTTGAAATATTCAGACGAAAGCAGTTCTACGAAATACCAAAACCTGCTTTTGATGGAAGTCCATTTTCGCTTCTGATACAGCATATTTATCTCCATCGTATCATTGTCTGTGTCATTTTATTTTCAAATAAAATCTTCAGATCGAGGCTGTCCCACCAAACACCAACACCTGATTTCGATGGAAGTTTATTTATTTTCAGTTCTACGTTAGCCTATTTACCTCCACAGTGCTACTGTCTGCGTTACTTTATGTATTTGTAAATAACAATTTTCATGACCGATCACTGATCTATTCAAAAATAGCTAGACACATATTTCCATTTTTGCTTTGTAGTTGGTTTCCGTTAAATTATGAAGATGCCATTTTCAAAATTCTTGCAGATGATGGTGGCTTGAATTAATTTTTTTTTTTGGTGGGGTGGTGATATGGCAAATTTACAATCGTAATAACTCAGATTTTATTCATATAAAAGCAAAACACGATTAATCTTAACGGGATGACTCAAGCGTGCCACATCTCTGAAAATGAAGCCCCTCTTTCGAAATGTTTCAAATACTTTTTGTCAATGTCTTTCGTTTAAGGAATCTATAGAAAAAAAGTACCTTGAATATTTCAACTTACATCTTCAGGTATTTTACCTTTTTTTTCTAATCTCAGAAAGTATTGCGGGTCATGTGATTAAGAGAGACGTCTATCTTCAGGAGAGTCATTTTGCTAATTCTGTCTTATCAGACGGTGACGACGTAACTTACTCGTTTCAAATTGTACAAACGTACTTATGAGATCGCTTTTAATCCACAAGGCTATTTTCTCGTGGGAAAATTGCCTAGTGTATTAAAGCGTCGGTTCGTGAATTTTGTGGTATATTCATTGCGGGTTCAAATCATAGGCAGGGTAAATAAAATGAGGTTTAATAAAAACCAAATAAGTAATAACTGAATAACTAAAATACGATTTATTCCTAAAATTTTCAGTCCTAAACTCCCTCGAGTTTACTCAAAAACTTCCCCGGGGTTACTTAAATTAACCGACACCCGAATAAGCCTGGAGGACGCAGCGGCCGCAACGATGATGAAGACTTTAGCTTGCATGTAAATAATAACTCTCCATCAAAGAGAGGCGTGTAAAGACCGCATGATTTTGGTAGACATTGATTATGACATTAAGAGGCCAATCATTATTGCTTGAACTAAGTGAACGTGTAAGTAAAGATATTTGGATCATTTGCAATTAAAAATTGTGGCTAAATTCCATTGCGTGCAGATAAAAAATAAAATAAGATGATAATGATTCAGATAAAGGACAATATGAGAAATTAAAATAAAAAAAAGAAAACTCGGTCACTTGTGAGTATAGATAAATTCGAAGTTTTCGTCCATTTTGATTCATTATGAAGTCTTCAAAAACTGACGGACAGATGAAATAATTTTTTTTTCACAAATAGACCGACTTTCTTTCAAGCTGGTGTACAGACTACGATACATAGACAGATAATGAACAGGCCAAGCTAGCTAGCTAGCTATCTAGATAGATATATAGATAGATAAAGGACAGACTACTGAGGTAGATATTAACAGATTGCTATACAAACACACAACTATCGTGGGTGGTGAATGCCAAACTGAAAAAAAAATCTTCTTGGAGACGCATTTCATTCCCAGGACATTCCTCAAACTAATAACGGTTTTACTGATGAAAAAGCGGGAAAAGGTGCTGGGGGGGGGTAAGAGAAATACAAGAAAAGCCGGTTACAGTTTGAATCAAAACGTTAAAGATACCGAGACGCTCAGTTTTAGATTTAATTTTGACGCCCGATGCATCTCGATTTTTATTTCTTCTCATGTCATTCAACTTTTTATCGCTTTTGTTTTTATTTCTATTTTTATCGTTATTGATTTTTTAATATACCATGTTGTATTTGTAGTGATTTTGTAATCAAACGAGATATGTTTTAATATTACCGTAGAGCATTCCATAATTAGAACACTTTCAATAAGTTTTCACCTTAACAAATTACTTTCTCGTTTAACCAAACCAACATTCTTTAAGTCGAAATTATGATTTGACTTTTTTACGATGAACAACTGATGCATTGCTTTTGGAAAAATTCCTTTTATTTTCGTTTAAATTCCTCGATGTCTCACCCATGAATTTCTTGACATATTTTTGATGTCGATTTTGCAAATTCCTGCTTCAGGATTAATGTTATTATTTTGTTTTCTATTAATTAAATCGCTTATTGTTTTTAGTTGTGACTAATTGTATTTTAAGCTTATATAAATTCTTTTTGTAGATGCTATTGACTTGGTAGGTAGTATTATGTACCGAGTTGGCTCAAGGTTATTTGTGTTAATTTCTTTTTTGTTTTCTGGTTTTGGTAAGTTTTTCTCTTCCTGTTATATGTGCAAAATAAGTAGGAGTCTAAAAGTATTTTCAATGTATTTCTTTTCATCATATAAATATTGTGGACTAAAAATTCTAAGTACTCTTAAGTAGAAACCTATCATTATAACGGGTTTGATTTTGTTGTTGTAGGGTAAATAGAAGTTTTGAGATCATTACGTTTGGGTGATTTTATTAGTTTTACATGGCTATTAGCGCGGCTTAACATATCAAGAAAGAGTAATGCATTGTTTGATGCTATTTCATAAATGAATTTATTTGTGGTTTCTATGTTGTTTAGTTTATTTACAAGATCAAGTTTTGAAGAGACATTAACAATTATCGATATATAGGAAATATGTTAAATTTTTAGATATAATATATTGAAACGGGTCAGATTTTAGATCTAAGAAAAACATGCTAATATCCGACTAAGAGGAGATCCCATTGGTAAACCAAATTTCTGGCTGTAAGTTATTATCGAAAGTGAATTAATATTGGTTTGTAATAAGTCGGAAAATCCTTATAAATTTGATTAACGAAAGATTAATATTTCATTTTACTAGACTTTTCTTCGGGAGATTTAACTGCTATATTAGTATAAAGATTTAATATAGAAACTAGCTTTGAATTTATCTTTTCTATTCATGTATTTTAGTCTTTCAACAAAGTTGGCAGTATGTTTCCCATATAAAAGGCTAATTTTTTCAAGATGTGCGGGTTAAAATCTTTGCTGTAATTTGTACTAGTCTAGGCAACACTGCTAATTTCAAATATACTGGGTCGCACTGAAATGTCTGCTTTGTGTGTTTGGGTCAAACCATAAAGTCTGGGTATTTTAGATTGATATTCGCTCAATTTGGACCATATTTTGATTTCATTATCAATTAACTTTCTAATTGATTTGTTGAATTTTTGTTTCAGAAATTATTTTATGTTCATCGATTTTTTCATAAATGTTTGTATCATTTTTTTTTCGTTGTAGGTGTCCTTATCTATGATAACAATCGTACTTCCTTTGCCTGAAGCAGTGAGGGTAATATTCTTATTTTTAGCTAAAATTTCTACGTTTTTTATGTGCTTTTGTAAAGTCGTAACGATGTTTCATCGTCTGTTCTATATGCATATATATGATTATATTTTGCGTGAAGCCTCTGTTAAAACCGCCATGATTTTTCTATCTATCTATCTATCTATCTATCTATCTCAGTCTGTTCATATCTATCTATCTATCTATCTATGTTAATTTTGTAACACATTGTCACTGTAAAGAGCTCGATCATCAGTGAGTGGTTTGTGACGGTCTTTTACCAAATAAATCTAAGTTTTGTTAAAATCTATCGCCGTCTATTGACATATGAATGTTTTTTAGTAAGCGACACACATCCTTATTTGCCCAGTGAGCATTTGTCTATGCGTCTGCATTTTTGTCTTTACGTACATAAATATAAATACAGACAGTAAATTTCAACAAATCAAGTCTATGAACACTTTTTACAAATGGCGGACACCTCTTGTTAAGAGATGATCCTTTATGCAGCTTATTCTTTATTTTTACAGCCTCTCTCCTTTCGGTCATGAATTGAGGGCAGACAACTAAATGGCAACTGCCAAGTCACGCAACTTACCTGAGATTTTCTTTTATCATTTAATTCTGCTAAACTTTCAGCACCCATTAAAATATATTTTCGTTTCTTTTTCGCTCACATCCACTCCCCTTTTTACCTGCTCCCCGATAAAAAAATGTGGAAAACGAAACAAGCTAAACATTATGTTCAAATCTCTTTTATTGTCAAAATGTAGAAAAACAAATGAAGGTAAAGAAAAAATCTTAAGTATAAACCCGTGTATGTGTTTTTATTTATCCAGAACGTACAGTCAGTAAAATTGATCGAAACACGCACAAATCCATTTGAGTTGCTAATAAAACATGCAAATCCTTGTACTTGAGATTATCATTTGACTAACTTGTACAATGAGGGATTTTAAATCTACTCGACCAATAGACGGTTATCACTGTTAAAACATAGTTACTTGCACTTGATTTTGTCCAACTAGGATCAGTCATTTCAGTGCCTACATTTTCAACATCTTGTTTTAAAAAAAAAAGGACTTGATAATAAAAAAATTAACTTTTAAATAATACGAATGAAAATGCATCTGAGGAACCTTTCGGTGAACCCTTCTTCAGAGATATATCATTGACGGTTTTTTTTTTAAATTAATACTGACTTGGCCACCAAAAGCATTTAAAGAACTAATATATATATACTTGGTGTAACAGCAAAATTGTCCAAATGTTAGGTTAAGCTTTAAACCGTTGTATCTTAGAAATGATTAAAGATATCTTACTGGAATCCTCCCAGGTTTTTATAACAATATTGGACTCTACTTTGAGTAATAAGAATGTATAGTTACTCTCCAAGCTTAACAGAAGAATCGTGATGAAATCAATCATAAACGAAAATGACAGGTTCATCATTAATTAATCACAGCTAAGGATCGGAAACTCATGAAGGATTGAAATAAAGTACACACACACACACACACACACACACACACACACACACACACACACACACATATACATATATATATATATATATATATATATATATATATATATATATATATATTATATATAATTCCAGGATCATTTTCCAACTTATTCAAGATAATCTTCGCCCTCTCTAACATTTTGGCTTTCTGTCCTGGAGTAACAATGTGCCTAAAAGGTTTTATGTACAATTTCATTTTCAAGACTTTTTCCACTGCTCTTTACACTGCCATAGCTAAAAATCCTCTTTTGTGTACTAAACGTCTTATGGATTGAGTTGGATCATTTCTAATTGATCTCTTTAGCTCAGAGTTGAAATGGTGATCCCTCTTTCTATTGTAATCTCCTGATTCAGTTTTCCTCTGCACTGCTTCCTCTTTTTAAAACTTATTCACCATTCTCTTGATCGTCCTTAATAGGACTTTGAAGATGGAAGCCAGGGTATGAATGTTGGTACCATTATTGATGGCCTGAATGATCTTTTTCCTCTCACCATTCCTTAATTGGGAAGACAGTGCGGCTGACACAACGATTTTGACCTGTTCTCTCCCTAGCTGAATAAACCAAAGGTTTTTTCAGTGATTCATACGACAAATGGTGTCAAGATGGCTAAACGTCTTATCTGAAAACCTGGAAAAAACTGAGTTTAGTGTTTTTTTTTAGATATTAAACATTTTGTGGGATGGACATTTATACTGTTACACACGGTAAATATATATATATATATATATATATATATATATATATATTGTCACGGTACACAGTCATATAGTGAAAGTCGAAAGTACTCGAATGCATAAAGATGAACTTTGGAGAATTATTTTTCTAATTCACGTCGAAAATCATAATCCAATATCCAAGGGTAGATGTAATAGAAATTGTTAATATTCAATAGAAATAAACTAAGGCAATCTGAACGTTTGTCAAGAGTATAATATGAGTTACTTAAACACTAACGGCCATGTATTAGCTGTTTGTTGGTATTTATTAAGCTTAGCCTTTGTGAAGGACAAATCTAATTTGGGTGAAGTTCTGGCTGCGTAATAAAGCACATATATAAAATGCAACGTGTTCAGAGAGAGAGAGAGAGAGAGAGAGAGAGAATGAGAGGGAGAGTGAATGAGAGAGAGAGAAAGTGAAAGTGAGAAAGAGTGAACGAACGAGAGAGAGAGTGAGCGAGCGAGAGAAAGTGAGCGAACGTGAGAGAGTGAACGAGAGGGAGAGAACGAGAGAGAGAGAGAGTGTGAAAGAGAGAGTGAGAAAGAGTGAGCGAACGAGAAAGAAAGCGTGAGAGAGAACGAGAGCGAGAAAAAGAGAGAAAGTAAGAGTGAGAGTGAGTGAGTGAACTTAAGAGAGAGAGACAGAGTAAACGAGAGGGAGAGGCTGAGAGGAAGAGACCGAGTGAGAGAGAGAGAGAGAGAGAGAGAGAGTGAGAGAGTGAGAAAGAGCGAGTAAGAAAAAGGGAGCGAACGAGAAAGAGAGAGCTTGAGAGAGTGAGAGAGAGAACAAGAGCGAGAAAAAGTGAGAGTGAGAGAGATTTAGCGAACGAGAGAAAGTGAGCGAACGTGCATGAGAGAGAGAGACAGGGAGAAAGGGGGTGAGAGAGTGAATGAGAGAAAGAGAAAGAGAGATAGAAAGAAAGACTTTGGTGCATAGGAAATGCAATAAAGTTCAAATGATGAGTAATTACACCGATGTTGCCAGACTCCAGAAGCAGCTTCGCCTCCTTGTGGGTGACAAATTAATTTCCATTTTACAAGCCCTTTCCCACAGACGAAATGGAACAAGCCTCTCACTACTTACGCTATTTCAATGGACAATGAACTACATTCCTTGGTACCACCTTCACGGCTAAAACCCACCATACCACGCCCATTGTAGCGAACCACCCCCCTTTCCTTCATATTCCATCGGTGAGATGTAAGTTCCACTCGAGCAGCTGCATCCCACAAACTGCTGCTGTCTGGAACCAACTCCCAAGAGGGTGCTTCCCCAATCACGAAAATATTAACCTGTTCAAGTCGAGGGTTAACCATTATCTTCCCCACATATACACAAAAACTGTGCCTCTTACTCTGTAACTTCTACGTGGAGTAGCTCTTGCGCCTTTTACAGAGTGAACATCACTATATATATATATATATATATATATATATATTAAATTTAAGATGGAGTTATATTGGAAGATATTATTAAAGATTTTGTTTTTTTCCTTATATATATATATATCCCACATATACACAATTTGAATTAATTAGAAACCTAAACTTTAAGTAAGGAAGATTATCCATCTAAAAATAGTTACAAATTACATTCATGAATTAGATTCAAACTGATAAAGATGTTACCTTAACAGTCATTTACAATATTAAAAGATTACTATCGGTAAACTGTTATATTTTAAAAAATCCTTTTAATGTGTTCTCTGTGAATGTGTTAATAAATACAGTATTTAAGTTATATTAAATCCCTAAGTTATTTGTAAAAAAGTTAAATATTTAAATTGCTAGCAAGAATCAAATTAATTTCTGCGTGTTTTTTTTTACATTTAAATTACTATCAAACTTTGAAATCTATTTTTTTTTTTACATAAATTGCTAAAAATATACCACCCCTTTTTTCCTACGTAAAACCTAATTACAGCTTCTTTCTCTTTACTTTCCCCTTCTTTCTTTTTTCTTTTTCTTTTTTCTTTTTCTTTTTCTCTCTTCTCCCCTCCCATTTCAATATATCACTTCCGTTAAGTTAACGGTTTAAATAGGTCAAGGTCTGGTCCCTCCTTCCCCAATACTAAGTATGATTGAAAGAAATATTAAAATAAACCCTCTCTAAACTCAAGCATGTCTCTCCAACCACTCTTCCCTACCCTCTCTGTTAAATTACATAAACTTGATACTACCCGTTAAAAGTATGAATTCATTTCATCTTTCATTTCATTTTGGAATTGCTATCTGATGATCCAATGTCCCTTAAAAGGGCTCTGGTGAAATAAATTATTATAATGGAACCTTAAAAGTGGTCTGTTTTTTATATATATATATATATATATATATATATATATATATATATATATATATATATATACCAACCGACCATTATTATGCATTTTCTTTATCTATCTATATATCTATCTATATATATATATATATATATATATATACCAACCAGTCATTATTATGCATTTTCTTTACTGACAACAGATTCCTTTGTAATCTGATTATTATAATGTCTATTCGCCGCTGATATTTCACAATTTTTTTTCTATTGTTTGAATGAGTTTAAGAGACATTTAGATTGGTATCTCTATTTTTGATATTTCGATAGCTTTGTCTCAGCTAGTGTGTTCTACGCACTTCCTCAGGTGTATATCCTTTCCAGTACTCTTCTTTGAAAAGAAATCCTTAGTTTCCATTTTATTTTTGGTTAACTTTCGCCATTTCCTAAAGGCAAGCAATTTGTCCATTTGAGTGACAAACATTTCTGCTGCACTTGATGGAACTACCTGCATGTATGCCAAATTATATATATATATATATATATATATATATATATAGATAGATAGATAGATAAAGAAGAGAGAGAGAGAGTGTATGTGTGTGAATCGACATAGGAATCTACACTGTTTGGTGACACTCAGTTTCACTGCGACCATCAGATCAAGTACTACTACTCCTTTAGCGGGTAATATGTATAGTAGGTTTTGTATGTAGTTGAAGAGACGATTAACCCTTTCAGACCTGACCACCACTTTACCGCTGGTAGAGAAAAGTGACGTAATACCCAGCCACCGGTTGAACGGTGGGTAAACACTTGTAATTATTTTTATATCTACCGTGAAACATTGCATATCAATTATTTGCGAATTTTGACTCAGGAGCTCAGGCAGAAGGGTTAGAATTTTGTTCAGGAACGAAGGGCTCAAAGGGTTAAGGGAAGTTGTGGAAATGGAAACCTACCCTTTTCAGGAATAATGCTGAATGATCTCTTGTTATGTGGTTGGTTGAATGAATGATATAATATTATATATATATATATATATATATATATATATATATATATATATATATATGCATAAATAGAGTGCGCAGCTTATATTTTACATCATAAAGAATATATATATCAGATGGCAGACACATGCCAAATACTTTCGACAATTTCAAATATAAACAACTGGAATATAAGGATCTTATTATTCAAGGAATTGAGAGTAAGTTAATGTCTCATTAAGTCCTCTTAGCGAAGTGATTTCGCCATTAATCACATTAACATTCCTATTTAAATCTTTGTATAAATTGTTTCTTTTTGATATATATATATATATATATATATATATATATATATAATTTAATTTATACTATTTATTTATTAGTTTGTATATTTTTCTTTATTGTATTATGATATTTTGTTAATGTTGTAGTTGTAGGTAGAGCGAATGAATTTGCTTTCATATCTACATTTGAAATAAGTGCTGATCTCTTGTACTGGAGTTTATCCTGTTTGAGAAAGCTAATTATCATTATGTTATTCTTTAAGCAAATGTTACTTTATTTTAATGTCTTGTTGTAAGCTGTTGCCGCTTTTATTATTTGTTATGTTAATTTCGGCGTGTTTTGTTTTATGATTTGAGTTGGCGTATATTCTTTGATATAGTAGTACTGTTTGCATAGTTTCTGTTGTTAAATGGTGGTTTGTGTGAGTAAAGCGTTGTTTCCAGAAACCTTCTCTTACCCTGATATATTTTCTGGGTTTCATTTGAATCAAACATTAGCTTGGTAGATTACATTGATTTGTAGACATAATGTGTCCTAGCTGTAAATGCCTGAACTGGTAAAACAAAAGAACAAAGCTTATGTGAACATTTGGTATAGAAATAGCGGTTGAGTAGTATCTTGTAATAATGCGTCTATACGAAAAAGGTTATAGAGTGGAAAATACATCTCCAGCTCCCCTCAAAAGACCGCATAGATCTATTCGGAAGTGAATTTGCCTCCGACACCGTCATTTAATCTGAGTAGAAGCTATTATCATTTTTTGTGCTACACTATCTTCTTGCTAAGTAGAATTACATTTCCGTATTTGCATAATGTTCAGTGCCGACTTGATACAATTTTCTGTTTTCTCTTTATAGCAGCTCTGCCCCGTTAACTAGTTTACTGAATCTTTTCATTTCATACGCGGGGGTGTGTATAACGTATCTCTATTCCGTGGCAGGTGGCATCAACCAGCTGGCTAGAGTATGCATATCCCTACGCCCGGCGAGCCCACACCGCTTGTATCCATCATCCAGGAGTCCATGATGGCCGTACAGAATAACTCCCATCCATCGGCCAATGGAGATGACGACATCGGAGTCGGTAACAAACTCAATTTCTACCCGGCCGTCGATGAGGACTACGAGACGAGACGAGCCGAACAGCAAGCGGAAAGCTTAATTCCGCTCAAAGAGGACCTCGCCGAATGGATCCAGCGATTACTCGGTCAGTTTTTAACACTTTATATTGCCAGAGAGATACATCCTTTTGATTCAGTGATCGATAATTTTTTTACGGTTTATCGCACTTTTGGGGGTTATTTAAAGCCGAAACATTTCGAATTGTAAGAATAATTCTCTTTTGCCAGTGTGCATTAACAATTTTTTGAAAATAACAATGATTTTGACAGGTAAAAGTTCTACTATTTAACCCATAACCGGGGAGCAGAAATACACCAAGCTCAAATAAACTGAACACTTGTTTGTAATCGCGAGAATATTTTGTTGAAAAGAGAGTTTCACCGGCTTATAGTTTACAAAAAGTTATATTAGACTTAGATTGAAAATTATTTACTTGAAAGATTTTTTTTATAAAAATAGATGACAATTGATTTTATATTATACAAATTCATATCGATCTTTTTACAAAAGAAATTGCTTATAATCGATTTACTACGAAAATTCACTGAAAAGCATTACCAAATATTCAATATTGAAGTGCATTGCCATTGACACGAAATGGACATATGTTTTTTTCAGTCATTAACGCTCGCCTCTATTCTTCTTGATTTTCAAACACTTACGGCCACATCACGTTGCAATACCGTTTCCCGTACGATCACCGAAGTTAAGCAACGTCAAGCCTGGTTCGTAGCTAGATGGGTAATCGCTTGGAAATAGCAAGTGCTGTAAGCTTAGATGTGCGGGTGGTGTAATGGATAATGTGGTGGAATTGTTAATCAGAGAGCCGAGTTCCAATTCCAGTCGGGTTCGTTATATTCACTTTCGCGCAAATACCCTTGGGGAAGGTAAGAATATATCTTCCCCCAGCTATGGATTAAATAGTAGAATTTTGAGAATGGCACGAATCCACCTCTTCTCCCCTAACTATGGGTTAATTAGTAAGACTTTATCACTAGACCATTATCTCAAAAAATCTTACAAACTAGAAATATTTTCTGACTTTAAATAAAGAAAACGAATCTATCAATAAAAACAATTTGCTTTTCAATGTGTTTCGATAGTAAAATCATTTTAAATGTATGTTATATTAAAATAATTAGCAATGTACATTATCCAAATAAGCGCCATGTTCTATCAGAAAATCTCACATTATTTCTCGATGATTGACGATGACTTTTCTTTTTGATGTTCAACGAATCACACGTACACAAAACATTGTGAATTACTTATTTTGATTTTAAGTGAAATTTGAAAAATTCACTGTTTAATCTTAAACCCTTTTTTCTTCTGTCACCAGAATTATTTAGTTTGCTAAAGCAGAAATGGCCACAAGCGAAGTTGGAAAATGGTGGATGCGTAATAGAGTCAGAAATAAAACAAACGTAAACTTTGCCTCCAGGCTTCAGATGAAATCAATATTGAAATGAAATTGTGATTTCTGATTGATTTTAAAGTTTTCTGTTTGACTATCAAGATGTAATTATTTGGAGCTTAAAACCTGTTGCAAATGGATTCGTCCGAAGAATTAAAAAGTTGACTGTTAATATTCACCTCACAACACTCGTTCTTTGATTTGTTGACTGACCATTTTTTGTATACTTTGTAGATATTCCCATTACAACGGAGACATTTTTGCAAGTTCTGGACAACGGTGCAGCTCTGTGCCGATTGGCATTTCTCATTCAATCGAAAGCTGAAGAGGCGAGTCGAGAGGGAAAATATTCCGAAGTAAGTAAACACGTTTAGGTACTTATCATCAGGGACAAGTTTGGACGAAGTGATTTTGGAATGTCCCTCTTATTACTGTATTTATCATTACAGGGTGAATCGGTCATTTTTGTTACAGGTATTCTTATTAAATATGAAGAGGGGCTTACCTACATTTTCGTGCTTTTTCATTTTTCCTGCCTACCTGATTGCTGGTGATGAGACGGAACAAAGATAACTAGTGACATCACCTAATTAACCCTGACCATAAACCTGATTCAAGCCTAATTAACCCTGACCCTAAACCCGATTCAAGCCTAATTAACCCTGACCCTAAACCTGATTCAAGCCTAATTAACCCTGACCCTAAACCCGATTCAAGCCTAATTAACCCTGACCATAAACCTGATTCAAGCCTAATTAACCCTGACCCTAAACCCGATTCAAGCCTAATTAACCCTGACCCTAAACCCGATCCAAGCCTAATTAACCCTAAACCTGATTCAAGCCTAATTAACCCTTACACTAAAATGATACAAGCCTAATTAATCCTGGACCTAAACATGATACAAGCCTAATTAACCCTGGCCCTAAACCTGATACAATCCTAATTAACCCTGACCATAAACATGATTCAAGCCCTAATTAACCCTGACCCTAAACCCGATTCAAGCCTAATTAACCCTGACCATAAACCTGATTCAAGCCTAATTAACCTGACCCTAAACCCGATTCAAGCCTAATTAACCCTGACCCTAAACCCGATCCAAGCCTAATTAACCTAAACCTGATTCAAGCCCTAATTAACCCTTACACTAAAAATGATACAAGCCTAATTAATCCTGGACCTAAACATGATACAAGCCTAATTAACCCTGGCCCTAAACCTGATACAATCCTAATTAACCCTGACCATAAACATGATTCAAGCCTAATTAACCCTGACCCTAAACCCGATTCAAGCCTAATTAACCCTGACTCTAAACCTGATTCAAGCCTAATTAACCCTGACCCTAAACCCGATTCAAGCCTAATTAACCCTGACCCTAAACCTGATTCAAGTCTAATTTTCGACTAAATAAGATGGGAAATAAGTGGTAATGTTTCAAATATTTGTGAAACACTTGGCGTTGAGATCGAACGAAATACTGAAAAGTTTGTAGAGTGAATTAAACATGGCACCTCATATGTATCTGCAATATTTCTACTGTGCACTGCTTGCGTGTTGAGGGCAGCTTGACTCGAATGTCCGTTTGTCAAAGCAGACTATGAAAACGTAAACAATAAATCGTTTACAAATTATTTCGCATTCACTATTTTCTTGCCACAAAATAAGTCGCAGTTAAAATAATACGAAACGTTTTGAAGACTTTATCAATAATCGCATTAAGAAATTCAGATCAAATAATTTAATGCTTTAATAGTTGATCAATTTGTTTTGTTCAGATTCTTTGGGATTTAAATATTCCAAAATAATTCCGGCTGTTAGCAGAGAGTTCCATTTTATTATACCAAAGATGATTGATATTTTGATAGAAAGAAAGAAAAAAAATCAATTCTGGTGAAATAAAATAAACATCTTCTTGTCTTTTGGGATTGATATCTTCCGCTATCATAATAATATCTATATCCCGTGAAAGGCATGAATCTACATCTCCCGGTGATCTTTTCCATTGCCAAATATCTTCAAAATCTGACGTACCATTGGTATGCCAATGCTGGTTGAAGTAGAAACGAGTCAATGAGTTAGCTATTCCCAATTCTCAGTCAGTGAAAGCAAGAAGTTATTAACCCCATTGTTAACCTTGACAAGAACAATCTTTTCTATCTTTCTAAGATTTTTTGACGTTTCTATCAACTTCTAACTTTTAAAGTTTGTAGTGTACTCTTTAATATTGTTTTCGGCAAAACGAAAATATGTAAATAAAAACTGGATGCGATGATATACAAAAATTTATTTTGTTTCTCAAAAGGCTAATTTTGAGAAACAAAAGAAAATATTTCTTATTTTATTATTGAACATTATTATTTATTTACACGATCAAAAAATAATTGAAATATTTAAATAATTTTGCAGTTCTATAGTACGAGGCATGCTGAAAAGTTCCATAGTACGAGGCATGCTGAAAAGTTCTATAGTACGAGGCATGCTGAAAAGTTCTTGATCTGACCAATTATCGAAAATCTGACCAAATGGCAAATCATTAAACTTTTTGGGAACCTTTTTTTCAATAGAGCTAGGACATTTTTTATGCCTACGTTCAATACTTTCTGTTTATTAATTGTAATAGTGATGACCCGTTTCCTTATAAGGAAACATTCGGCACTCATTGACCAAGCAGCAAGTGCTACTTTCGGTTGAAATTTATAAAATCTTTTTGCTAAAACATTTTTTCAAGAAAATATGTTTCTCAAGTCCAGTAACCGTTATTGCTCTTTCCAGTATTGATGGGGGTTTCCTTCCTAACCTTTTGTTTAAAGGAGTGTCGAATATCAACATCTTCATTATGTTATTATTTTCTCTTTTACTTACATGTGCTATCCATTTTAGCTGTTCCTGCTGTTGAAAGTCCTCAAGTGATATCGTTTCTATTATCTGTTATCTAATACAGTTTTTGTTTGTGATTCTATGGCGCCAGATCCCGAAGTTCGAAGAAGGAAGGTCTGCTCTAAAACCTACAAATAAAGCCATTTTTAATCTTTGATCTTTCTAAAGTGGTGCTATACAGCTGATATTTTAGATATTTTGGAACGATTTTGGTGCTATGTATGATATTTATATGAAAGTCTCTATCTGGCGAGTTTATTTATGAATATGTTTTGGTTTTGTAGCAACTTGTGGTGTTGGGAGAAACTATTCCTAACAAAGCCTATTATTAATTTAAGGTTTTTTATCTTCCATACAAAATTTCTTATAATTGATCAATACGCCGAAGTATTTGAATTGTTTCGCATTTGCTAATTCCACAGCGTAATTGAAGCGTAAAATTAAGATAACACGTATTATTTACATTATTCGGACAGTTATCTCCGTCTTCATTGCCATATTCACAACGTTTCGGACGTTGTACATTCTGGCCTTTCTCAGGAAATTGTAATTTCGAACCGAACCCTTTATTTCTTCCACCGGGGTAGACTGTTCTAGTTCCACCTGCCATGCCTCTTCCGGATGTCTCAGTTATTTCCCTTTAACTCTCAAAGTTTTGGTTCACCACTGCTGTGGCCTGGTATTGAACTCACAACTTTTTGGGTCTAGTCACTGGATCTAATCAATGTCTTTATCCACTGGGCCATGTGTCCTTGAGGACATCTGTGTATGAAAAGCAATGAATAACTACAAAAAATAGTAATATAAGCTCTGGTAAAAAATGCGATAATAACAAAAAAATTGCACTGGTAAAATGGTTGCTGAGACATTAGGTTTATAAATCACAGAAATTCATGCACAGATGTCCTCAAAGACACATGGCCCAGTGGATAGATCCAAAGAGTTGTGAGTTCAATACTAAGCCACGGCAGTGGTGAACCAAAAAAACTTGGGGAGTTGAGTTAAAGGGAAATAACCTCGGAAGAGACATGACACGTGGAACTAGAACAATCTATCCAGGTGAACGAAATAAAGTGTTCGGTTCAAAATTCCAATCACCTGAAGAAGGCCGGAACGTACAACGGCCGAAACGTTGTGAATATGGCAATGGAGATGAGGATAACAGTTCGAATAATGTAAATAATACAAGTAATCATAATACCTCGTCTCAGATGATATAGACAGATATTAAAATAACTGTTGATCAACTTCCTTGTCCCCTTGATATAAATATAAGCGACTAGATTCAACGAAACTAATTTATAATACAGACATATATTTAAACATTATCTTAAATGTTTATCTATTTACCTCATGACGTTTGGTTTATCTTTCTACGCCATTAAACAGATGATAAATTCGCGTATCGCGATGTAATTGTCTTTTATACAGGCGGATTGTTTTTTAAACGATCATATATTCTGTTAAATTCATTTCGTGTAAATTCTTCCCAGATTCTCAAAAGTTCATATCTGATCAGTTTCATACCTGAACATAAACAAAGCAATTTCTAAAGAAGTAATGGATTTTTTATTTATTTAATCCGACAGATTTTTATCAATTTACACGTTATTTTTTATGGATACTCATATTTGAGCAGACGATCCGTTTATTTATTAAACACTGTATTTATTTATTTTTGTCTACCAGCCTGAATATTCAAGAAATATTAGAGAAAAATATGCGATCTTCGGCAGGATTCGAACTTGCGTCCCCCTTGGCAGGAGAAACCGTCGTTAAATCCGACTGGTACTCTAGACTGACTCGGTCACGCAGGAAGGCTAAGTCACCAACTCGAAATTATGATAGAGTCCGTTTATCTCCAAAGTGAGAAATAAACCGAAACTAATTCGAGTTACGCCCTTTCTTCATAAAGTGAAAAAAGAATAGAAAAAAAGGGAATAAAGGAATAAATTAGAATTCGCATTTTGAGTTACTATATTGTTTATTTATTTAGTCCTGCTGATCTTTATTCGTTTACCATATTCAAAACAAGGAACTCAAAAAAAAAAAAAAAAAAAGAAAAAAAAAAGAAAGAATATTTGATGTGTTTAACTGTATTTTTAATTGAAATTCAAAAGAAGTTAATTTTATTATAATCGTTTTTTTTTTCAGACAATCCCAAGGCTAAGGTTCCGATGCCGAGAAAACGCGAAGTCTCGAACCTGGTATGCCCGAGACAATACTGCCAACTTTCTACGATGGTGTCGAGATTTTGGCATTAATGAAGGATGTATGTTCGAGTCTGAAGATTTGGGTAAGCCCAGAATGTCGACTATTAATTCCTTTTGCCGACTGAGCACGATTGATATCGAAGAATGTAAACGATGTGGGACACACACTTCGAAAATAAAGAGCGATTTTATGGAAGTGATGACACATCAAAAGGATCGGGCATATTTGCGGTTATCTTTTGGTGCACATGGACAAAGTAGATAGCTAGATAAATATACTAACGCAGAAATTATAATATATATATATATATATATATATATATATATATATATATATATACTAATTCTGGGGGTTGCTTCAAAATTCTGAACTGTAGTGTATATATATATATATATATATATATATATATATATATATATATATATTATATAAAAGGAAATATAGTTTTTAGGTATGCTATATTTATGGGACAAAGTGCTCAATATCAGAGATAGAGCGTGTGTAAATATAAAGTGAACATTGAAGTCAATACTCAGAGGTGACAGTCTGTTTCATGCTAGACGCAATCGTCAGGCCGCCTGACGATTGCGTCTAGCATGAAACAGCCTGTCGCCTCTGAGTGTTGACTTCAATGTTCTCTTCATATATATATATATATATATATATATATATATGTGTGTGTGTGTGTATGAGTGCGTGTGTGAGGTTAAAAATCAAATGTAGATCAAATATGGACCGGAATTCGACAGAATTATGATATAAAGAACAAATAGGAAACGTTTATCAATCTAACATGTTTCACTTTTATTAAAGCTTCGTCAGCGACAAGCAAAAAGAGAGGAACACTGGTATTTTCAATTTTGTTTCGGTCACTTTTCATTGTCACGTGCATTAAAACCGTAGACAATTCTATATGTATGTAAGTTTGTGAAGATTCTTGCATGTCTAAGCGGGCTTCGGATTGTAATGCGCGTTCGTAATTGTGTATGTGTGCCTGTCTAGTGGGAGTTCTAAAGTCTTCACCTTTGTGCGGTGAAGCCAGCGCAGCAGTCTGTCGCATCATTTGAATTTATAGCTGATCTTTTTAAGCTTGTATTCTTTGTGTTAGATATATATGTTAGATTCTTTAAGAATGGATTAAAAGAAAGACTGCGATGTAATATAATGTTTTAGGCATGTGTTTATAGTTGGCAATAATGTTATCATCAAGTTTTCAATGTATTTTGTCTTTAAAGAATTATGTTCTTTTTTAATTGTGGTGGCATTAGTAAAATCAAAGTTATGTTCAACATCGTTCCACAGCAAAACGAGAGAGTTAGATCGTATGTCCAAACGCAAGTCTCTCTTGTGTTCGTAGATGCGGGCTTTTAGATCACGTTATGTCTCCTCCACATAAACATTTTTGGATTGTAAACAATTTATTGGAAAAATCCCGTCATTTGAATCGGTGTTGGGTTTATTTTTCTTCCTAATTATATATCTGGTTGTTTTGGAGGTGGTGGTAAAAATCTTAGTATTAGGGATGACTAATTTGCTTGGGAGTTTAGTAGAAAGAGTGTTGGAGGGCAGGATTATGAATTTTGTGCAATGTTTGTTAGAAGTGTTATGGTGGGGTTTGTTTTTTTGGCTTTGTGGATTTTGTAAGCTTGTTTTTTAGCATTGAGGATAAAATGACGTGGGCAGTGGAGAATTTTGAAAGTTTTCTTAATATACTCTTCTTCATTTAGATATTCCGGCCTACATATCCGAAGGGCTGTAAGGTAAAATCCTATGATTAGTTCAGATTTTATTCTTTGGTTGTGATGGGAATAGAAGTTGATTAGATCGTTATTTTTTGCGGGTTTATGATAATCTTTAAAATCTAATTTCTCAATGTTGCGCATTAATAAGATGTTGAGGAAAGGTAGATAATTGTTTATTTCAAATTCGTGTGTGAATTCAATGGTAGGTTCAACCTCATTGAATTTCATTATTATGTCTAATAGGTTTGTATCTTCAGAATATAATAAGAGGACATCATCTGTATATATAGGTAAGTACAGCTGTTTAGTATGATGTGTTTAAATGAACTGGATTCTAAGAATTCTAGAAAAAGGCAAGCGAGAACATCATTGAGAGGTGATCCCTTAGGTAAGCCGATTTTTTGGATGTAGAGAATATTGTTGAAAGAGGAGAAACAGTGGTTAGTGATTAGTTTGCATATTTTTATAATTTTGTGGATGCGTAGCGGAAGCCTTTCTTTGGACTTTTTGAGGGGGTTTCACAATATGTTGAGGCATTTTGTGATGGATATGTTAGTGTATAGTGATTTAATGTCTAAGCTCGCCATATTCATGTTTTCCATATTTACGTTTGTATTCTCTGGATTAAGTCACCAAGTGTTTGATAATGTGTTGTGTTGATGGTTCCTAGTAACGGAGTTAGGACTTTTGTAAATGACTGTAGCTAACTTGTAGGATGCACTGTTGATTCTGGAACAATGGGTCTGTTGGATATGTCGGGTTTCTGCGTTTTAGGTAAGAGGTATAGAGTGCGGGTGAGGTGGGGGGGTGGTATTCTATTAATCTGCTCCAGGATTTGTTTTCATTTTTTAATAGTTTCTTAACTGTTTTGTTGAACCTTTGCGTGTCTGTGTTTACTGTTTGTTCATTGGTTTTTGTGTAGGCGTTGTTATTTAAGAAAGATTCTAATTTTTCAATGGAGACGGTTCTGTGTATTCTTTATCGTATTATATGATAAGATAAAGAACAAATAAAATAACGTTTATCAATCTAATATGTTTCACTTTTACTAAAGCTTCGTCACAGATTGAAAGAAAACAGACAAAAAGACAGAACTTTGGTATTTTCAATTTTGTCTTAGTCGATTCTCATTGGTCAGTCATGTATCATATGCATTAAAACCATTAGATTGATAAGTGTTTCCGCTTTGTTCTTTATCTTATCACCATGTCGGATTCCGATCCATATTTGATCTTTAACTAACTCGGCTACAGAAACTCCGAACTGTGACGCTCTCTGTTTAAAATTAAAAATGGGGCGTCTATTTCAAATGCGAGCCTTCGTTATAGTAACGTTTGTATTAATATATATTTTGGATTTTTATTTATTAAGCCGACGGATTTTTATCACTTTAAACGTAATTTTTAGTGGATACTTATATTTGAGTAGACTTAATAAATAAACGGAACGTCCATTTATATATGAGTATCCACTAAAAATAACGTTTAACGTGATATATTCTTTTTCGAAAGGATTATTGAATTTTATTTTTTAATCCGACATATCTTTATAACTTCAATCGTTATTTTTAGTGGTTACCCGTATTTGTATAGACGTTCCTTTTTTTACTTTAAAATTAGTTATTTAGTCTAATGACCTGCACACGATAAAATTTATTAAAGAAGATGTGTCCTCCAGAAGGATTTGAATCTGCGTCTCCCTTTGCTGGAGAAAGCACCGTTTTACGCGGCTGCTTAGCTGCGAAGATATTCGCAATCTGGCAAGGTTCTATTTGTCCATTCACTCTGCCCTTCGACATAGCCTCGTCTGGGGATCCTCTCTGCCCGGAGCCAGAGAGTTTGACCAGTACAGGTGGAGACGAATCTCCAACTGCAGACCAACATACAGTATATACTACTGTATTTATGTGAATGGGAACATACCCATTATCGCCCGTAGGTATGCTAGAACAGTTCTGAGAAAAATTGTGTAGCTTTTTATCGTTATTTCCTCCACGGTTTGACATTCAGAGTGGGCCTTCTACTAGACTGGTTGCCATCCAAGGCTAAGCGCCCAGTCTACCCTGCTATTTAAATATTGTTTTATTTGTTTTCCTTTTTTTTTTTTTGCTTGATGTTTATCTTCCAACTTTGCTGTTATTTCATGTTTCTGTTGGTTTCATTGCAGTTTGTCACCGCCAGGAGAAGCCAGTGGTTGTGTGCCTCCTGGAGTTGGCCCGCTTAGGGTACCGCTTCGGACTGGAGCCGCCCAGCATCGTTAAAATCGAAAAGGAAATTGAACGGGAGGAGAGCGAACTGGCATCGCAGATAAACGACGATGATGCTAATGAGGGCGCGGCCGATGAGGGGGGGTCCGAAGTTGGGGACGATGCTGGCAGCCCGTCCGAGAGGAGGAAGAAAAAAGATAAAGATGGCGACGGAGAGACCGACGAACATGACGGAGATAAAAAAGGAGGAGATGCCGACGTAAGCGAAAGTGAATCGCCCGATGGGATGAACGGCCATGCGAATGACGACACTGCCGCTGACGCGGGTAGTGAGGGTCACAAGAGTCGAGCCACCAGTCACGTGAGCGGGTTGAACGACAACGAAGAGAATGGAGACATTGATAAAGAGGGCGAAGAAGAAGGGGAAGAGGAGGAGGAAGAAGAAGAGGGGAAGGAAAAAGAGGAGGAGGAAGAAGAAGAAAAGGGGAAAATAGAAGATGATGAGAAGGTGGAAGATGATGGAATAAACGGAACGGTGAACGGTAAAGAGGAAGACGAGAATGGTAATGAAGAAGAAAGAGACTTATCGTCTGAAAGCAAAGCTGGTGGCACACGCTCGAACAGTCCGGCTAAAAATGACAGTGGAACAACATCCCCAAGCAGAAAGTCCCCGACTAGTCCTCGTTCACGGATTGATAATATTAAAGCTCGACAGCTTGATAAAAAGGTACGCATTAACCTCTCTTTTATTTTAACACTTTTTTCTTCTCTCATATTGCGAAAAGGATATTTGATAATTGCATATGCTCTCAGTCGAGCTTCATTTAAAATAAGGAAATATAATTGTCGTCAATAGACGATCTAATCTTAAAGATCAGAAGAAGAGAGCGGGAGAGGAAAAGAAAAGAAAAAGGGGTGGGGGGAGAGAGATGGGGCGGGGGAAACTAAAACTGAAGGGCATTTACTGAAAGGGCCTCTGTGTAATTAAGAAAATTTGACAAAATTAATATCGACTACACGTTACCAATCAAATATTGTATGTGTATGTCACCACAAAATGTATCCTTTCCGGTTAAATCTTAAACGTATTAGACATCCGACAACATTCATATTTCTCTCACTTAAACCGTCTTCAACTCACCTCTCTAAAACTTCTCTCTGTTATGTTTTAATCTCTCACCTTCTCTCGTTTGTTACCCCTCTTTTTAGCTCTAACATTCGTCCCACACTCTCATACTTACACTCTCTCTAAATTCTATTTTTATTTCTGGAGTTGAAAAAATATATGTATGTGTATGCATCTATCTATATATATTTATATATTTTGCATATGTATGTGTATATTTACCACTATATATATATATATATATATATATATATATATATATATATATATATATTCGAAAGGTTGTCACATAGCGGGGTGTGGTGGTGGGGACAAGCTCCCTGTGTCTTTGTCTTCCGTGGCATTTGTCTCAAATAACCTCTGACAGTTAAATCCTGCTCAAAGTCGAAGTTTTCTTGACCAGTTGCTTCGAATTGATGGATATCGTCAGCCGGGAAAGCAGTCTATTTAGTGGAAGAAAACTCTGATTTTAAACATCCTATGCCTTGTTGTCATATCCATGGAAGTAACTCCAGAAAGAAAACTCGGAGTGGAGCCGGAATGGCGGTCGTCTGTCAACACTGAAAAAATTTCCGTCAATTCCTGCAGCCAAACCGATACTAAATGTAATATCTTATATTCCTTTAGATATTGTCGGTAAGACCGAGAAGGAGGCCATTTTCACTGGGCAGCGAATAACCTCTGTATACGCCCTCAGACACCAACCTGAGCATTCCTACGTTCCGGCGCATACATACATAGGGGGCTTACAGCCACATCAAGTTGAAACACCAGTTCCTGTACAATCACCGATGTTAAGCAACGTCAAGCATGGTCATTACTTAGATGGGTGGCCGCATAGGAATACTAAATTGTGTAAGCTTAGATGTGTGGGTTGGCTAACGGATAATGGCACGGAATTGTTAATCGTAGAATCGAGTTCCAATTTCACTTGGGTTCGTTATATTCACTTACGCGCAAATTCACTTGAGAAAGGTATGAATCTACCTCTTCTGCCCCCAGATATGGGCTAATTAGTAAGACTTCTTTCACTAAAACCATTATCATTTTTTTAAATGAGTACAAAATATTTAGATTTCGGCATTAAATAATCCATAGAGGTGTTGATATGCCGCTAAACAAAAACAACCAACACACGCACCCCCATATATATATATATATATATATATATATATATATATATATATATACACTTTGATTCAAAGTAAAAATTTTTGTCATCATAACTATTTAGAGAATTTATAACAAACCTTGTAAATTCGAACCCAGTGTTCTAACGATAGAGCTTTCACCATACATGTAAAATGTCACAGACCAATGATTATGACGTCTTTTGGACACCTGTATAATTTTTACACCTATATACGCGCGTATTCATAATTACTTAGACACTGTATGTGCGTGTGTTGTTATACGTAAGCTGTGTTCTCTATTAGTGTGTATTATAGACACTGACCTGGGAGATAATCCTGCGATGGTTATTTTGATTAATTCTGTTTTCGAGGTGATAATGCGGTTAATCCAGTCGGAACTTAGTTAATCTGGTTACGGCTGCTTGCTTTGCCTCGGAAAGTACCCGGATGCATTGAGTTTTGGGCTTCTTTTTGGGAAAAGGGAAATACTGGTCACGAGTCAACACCCCCCACCCCCAAAAAATCTTTTTTTGACATTTGCAATCCGTCTTGCAAAATCGAGCCTATACTCATCAAAATGGAAAAGGAGACACACACACACACACACACTAGACGCGTGCGCACAACTATTTATATATCCAGGTACATTATCCTATTCAAATGTAATCACATCCATAAGCCCCGTTAAGAATCGCTGATACACAGGCTTGTTAATCAGAAGGGAATATGATTCAATGTTTCTGATGTGTTATGCGCCGAAACTCATTCACACGCACATATGTATACATGTCAATAAGGACACACACACACACACATACACACACAGGCACACGCGCGTGCACACACACACACACACACACACACACACACACATATATATATATATATATATATATATAATTATATTAGTACATAAAAAATAATAAATTACTTCATATGGATAATAGACCTATATTCACCGACGAAAACTTCGTCAGTCTTATTCAACCCCAGTATATAGATTGAATTCGTGTCGGAATTAGAAATTTAACTGTAACAGCTGTCAAAAAATAATTCAGAGTTTATACATTTCAATGTTTCAGTCAGACGAAAGGCACGAGACAGTGGTCAGGGGTCGGTGGAAGGTATTTGCCTTAAAGGGTTTTAATATTTTATATTACTAGGATTCACTTGTATTTTTACCTTTACTATACATACATACATATCCATATATATATATATATATATATATATATATATATATGTGTGTGTGTGTGTTGATCAATAAAAATATTAAAAAATTAAAATTTTCAAACTCATTGGGTTGTGTATTAATATTATTGGGTTTTATTATTTCATTAGGTTCCTCGACTAGTTTCGGTCGGCATGGCTATCATCAGGAGAAACATTGCTGCTTGTTAGTAGCAGTGAAGTACAGGATTGAATGACTCTCTGAACTTTATTTGTAGTTTTCATTTGTTTTTTTTATCGTTAATTTCGGTCAGCCCTTGTGTTGTTCAAACGGCCTCTTTCAAGTTGTTTTTAAGATAGAGGGTGGGGAGATTCATGCCACTCAGAATACCCTTCTTGGTCATTTTTACAGTTTTATTGATTGCTGAGAAGGGGATGTGTGTGTTAATTTTATGTTATATTTTAGTTCTTTGGGATTGTGTATGATGTGTGTAAGTGTATATATAAGTATGGGTGTGTGTATAAGTATGAGACCGCAACGCCTTCACAAGAATATCTGTCTTGTGTAGGTGAGAAATGTGGGTAGGGCTTGATTTATGGGATTATATATTAACTTTATGTTGTTAAATTTGTGGTTAAACCCTTCTGGATGAAGTGTTTTGAGACGTAAAATCCATTTGTCTTCATGTTCCTTCATATATATATATATATATATATGGACTCGGAGAAGAAGAGAAAGAAGGAGGACAGAGAGAGAAAGAGGAAGAGTGAGAAACACGGACACACACACACACACACACACACACACACCTAATAATATTAGCATGAACTATGAGTCTGTAAAGATGTCGTCCAGTGTTTTAAATGCAATTGCACCAACCAACAATCGATAATGACTGTTTTAACCAATATTACTAAAACGGAGATCAGTATTGATCCCATTACTCAGGCCAACTAGATAAACGAATAAATCGACTCATGACTTGCTTTTTGTTTTTCTTCATTTCTAATTAAGTTGGTGCTGGAAACACGATTCCATTTTCGATGCAATTAATTTATTCATGATTTTTACTCCAGATTAGTGCCACTGTCCTGCTAATGTCTTTCACTTGGTCTTATGTCAGAAAACAAGGACAATTGCAAGGCGCATCACCTCCTCTCAATGTGACATGTGACCTCTGGTTATGAGTCACGTGTCAACGTTGTTTCACCAGTCATCGTTATATGCCAATGTCCAGATGTTTGTTAAGATATGTGTCAATGAGACACTGCAAGAGGAAGGAGGTTTCATGCCTTTTCCCAGGGGCATAAGTAGACATAAGCTGTTCAGCTAAAATTCGATTCTGTTTTCTGTCCGTAACCTGCGAACGACGGAATTTTCGGCCGCAGTTAATGGGTTTATTAAATTTCTTTTGACCAGTGAAGTTGAATTAAAAACAAAACTTGTAATTCCCACGGATGGTTTATTGTTAAAACAGATATATTTCGGAAAACTTTTGCAATCCTTGATCACTCTTGATAAATAAATGAAACAGTGAATAAGCTACACTCTATACGTTATAAATTCAAATTAACGGAAAAAAATCGATCGAATTGAGTTCACGAGACATGCGTAAGCAGAAAACTAGGACTAGACATTTTGGCCATAACTGGCGGGAGGAATGGGTGTAGAGAAAGAGATGGATTCTTATGTAATTGGAGTGTATTTACTTAGCACAAGGAAATATGGCACTTTATCGAGGATCATCAATGAAAGAAATAATCACTCAATTATGCTGTACTTAAGACGGTGATATCTGTCCATTTCTACCCTCCACTCTCTCTTTCTCTCTCTCTTCCCATCTATCTATCTATCCTATCTATCTATCTATCTATCTATCTATCTATCTATCTATCTATCTCTCGCAGTCTGTTTTTATCTATCTATCTATCTATCTATCTATCTATTTCAATCTGTTCCTATCTATCTATCTATCTATCTATCTATCTATCTATCTATTTATCTATATATATATACTTTCTAAAATATAAAATCTATATATACATTTTCTAAAATGTAAAGGATATATATATATATATATATATATATATATATATATTACTGAAATTTTCCAAATTGTTTTTTTAAATATACGCTGTTTCAAATTGGATGAGATTGAGGAGATTATTTTAAAATATTCTCTTATACATTTGTGTTTTGCCAAAATGTATGCCAAGAAATTATAACCATTTTGCTTTCTTCCTTGCTAAATCGTGTCAAAGGCCAAAGGTTAACGGTGCCTTGTTATTTCAGGTCAAGCATGTTGCCTCAGAGCACAACGTAAGTGAATATGTCAACCAAATTTCTGAAGGCAAATATTGCATTTTCGGAAGAGTTGTCTTCATCAGGGTAAGATCTACAAACCGCCGACCCAGGCAAAAAACGTAGCGTTGAACACAGAAACATTCACTGGATTCAATGTCTTACAATATGTCCCATTTGTATGGTCGTTATGTTTGTTGTAGACGGTTTAAAATGGTTTAACTCATTCTAATTACAAAAACAATTATAAGATTTTGAGTTATTTATCCGGCGGAGTAATACTGTCTGTTATTTGGCATAAAATGTCAACGGTTTTATTTGTATTTTTAATGAAAAAGGATTCTTCCATTTGTTATGAAATTTTAAATGAAAGAAAACATGATCAACGACTTTATAATTTAAAAAGAGTTTTTTTTTAATCATTGCGTTCGCCAGCTATTTAAAACGGAAGCAAAGAGCTTACTACAAAAGTTGATACCAGACACAACAGTGGCCCTGTTCGTTCGTTCGTTTTGTTCCACAACAGAATTGAATAAACTGAGAAGGCAAACAAGCAATCCTTAGTTTAACAAAATTAAAAGATTTAAAAAAAACTTTTTTCAGTGCTTTTACTTGGATTCGAACAGCGAACACTGACGATGAAAATCTCATCGACAATGTCTCAGCCTTTTGAACGACACTTTCTCTGCCTTCCAGGTGTATTTAACATCTGTTAATTGTTAAGCGTCGTACCATATTTATATTTTATCCACCTGAATGATGTTTGCGAAAACATCGACGAAAAAAAAAAATTGTATTAAAAACAACAAATATGAAAATACTAGCAGAATAAGTGAAAAAGTGCAGAATTCCAAAACATATTTGCGACATATTTGTCGAAAATATTTGCTCAAAAATTATCATTAAATCTTTGCGAAAAAAATTGTCAACGCAGTTTATTACGAGATTATGTCATATTAGAAAAATATGTAGTGGAAGATTCCTCATTTTGTGGACCTTGCTAGCGATGAAGAATCGATATTCAATCAATCAACTTTGATCTCATTGCTTGTCTACTTCCTTGTAAGGCACGGTGCTTCATTGTATATAAGTATGTATACAATTTCTAAAGAGAGAGAGAGAGAGAGGGAGAGAAAGAGATAGACAGACAGAACAGGGCGTGCGTGGGAGTGGACAGGTCGTGCGAAGCCCACATCAAACCCTTTAAAAAGATATATACCTTCTGCAGAATCCAGTGAATATTTCTGTAATTATGTTGTCACGTGATCTCACACTTGTCGGCCATCTTTGTTGTTTGCCTCGTGTCTCGGCCTACTCTCCACCCCTTGCCCTCCGTGTGTGTCTTTGAGCCTTCTTCTGTTTGCCCCCCCCCACCTCCACACCGATGTGTGCCTTTGGCCAAGCTTTCTTTGTTTACCGCAGTTGTAGTTTTATCACGCACTGTCTTTTTTTAGTTTTCAACAAAATTGCTTCATTTTCTTTGTAGCTTCGTCATTGAAATTCATATATATCACATTCATGAATATATATATATATATATATATATATATACTCAAGTATAGGATTCGTGTATACGGAATAAATTCCAATAACCAATAAATACTATTCTTAAGAGAGTGCTCAATACAGAGTAGAGCTAATATAATTATTTATTTGTAAATTATAACATAAACTTGTTATAAAATCAATACAAAAATAGCCATTTTGTTTCAACACTTCTGGTGTCTTCAACACCATCACTTGATAAGATACCAGAAGTGTTGAAACAAAATGGCTATTTTTGTAGTAATTTTATAGCATACTTATGCTATAATTTTCGAATAAATATTAATAATATATATATATATATATATATATATATATAGGGTGTCCCAAAATAATGTATACACTCTTTGAATTGTTATAACTTATTCAATTTATGTATTTAGACTTGTAAATAAGATTAATACAAGAGAAAGAATACACATTTAAAGAATTTGAGAGTAAAATATACAAAAAAACATAGAAAAAAAAACTTAATAAGATAAAAAGCTACTTGGGGCAATGGCAGAATGTTCATATAATAATGAGTTCACATCAAATGTTCAACCTGGTTGCCGTTCTGTTCAATACACTTTTCATATCTTGAAGAAATAGACCTACAAAAGTCCAGTATCATTTCCTCTGGTATTTAAGCACATTCTTCTTCAACTGCTACTCTCAGTTTAGCAATATTTTCAGGATTCCTGCTGTAAACTTTGTCTTTTAGAAACTCCCACAAAAAAAAAAAAATTCCAAAGGTGTCAAATCTGGTGATCTAGGTGGGCATTCAACTGTCTCTCTTCTTCCAATCATATTGCACATTTTCATCCATATAAGTTCTCACATCACGATAATGTATTATTAACTATTAATATTTAAAGAGTGTATACATTATTTTGGGACACCCTGTATATATATATATATATATATATATATATATATATATATATATATATATATATATATATAATATATATAATGTGTTTGTGTGGAGGAGTGAGAAGGAGGACTAAGATTAATGTATATACGTAGGTATTTCTTATAATAACCCTTATTTTAGTGGGTACACGTATTTGAGTTGCTATGCCTGTTTTTATTTTCTTAAACAGTGGCATTAATAACAACCGGCCTATATTGATAAGCCGATACTAAAGAAAGATTCTGTCTCCTTTTGATCTGAATTTGATCTTTAACTCATATATAAGTTTTTACTAGTTTATATAGAAATTCTAGGAGGTGTAATATAAAGTGAAATATGTGACGTATGATTTAACACTATTTGAATTAATTAATTAAATTCGTATATATTTTTGGATTATTTGCTGTGTGAAAAAGTTTCCGGAATTTTCTGTCATAAAATAAAATATACAAAATAATCATTAGCTTATCAACCCGTTATCATATTCTGTATGTGACTTCATTTAATGCACAAAAAATTTATCCTGCACTGAAGTTGACTCTGATTCCTGAATTAAAATTTGTTCGAATTTCATAGTTACATTGTCGTAACAGAAAACACCTTGGAGAAAAATTAACAATGAAGTTACTGCAATTGAGAAGCCTTGAAAAAGAAAGCAATGGAAAGGGACATCATATTAATAATGCAGAATGTGAAAGGTTAAAAAGAGAACGCTGGGAAAATTTAGGCACGCTTCTATCATGACCCTGTGCCAGACTAATTTAAGTTCAGTTATAAGCTAATACCTACCTATGTGTATCTCTCTCTCTCTTTCTCTCTCTCTCTCTCTCTGTGGGTGTGTGTGTGTGTGAAGGGAAATAAAATTTAATACAAACATATTTCATCATTTCATGTCATAGTTGTGCTTTTGAGTGCCTTTGGTTGTCACAAATTTTACTGATTTTTGAAAATGAATTTCTCATGATTTTCTTCCAACTAAATTTGCTTTTGTTTTTATGTTTGTAAAGCAATAGACATTCTGTTTGCAATTAACAATTCTAACAAAATCATTTAACCTGTTTTCCTTCTTTCGTTTGAAAAAGAAAAAATACGCCGAGGATATGTTCGGCGTGTTTTGAGCAAAACTAATTTTAACATTTTTTTAAAGCACTACGATTTTACAAGAACAATATTGACTTTTTTTAAAGCGCTACGATTTTACAAGAACAATATTGACTTTTTAAAGCACTACGGTTTTATAAGAACAATATTGATATTTTTTTAAAGCACTGCCATTTTACAAGAACAATATTGATGATTTTTTAAAGCACTACAATTTTACAAGAACAATATTGATGATTTTTTAAAGCACTATGATTTTACAAGAACAATATTGATAATTTTTTAAAGCACTACGATTATACAGGAACAATATTGATAATTTTGGAATATTTGACAAAAATCTTTTAAACAATGATTCATCATGAAGTAAAAGAAAAATTCCAAATTAGTTTTTCAACCAAAACCAATGATGTATTTAGAGTCTGTTTGAAGTTATTCAAATCACATAAACCTCAATATCTCGAATTTGCTATGAAACATTTTTGTCAAATTTTAAACGATTAATTTAGACGTCAAAATTAAGTTTGAATTAAATTTTTAGGTAATTTCAACATATTTTATTAAAGTTATTGGATCTATTATAAAAACTGTAGCCTGAAGTTAAGCAAAACCATAAATTACTTCAGTAACAATGTATTAAAATCAGCAACTGGTTACCACCTATGACAGAACAAATAATAAATATATGATAAGTATTTGAAGAATTTAAATCTAAATATAGTGACCTTTTTTCCAAATAACAGCCAGCAATCTATTGTCCATTGATTTTGTTATTTTTTAATTTATTTTTTTTTTACATCAGCAGGTTCAATTTCCGACATTTTTGGTTTTAATTGCTTTCCATAGGTTCTCTTTTAATGTCATATTATGTCTCACCTTTCATATAATTTCATCTTTCCAACTGACCTTCGATCGGATTCAAATCGGGACTTTATGGTGACCATTCTATTATCTTCTCTCCTGTAAACCTTTTCCGCTCATCAAATTAACGGGTAACCTTAGATACATGAGAAGGAGTGATGTCGTGCAAAAATACACACTTCACTTTGAAACTGCGAGGCTGTGACTTGTACTATTTAAAAAAATGTCCTGTCCATAAAATCGTAATTGTTAACATTGTCCAGTTTAACTCCTTCATTGACTTTGAATCGTTCAATATGGGTTTTGTCGACAATTCCAGCCCATGTCATCACATTGTCACCTCTTAGCTCTCTTCTTTTAGCCACAGGCACATCTGCATCGGATAAAATCCATTCTTTGCTCCATCCACTGGGTCCATCGAATGTCACCCTAAATTCGTCCGTGGAAATTATTTTTAAAAAGTCTATTTTCATTTAGTTCTTGGCCTAATTTTGACGCTTTAAACTATTTGCTTTACTGAGAGGAATTTACCTCGAAGATTTCTTGTCAGATCTCAGTTGTCTTGTCTTTTGTCCTTCTTGACTCCTTCAATTCCAGCTTGTTCAAAGATCTAAACACTGGTCAAAAGTGTTATAAGACTTTTTAGCATTACGCCTTTTCTTTTGCTTCTAGTTCTCAACTCAATTATATTTTCAATAACCCTCTTGTTCGATGACCTCTGCGAAACTCCTTTGATATTCCCAATGTGGACATTCACTCATTCAATAATTTTTTTTTATTTTTCGTTTTCCAACATTACAAATGTTTCAACATATCTATTTATTTGCTTCAATTGAAACAATTGCGGAACAAGGTCAATGGGGAAGTGGGGTAAAGTTGGTCAACACTTTCTATCCTAGAACTCAGTTAGTCAGTTATGTGCCATGCGTGATACACGTTTAGGCGATAATGTATCCTTCGATACATGACTGACGAAGCAGATTTTTACCGCCATTTCTTTCTGCGGTAGACCAGTTGCCATCCAAGGCTATAGAACCTGGGGAGAGAAGATGACGATTCATACCTTTCCCAAGCATGTAAGTGAATGTAATGGAATCGACTGGAATTTGAACTCGGGTCTCCGATTCCTCAATCCGAGCCGCTATCCTCCTAATCAGATTCACGACTCATGCATTCTTCACACATACTTCAACATATATTATGGAAGAAAAGAGAAATAGTTTTTATTAGATTTCAGAGGCCATAAACTAATATTAGTTTAATTTGCATAATAATTTCGGTCGCACCATTTCCCTGAATTCTAAATATCCCAAAATATAACCAGTAAAATGGCTAAAATTTAGTTAAAGATTTTGCCAAGGGTAGAAATGGACAAGATTACATTTGAGAAATATTGGATCTGGACTTTTCGAACTATTGAAGTTTATGTAATTATGTAATCGAATTATTGAAGTTTATGTAATTTACAAAATAACCTCAAACGAGCTGTATGTGTGTTTGCAATGCGATTGTGTGTGGAGTGTCATCTTCAAATGTAGATTTTTCGGAATATAACGAAAATATTATTTAAAAATAAAAATTAAAGCCATTTTAAATTCCGACCCACCCGTTCATCTCACAGTTTTGATCAACACATTTTATTCATATTTATCTGAAGCTGAGCAAATTTGTTCTCTATTCATAGGGAAAATTTTCATAATTACAAATATGATGTGTAAGTATTATACATCAGTATATTACGGAAGAAAAATATCTTTGCTCTCAACAAAGTTTTAACCAGATAATGACTCTTGTGCTTTGCTGGCAGAAAAATCATTATCACTGTCTTATGGCACCCCGGCAATACCTCATGATGACATTGGGTTTTCTTGATTTACTGCCATAGTATAGGAATGATAGATGTAAATGTAGCCTTGTCATATATTCATGTATTCAAAACTTTCCCGTCATAAGCCAAGTCATCTTCTTCTATTTACCGCATCCCTTCAGAACATGAGCGATCATGGTTCTCCACGACTTCTTATCCCTTGTGGCCCTTAGCAGGTTTCTCCCTTTCTTAAGTCATCCACCCTTGTTTTGCCATCCATTCACACAAGCTCGTCAGGTAAATGGCTGGCTGATTCCTCCATCACTTTTGTCCTTAATATGCCCTGTGAGGGTTTAGTTTTCCAAGCCCTTCTTCCTCATTATGTGTCCAAGGAATTTCAGCTCTCTCTTCCCGATTCTGATCATAAGATTTTTTTTTTTTTTTTTTTTTTATATTGCCATCATATTCCTAAAACGAAACGCTGAATAATCTGATCAGATAACAATGTCGAAACCCTGGACGGCGGTAATTTGAATTTCAGCTGAATCAAGCTGAAAAGGCAAAATGACTTTGTACATTATCTAGCGTTTTATTTTTAGCTTGAAATAAAATGTAATAAAGTAGGAACAAAAAAGAAATCTCAATAAACGATTAAAAAAAATATAAAATAATTAAAGAGAAAAAAATAATGATATATAAGTTCATATACAAAAGATATGATACACAAATTTATATATCCAAATAATACATGACAATGAGCAAATGGAAAAATACTTTAAGGATTTTTCAATGCAACTTCCTCTGAGTAAATTATTGAACGTTTCTGTCAAATCCCCTACGATTAATATACGACCGGCCTACGATAAATATATTACTGGCCTGCGATTAATATACGACCGGCTTGCACTTAATATACGACCAGCCTACAATGAATATACCGCGGGCCTACGATTAATATATTACTAGCATACGATAAAAAATTTTCAGTTCATCTCCTGTTGAAATTAGTTAAAATCTAATTGAAGTTTTCCATATTGTCTTGTATATTTACCATCTCATCGGATTTAAAGCTGAACTTTACTCATATCTATCTATCTATCTATCTATCTATATATATATATATATATATATATATATATATAAAAGTGAACATAGAAGTCAACACTTAGAGGCGATAGTCTGAGGTTAGTTTATCGGGATCATTTTGTTAGTTTATTTATTTATTTGGATGAATCTAGGTTAATTTTATTTTCTTGTTATTATTTATTTGTTATACTGTATATTTTCTCTTTTCAGTTTTCGATTTTTAATGACGCAGTATTTTTTTAATCGTTATATAACAGTTATAGCTATTTTTTTTCGTCCGATTTTAATTTTGATTTTTATAGTCTAACTAATATTTTTGTCATAATGGTTTGCTAATTTGTTTATTATTTACTTTATTTATTTGGGTTCAATTATTTTTTTTTTTATTTTTTTATTCTGTTTCGTCTAGTCTAACAGGTGTGATTTGGTAATTTGTTTGGGTTAATTTATCCCGATAAACTAACCGTTAGAAAAAACAAATAAAGATAATCAATCCAAATAAATACATGAAGTAATAAACAAATTAAAAACTGCTCCCTCCAAAATAATAGTTAGAATAAACTACAACAATCAACCCCAAAATTGAATAAATAGCTTTAATTATCTTCCCAAACCAAAAACAAAACTATTAAATAAGCGATATAAACAAATTTTTACTATGTTAATAAAAAACACCGATTAAAATAAAAATAGATAAATAAGATAAGAAAAAAAAAAATAAATAAATAAAAGCAAGCAAAATAATTTAATCCAAATAAACAAATAAACGACTTCCGGTAAAATAACCGCCAAAATAGACTACCCACAATGCACCACTGACCCTTATATATATATAAATAGCCGAGAAAGATAACAGCACCCGTGGCCTGACGATTGCATCCAGCATGAAACAGCCTGTCGCTTTTAAGTGTTGACTTCTATGTTCACTTTTATATTTACACACGCTCTATCTCTGATATTGAGCACTTTATCCCATAAATATAACACATCTTAAGACTATATTTCTTCATATATATATATATATATATATATATATATATATATATATATATATATAGTCAATAAATAAATGTTCAATCTCTTGACCAACTACAAAGTTTCACGTAACTCCACTCATAAGGGTCAGAGAGCGCCATGTATTTATTGAAATATGAGCTGATTGTCTACTAAACTTTGGAGTAGCTCAATAAATAAGTTGATTAAACGTTAATTAATTAATTGAGTATTGTTCGTTTTGTTCTTTATTGGGCACTTTCTTGATAAAAAATTTTACATTTAAATCACGTTAAATTCTAAAGTTTTTACGTATTTTGATAGATGTTATTGATTTGTATTACATACATACACACACACACACACACACACACACACACACACACACACATATATATATATATATATATATATATATATATATATATATATATTATTTTTTATTATAAGATTATAATAAAAACTTGTTGAAATAGCTACATAAAAGTTTCATATTTCAATACTTTGATTGTACTTCTTCAGGCAAGGGTAACTTAACATCACCTGAAGAAATACAATCAGATTATTGAAACATGAAAGCTTCTGTGTAGCGATTTCAACATGTTTTATTATAATCTCTTTTAATAAAAATAATAATAATGATAATATATTGCTCTACTTTGTAGTGAGCATTTTTTAAAATGAAATGCTATGAACAGTGGAATTTTACTCTATTTGTTCTTTCTCTCATTTGGTTATATATATGCACGCGCGTGCGTGTGTGTGTGTGTGTGTGTGTGTGTGTGTGTAGCAAGTGTGGTGAATGGTTAGGTTTTCGGTTAACCCACTTGCCAAAATCTGATCGAAGGACCAAACATCAAAGTTTTTGAATATCTTAACCTAGCCAGGTACTTTTAGAAAACACACACACACACACACATATATATATATATATGAAGAAATATACTCCTGAGGTGTGCTATATTTATGAGATAAAGTGCTCAATATCAGAGATAGAGCGTGTGTAAATATAAAAGTGAACATTGAAGTCAACACTTAGAGGGCGACAGGCTGTTTCATGCTAGACGCCACCTGACGATTGCGTCTAGCATGAAAACAGCCTGTCGCCTCTAAGTGTTGGCTTCAATGTTCCCTTTATATATATATATATATATATATTATATATATATATATATATATATATATATATATATGAGTCACCTCAATACTCCAGCACTTTCCTCGGTATCTTAAGCTATTTTTTAGTAAGACTGTTCTTGATTCTTCATCAGAATTTTAGTTCTTATAACGTTTTTACCTTTAGATGCCGTTCCGAATGAATCAGTAACGATCGGTTAAAATGTCGATATCAACTTCCACTATTCTTTTTTTTTTTTCATTTTTCTTGTGAACATGTCCAGATATTGTTCAACATTTCATTTGCTTTCACTTTCATTTTCTGATCTTCGGGAATAGCGATATCCCCGAGCTGACACGTCTTCTAGATTCTTCTATAAATATATCTGATTTTATGGCCTGGATTGGGTGATAAGATTTCAGTGGTTCACCCTCCAAACCCAATCTTGCCAATACGTATTATATTCCCTTACGATTCAGTTCTTCATCTTTCGCCACATCTTTCGCATTTACTAGTTTCATGTGTTACGTCGGGCTTATAAAATTAGTGACTCTCAGTGCGTTGTTTAGAGCCGCCATTCATAGGAATTCAGATTCTCACACTATTATTATTATTATCATCATTATTATTATCAACATTACTACTACTACTATTTCAGCTGCTATTACTACATTTACTACTACACTAGCAACATTTATAAACTCTAATCTCATCGATTTCTTAAATAAATAATCCTTGTATCACTATTTGCCATAACTGATAATGGATAGAACAGCCTTTTTCTCATGCTGTCTGAGCATAAAATTGTATTCACGTACATCAATGCCAATGTTTAATCCTACCATTAAGTCTAGAGTTTTCTCGATGAGATTCGAGTATGTAGAAGCTGGAGGTGGGGGAGTGATTTAACCGTGTACAAATATTAGGGTGGTGCAAAAATAATGTCGTTTTTGACGTTCAACTTAACGTCAAAAACGACATTATTTTTGCACCAACCTAATATTTATCTCGTTCACAAAGAAAAAGGAAAAAAGGAAAGAAAATAGAAGATAAAATGTAAATCCAAAATTTTAAAAATCCAGAAACAGCTGCAGTGATTGACAAAAATTGGTTTTATTTTTTTCTTAGTCCAGTCCATGAAGAATGTTTTAGTACAACATGAAATAGATTAGAAACAGGAATTTCTTAATGACTCTTCTTATTAGGTCGACTCGGACTACTACTACCGGGTTGCTGCTTGATACGTTTGTCCTTTATTT